>CM024521.1:17040541-17381205 GCA_014182375.1 Eucalyptus virginea | reverse complement strand
CAAATGATGAAGCTTATACCTGCTGTGAACCGAGGTTGTAAGTTAGAGACTTTCATCACTTTATACCCCTATAATATTTGTTATCAACTCAATTATGTGCTAATAGGCCGTTCTCACATCTGCTAATACATGAGTGATATAGGGATTTGGCAATAAATCTCCTAAGAGTGGACCCACTCCATATTCATATAGGTGCAATTCAATAAGTAAACCACCTTAACATTTTGGAATTCATAAAAGAGCATAACCCATTCTCACTTAATATGCAATTTAGCACCAATCACATACATTATAGGAGGGAGAGGCTTTTTACATTTTGGTGCTATAAGATCAACAGAAAGGCTTGTTATAAGCCATATGGACCTATTTCAAGGGATCTCACTACAATACCCACATATCGGTTGGAGTTACCGCCATCATAGAAATCTCAAATTGACACAGAATCTCATTCCTCTTGATATTTCAATTATTTGTTTTCTTCTAAAATTAGTCAGAGAATTGGCCAAATTTCCTTTCGACTTCAGATAATCGATTGATATAACTCCACGTTACAGCAGCTGGTTTAAGAAATAATGTTTCAATGGAATGTGCCTCCTCTTGTCATCGTGTGCTTTATCTTAAGCTACGGCTATTGTAGTTTTGGCAATTAGAGTATGGACGTAGGTTGTTGGTTGAATGGACAACAAAAGTTCTGTTAGGAAATCCCTCAACCACTCAGTTACGGTCTCACTACTTCCCAACTCAAGAGCTTTAAAGTTTGAGTCAAAAGTGGATTTTGAAAGAATAGATTGTTTAGCTGATTGCCAAGATATTACACCCCCACCGAGGCGAAATCATAACCGCTAATAGCTTCATCTCATTTGAATTTGAGATCGAAATAGCATCATTGTATCCTTCTAACTTAACACAAAGCCCCCAATCATACCAAGTATGATTAGGAAAACTAACTAAATGATTGACTTTAGTTAAATCTTTGACCAAAAAAAGTTGAAAAAATTAAAAATCTGCAAAACACTTCGTTTTAGTGTTAATTTGACTTTAGTGTCGAGAATTTTGTAAAATTTGATTAAGAACCTTATTTTCAAATTTTCGATTTTAGGTTCAAAATCAACCAAAAAAATAATAATACTTTCATTTTAGTCACAATTAGGTTTAGCTCCTTCTCACGACATTTGGTCTATGTACTAATTGTCATCCATTCGTTCACCCAATTTCAGAATCGTCATGTTGAAAGGTGAATTGCCATTTTAAGCCATAATTAGGTGGTCGGAATCGATCTTTCATGAGTTGCAAGCAGACAAATTGTATTTCACACATTTTCTTGAGAAGAGTCAAATCAGAGTTCATTTTGAGAAATTCACATAAAAACTTCCCAATTTGAAGAATTTCGTTCTCTTTGATAGAAGAAATTTTCGGAATTTCAATTGAAGAAATTCAAGTTGATCCATTCAAATTAAGGTTCAATTTCATCAATCAAGGTCCAATTTTCGATATTAGACCTTGATTCATTTTCAACCTAAGTCTCGCGGACTCAATTCAAAGTTAATTTGAATACAATAGGTTATCCTAAGCATGAGTAATTAGTTGAATATGTTTATTACAATATTAAATTCAATTTAAATTAATTTGTGATTTTGAATGAAGCGCAAAATTGCCCATTTTAGCCTATAATGTTCAATCATGTATATCCATGATCTAGGTTCGCTATTTTGATAGTAATCATTCAATTAATTCAATAGAAAAACCATAGATTGCATTTTATGGGGTTTAATAGGCTTCATTTGATTAGAATCGAATAATTTCTCTTCAAATTGGATAAGTTTTCTTTTCAAAGGACCAAATTCCATGAATTTTGGACTCACAAGAACCGCAGTTAAGAACCAACTAGAACTAGCCAGAACTAGCCAAGAACCGACATGAATCGGTCCAACCAATCATCGACAAGGCGGGCGGTTTGGCCCCGTGCTAGCTAGTTCTAGTTCACAGTGGTTGGTTTCATGATCCTTGTTATGTGTATTTTATCCCAATGTCTTATATTTTCAAATTTTGTGAAATAGCCTATGAATTTTGTGAAATTATGATTTTGCCCTTAATTACGATTCTCGTTTTAAACCTTGATTTTTGCTAACTTGAATCCATCCGATTAGTAATAGGACATCTTAAGTGAGATTAGCCTTTAATCAACTTGACTTGGTCATTAAATCAATTTTGACTTCCGGATTGAGGCGACGGTCAAGATTCGCCAATTAGGTCAAAAAGTCATTTCCCTCCCAAAATGCAAGGGGCTCATTTACATATCTAATTTCTCACTAGAAAAAAAATTCTCTCTTTCTCCCAATTTTTGACCATTTTCATTCCCTCTCCCTCTGCATGCCGGTCGTTTGAGCGTCGATATAAGCCCCTCATCAGCGTTTTTGCCTTGCCAACGCCATTGCCCGGCACCTACCTTGATGTCTTCTCTCCCATGTAAAGTCAGATCACTAAGGAGGCAATAAGAGCTTCCCATTCTATGGCTCCTTGCCGGTTAAACAGATCGGTGCTCGTCTCCGCACGATCGGCGATCGGCGGTCACTCTTGAGCTCTCGGCCTTTCTAATCGGCCTTAGAGGTCAAAGACTAATTAAATAGCCATCGGGTGCGGTGGTTGGTTTCTTCGGTGATCTAGAATTGATCAGATCCAAACCGGTCCTTCGATGCTTTGAATCGGCAGTCCAATGACCTTGATCAATGGAACATCTATCACTTCGATCTATTCTTCTATTATCTTGACCTTGCCATGGTTAGGGATACGTGAAGAGCCTCCGGAGTCTTTAATAGGTCATCTCTAGTTGACATCAATGCAGGTCAATTTGGACCGGTTCTATTCCAACTTTGGATGGCGGTCCAACTATGCCGGTCCAACCCCTAGGCAATTCAATCAACATCCTCAGCCTCGATCATGTTTCGGCGCAAAGGTAAATTTTCTAACCTCGAATCGATGATGCGAGATCAACGTTACCGATCGGGCTAGGATTCAAGTTTAAATTTATATAATATGCCTAGATCTAAGACTGATGATGTGATTGAATGATCTGCTGAAGATTGATGTTCACTGAAGATAAACTTAAATTTGTTTGAATGTGATTAGTGTTAATCTACAATTTCGTGCTTTTGTGATATGCTTATTGTTTTGGCTAAAATGAGGTACTGGATTAGGTTTTCTGACTTCGAGCCCTTCTAGTTTAGAAAATAGAGTTTAAGAGCTTTGATTTGATAGGTCGCATGTCCCAAACGGACGTCGTTTGGATATTGAAAAATACCTTTGAAGTCGGTCGATTCTAAGTAGTTATAGGTTGATTTGAAGTTCTGACTTTGTTCTGATTTTCTCTTTTATCATTTTCATACCGATTTTTGTGTGCAGAATCCGCAAAAACTTCCTCCACAAAATTTGTACGAGATTGTTTCATTTTACAGCATATATTTTTTCCAGAAATTTTTGAAGATGTTTTGATTGGGCAAAATCATCAAAAACTGAACCTAGGTCTGTCTGTCATGCACTAGGTCCAAATTGCATTTGTGTAAAATTGAGATCGTAGATGAGTCCATTTGACTTCATGTCCTTCATGAGATTTGTAATGTATGTCATGTGTGTTCTAAAGAGGTATGATTTACATGATTTGGTCATCGTTTGGTATGTCAATTGCATGCACGAATATGTTTAGGTACTGCTGTAATTAGTGGATCTCATAATATGCCTCTGTATTGTTATTTTCACATAGGATTGTGTGATCAAAATTGAATCTAGATGTCTATCACGAAAAATGTTCATTACATCGCATTCCACATGCAGAATTTTTCGTGAGATTTTTACATGTCATTAGATCATTGAGATTAAGCATGTGGTTGTCTTAGATTAAGGGCTCATCATGAGCCTATATAAACACATTTGTTTGGGTTTCTTAAAGACCAAATCATGCATCAATACCTTCTTGACATTTAAAGTGTGCATTACAAATGTCCCATTTATATATGGTATGTCATAATTGAACTTCATTTCGTATGTAAATATCATACGTTAATTAGAACACTCGCATTTGAAATTCATTGAAGACGTCATTCCTAGTTCTAGGTCATTTTACAATAATTGATGGATCGTGCGATTCTTTTGCATCTCGACTTAGGATTAAATATTTTATTCAAATCATTGCCGCATCCAATCCTTCGTTATATCGAGTTTCATACCATTCACATTGTTTAATGGTCTTTTAAACTATTAAACATTTACCATGTTCTGTTTTGCAAATGGCCGATTTGCATGCTTTCACCCAGTATTGATTTTCAAATGTTAATTTGATCTCGATTAGGTCGAACCCTTCTAAGAAGTCATGGACTCGTCCAAATCTTTCAAATGCCACTGATTTTGTGTGATTTGCTCACCATTTGTTCCCTTTTTCATTTTTTCCAATTTAGGTTAGAAATCCGACTTAGCTAAAATTCGGAACCCCTGTTTTATCCCTATTTAATCGACCTTGTTTACTAGGTCAAATTTCAGTTGCAATGGCACGTTACCCTATTATTTTGTGAAATTTTTATGTGAAGTTGAACTTCAATGAATTTTTATAAATGCTTACGTGGATCGTTTCAGAAAACTTTCTTAATGAAGTTTGTTCCCTGTGATATTGTGCACATTGTGTAATTTTCTTGGGACGATTTATCAATGGGTCCCCTTCCCATTTTTGCTAATTTTTTTTTTCCTATTTGTAATGTTTTGTTGCAAATTCTTGCTGTGATTTTATATTAGGATTTTTTAGAGTGACTTGCATGTGGAGTTAATATTCATTATCTTCATGAAATCCATTCCAAATTCCTTAATCCTCATTATTGAAAATTTTCAATAACTGAATGATCTTTTAATGACATTTTCTCCAAAATTGATTGTAAATGTTGACTTTGCATATCAAAGTGAATTTGGTGCATGTGATGCTTTCGACATTAATTGTTTAAAATCTTTTAAACTTTGGATTTGATATTGGAATTGTTAAGGTTTGGACCATATTTAAAATGCTTGTGACACTGTGAGCATATGATATGCGCCCCATATTAGCCTTGGCAATTGAATGTGTTCCATAGCCGAGATGCTCCTTTGTCTAAATGTTTCGCTTTCCTTTCACAACATTTCAAAACACATCCAAGTCTCTGAAGCATCACATAAATTACACATGCATGAAACCATTCCATTTGTTAGAAATGCCTATGATTGTGATTGGCGCTTGTCCAATGTTGGCTCACCGAAAATTATTTGATTGTTTGAGAAATAAGGCCTGAGGGCCTGCCTACATGTTTATTTCTCATAATGCATGTGAATTCTAAATGTATGCTTACGTACGATGCTTGATTCCATGGATATATTTTGGGGCTCACCTAGAACATGTCTTAGGGACTTATAGGTGTTAATGGCTATGCGAGAACACAAATAGTCACTAATGAATGTAAGCCATGAAAATGAATTGGGATAGGTGTCTAGAGGGATCAACATGTGAATTGTAAAGGCCGACCCGAGACTCAAATTGATTGATTTTGAATCTTCTCCCAATTGCTTGACACTTTCTGTTTGTTTCATGGTTGTGATTGATTTTGCCTTGAGCAATTGTTTCTTTCTGTGGTATGTACCCAGTCTAGATTTAAGTCAGGATTAGATTAGGCCTTTGGAGGTGAAAAATCATCAAGATATAAAGACGATGGAATGTCGATGTTCATTTCAACTATATTCTTAATATATGTTTCAGGTCACTTCATTTGTATAAACACCCGATGAGGTGCGGGTTTTATTTCTCCCATTTCATTTTCTCTACCATTTAGGGTTGCATGTTAGATTTATTATTTTTCCTATGACCATTTATTGAGTGTTTACTTATTGTTTTGCATTTAAATTTCAATTGTGTGTTCTTTTTTCTCTTTCTTAGAAATAGAATTGCATGAAAACAACCATGATCACTTAGTTTAAACTCATTGACCGGAAAAAGTAAAAAAGATAGACATGATCACCTTAGAGAACATGACAAACCATTATGTATGAAAGGGCACTAATAGAAATATTAGTGTAACCTATGTCCTTGAACCTAGATTTCTAGTTGCGTAGAAATCGAGGGATAACTACCAACATTCGATTGGGTTTTCTAGTTGACTCCCAAAAATGAGGCTAGTGGCAACTCCCGTCTTTTTTGGTTGTTTAGACAACTAGTTAATAAATGAACCTATTGGAGGGGTATGGGTCTCAATGAGACTCACCATAGTTTAGTATACCCATTGATGAAAGTTTCGAATGGATGAAGTGAAGCCATCCGTGGCAAGCGAGTATTATTGAAAGGGCTATCATGGTAAAGGTACCCTGAAATTCGATACCCACACTTGACCTTTTTTTTCAAGGCGTGTCACTCGTGTGGGTACAAGTCACGACACATTTTCATTGTCACACGAGGTACGATCTTAGCAAAGCTCACAACCATGTATGAGGGGACTTACAATGGGCTCGTTCCGAAAGGTAATGTGATGACGGTTTTTGAAATGTGAACCGTGAGGGAACTTTTATGGTCAAGTATCCCTAAACTCGACCTTTTCCATCTCCATTTGGGGAGCGTGAGGGGTCCACTGGAGATTGGTCACTAGTTAAGAGGAGTTGAAGCCGTTTAAAAATAGTTGTTGTGTTAACCAACATGTTTTATGTAGGATCATTTGCATGTCAAAGTTGCGTGAAAAACGAGGTAAGTTGCTAATCTTGTGTTAAATGGTCTTGTAAGTGGGAGATATAAGGGGTGAAGTGTGTGTAAACTCCTTGTCTTGTAGGTGGTGAAATGATGTATGAATGAAGGGTTATATTGAGGTGTTGAATGTTTAACTTTAAATGCATGTTTACAAGCTTTAGCACTATATCGCACTCACAACCGCAGTCTAAAACCCTAATCGCCCAATTTAAAACCTTTAGCAAGGTTTGTGGGTAGAATTCGCGAGTGAACACTTGTGGTAATCTATACTTCCATTGATGCGCTCATCCTGATTGATAAAAGTTGCATTGACCGATGATAGTAGTGGTGAGTAAACTATTTTTATCCTTTGAGATGGGGGCCTTGAGCCTTTGGTATCCTCACCCTTAAGTGTCAAAACCTCACAAGTCCTCATGCGATGTGTGATTTGTGCTTGCTATAGTGTTGGTTGATAAGACATCATTCCCGTTTTATCGTTGTTATTTTCCTAATTTTTGAATTTCAATTCCACACTTCATATTTCCAACAAGGATATGTCTTTAATCTTGAATAGCCCTTTAGGTTTAGGTTTAGATGGACAAGTTCAAGATTGACGTTATTCTTGTGCTGAGGAGCCTCAAGATTATATGAGATAACCTCGATTTGAAGCACCAAGGCTGTGTGGAGAAACACATTGGTTTTCTCCCGATCTTAGTGGAGGTCAAACTCGGAATAGTAATGGTGAAAGCGTTGGTCCACTTTTGGACTCCTATGACTTCCACCTTTGTGTTCAATCAATATGAGTTGACTCCTACAATTGAGAAGTTCGAGATAATCATTGGGTTAGATAAGGCTTCCTTAGGTTTCACCGCTCCTCCTATTAGACAAAACCCAATCTCTCTTTTAAGTCAATTTCTTAATATTCCTTCCAATAAAATTAGAGCCATTCTTAAGAGAACTTCAAATTCCATGCTTTACGCTTTCCTCGAGCAATATCTTCTTAGTCTTGAGCCTACGGTTGGGAATCAAATTCCCTGCACCTTTCTTCCTATGTTCTTCGGTTTTGTGATATTTCCTCACACTAAAAAAATAATGGATCCCTTTGTTACCTACATCATTAACCAAGTATATGCCTTTAATCGCTTTACATACATGATTCTTGTTGAGACTTTCATATCCCTTAATCAATTCAAAGCAAATGGATAAGGAACTCTTAGAGCCCTATTGGGACTTCTCCGAATTTGGCTGATTTATCACATCAATGAGTTTGTCCCTCATATGAGAATCATCAATGTCACGAAGAAGTACCATCCTATTCTCATGTTTCATGAAAAGAATGAATTCTTCCCGTTGTGGTCCTTTGCTATATGGTTTCACCTTCTCAAAAGACTCGCTCTGAGCCTAATCCAATGGCACGTCTGATGGTTAGGGAATCCTGATGTGCGCCTTACTAGTGGAGTTGACAAAGGCAATATCTTCATGTCTGTGAAGGTTTTTGTTTCAAACACTAAGCGGACTTTTAAATGTTGCAAAAGAGTAGGTACAATGTTTAGGCAATGCTATTTAGTCATAAAGCTCGACCTTTCTCTACGTAAATTTTCCTATTATTGATAGACCTAGTCTATAAATTAGAATTGACCGAATGATTAATACGATTCTATGACCGACAGATGACTACATCATAGAGCCACTCTAGTTATTTGAATAATTGCTTGACTGAAACATTGACCGATCATTTGAGAACTTCGGTTCGACAACGTTTACTCAAGGAAAAGAGCAGTAAGACTTTGTACGATTTAATATTGCAATGCAGTTGAGCATTAACTTTTGCTATTTAAAATCCTACCGACCATCTGACCAGGGGAAAAAAAATTCCCATCAACCCTAACATGGGAACGTGATACATACCAAATTAATAACTGATACAATTGATTGGAAATCCAACTACTTCACTGAATGAATGGGGACAAAATGAGCAACTCATTGACAATGACATTAATAATGTGGAGTCCATCATCTTGAAAATGCATTGGTCATTTGCCCAAAAGGAGGAAAAACGATCATCAATGCCAAAGCCTAGAAAAGTAAGCATAAGTTCCTCCATTCCTACAAAATGTTGAAAATGAGGAAGATTGCCTTGGAGGAAAAAGGACTTTTAAAATCATTATAGATGTCAACATGCATGTGCAAAGATGAAATTAAAGAAAAGTTGGGTCAAGGGAGATAATTAACTTGAAAAACTCCAGATTAAAAATCTCTTAGGTATTTGGTAATCAATCAGGCGCCAGTTGCTTTTTTTTAACGATAAAAGCGTAATACCTCTAGTCTCAAATAAGGTGAAATATGGCTAGTGATGTTATTCACAAGTAGAAACCCATTTCAAATGTCTACCGTCTCACGTGGTCACATCCGTATACTTCTTTTGATGGGTCACGTTATTTTGTCGAACTGTATTAAGACACAACATTATTTCAGCATATGTTTGGTTCAATCTATTCAATATGGGATTCTAGGGAGGCTGAACCTAAGTCAGATTCGGTCCAGATTTTGTACTAATTAACTAATGCAATGCAGTTGTGCATTAATGTTTTGACAGCTACACTGAATGTGAAGCTCAGTTGGGTCCATATAATAGATATCAAACTAACAATTCGACACAATTGCTTGAAAAGCCATTTACCTCACTGAATAAATGGGGACAGATATCAAAAAAACTAATTGATACTGACATTAAACGTGGAGTTTGATCATCTTGAAAATGCATTCACGGATCTTTTACCCAAAATGATGAAAAACTATAATCAATGATACATGCTAAATTACCACGCATGTTTTGTCAATAAGATTTGAATGAGCCTTATATATATATATATATATATATATATATATATAAAGTCTCTATCATTACTCTAATATGGTATTACAGCCAATAATTTGTTCTAGATTTATTTCATATATGAATTTCTTTGTGTGGTTATCAATACAATTTGCACGTGAGAGGGAATGAAACTAATAAAAGTCAAATAGTCAATGTGTAAATAATTTTAACGATGGTGGACCTAACAAAAATCCAAATAATTAGATAAAGGAACTTCTGCCTAGCTCAAACGATAGATGAAGGAGCGTGACGGTGAAGCATAAACTTTTTCCGAGCAAAATGCTTGCCCTGTCCCATCAATCCCGTCACTTGTATATTTTAAAAAGAATATGTTTTGATATATATAAATTACAAGTAATATGCTAAAGTATATATTGTCATATATAACTCACTATAATTTACTATCTACTTAATTTTAAACCTAATATAAAAGTGATTAATTTTAAAGTAGCAGAACGAAAAATTGTTATGCAAACTTTGGCAATTATATTACTTTAATATGTCGCTTTAAAAATCATTTGAAATTTATTTCCCATGTTGGGATACAGTGCCTTGTGTGCCCTAAGAGGAAGTGCCCGCCCCCCCTGCAAGGATCACGGGACGGGGAAGGTGGTGGGGCAAAGCTCCGCCTCCCGTGGCGGGAACGGGAATGCAATCCCCAGCCCCGCCCCGCTGCGTGCCTGTCCTTACACACCATGATAAATCTATTTTGAAATTCCTCTCATTTGTCACTTTATTCCTTATTTACTAATTTAAGTATTGGAAGGTCCTCTTGAGACCAAGCCCATAAGGCTTCCTTCATTTGTGGTGTGCACACCAATCTATAAGAAAATTTATGATACTCTTTAATTAACTCACTTTGGAGATATTGTTCATTTTGGCCCTTCGCATATTAAACCTCACCAATTTGCCCTTTGGTCTATAGGTGCATGTTTAACAATAAAGTTTCAATGCTAAACGTTGCCATTACGTTAAGAAGCCCATCTCCTAAGTTAATTTCAGTTTCTTATGTTTATTCAAAGAATGCTTTCTCCCTGTTTAAAGCACAATTTGGTTCATTCTTGCCCCCTTTCCATTTTGGTGGAAGCCATACTACTCCAAACTCTCTCCTCGATGATTACCCTCTGCCCTTTTTGAACCGGCTCATTACAAGTCCACTAACTTCCACGCGATTCGTTCTCAAACCACATGCCACTAGAGGGAGATTTTGCTCTAATACTATATTGTGACATCCTTGAATTAATTCACTAAAGGTATTGTCCATTTTTGACCGTCCTATACTTAGGTACACAGTTTTGTCCTTTGACATATAGGGAAGCACTTTTCTAGGAGATCATCTATCTTGATAGTGCTCTTACATAAGCCTACTTAACATTGGAGTTCTAATACTAAATGTTGCTATTATGTCAAAAGGTACCTTTTGTGAGTTAATTCTAGTTTTACATATATATTTCATAAATGCTTCCCCCTTATTAAGTGCGTAACTCGATTCATTCCCATCCCCTTTGCCATTTTAAAAGCTTGTTGGGGCTGCTTCTTATCTAGGCCTCTCGTCCCTACCATAATTCTCCACAGCGTAATAGGTTCAAGCTATCCCAACCGAGACTTTGAAAAACTTCGCATTAATACTCACGGTACGATATATATTGGACTTTTAGCTGCATCTTATCAACAACATTATTATCAAATATCTTACACCAACTGAAAGAAATTCTATAGGAACGACAGCAAATCAACAGCACTCGTCACAGGAAGACTTGAAATTGACAAGGTCATCGTTGCAGGTCGACCAACGCTGAAATAAAAGGCATCTCTCTCTACATAAGCACAACTAGCACTCCTCATGAACCGCCGTCCTTAAGACAACTCCAGTCTTTCATGGATTGGAAGCGGGATTATTAAGCGATACACGAGTGCTATCAACGGCGGTTGTCTACCAAGGGACATCTATTAGAGACTTGATCAATAATGATAAAGACGGACAACATCGTCTTGGTGGTTGGATGGAATTGCAGCCTTGAACATCGTGAACACACAATATGACATTGTACCCGTTAAATAATTTCATATGTAACCGTGTGGGTGCTAGTTCTCTTTCCGCCGTATTGCAATGTTGATGTTGACATGTCAAAAAGTTATGGGAGGTTGATAGGCAGGGTGAAGTTGCAGCTATATATGGAGCATTTGTGCCTCAGTGCTTAAGTCGCTCTCCAGGTGGCCCCTAACTCCAGTTCAAAGACTCTTCCTGTTCGGTTCGAACATGGGGTTGGATATAGTACAATTTCTTGAGAACAAGACCATCTTAGTCACCGGAGCCACTGGCTTTCTCGCCAAGAGTACTCTCTCTCTCTCTCTCTCTCTTTTTCTCTATCTCTATCTCTCGGGACCATCTTAGTCACGGGAGCCACTGGCTCTCTCTCTCTCTCTCTCCCCCTCCCCGGCGCGTATGAGTATACATTGTCGCCAATTGCCATCAATTGACCATCTTTTTGCTAACTAACATTTATTTGATTCTATATATTATGACGAGTTAGTTTTTGTGGAGAAGCTGCTTCGAATTCAACCAAATGTCAAGAAAATGTATGTTCTTATCAGAGCTATGGACAAACAGGCAGCGACACAAAGGTTGCATGAAGAGGTAGAGAATCAAAACCTAAATTATCTTCGGATAGTTAGATCAACTTTTTGTTCTAAATTGACTAGAAAGAAAAGGCACACATAGATATGTGTTAAAAAGAAAAATTATTAAGGTTCCGTTTGTTTTGTAAAAGATGAATGATTTGAAAAAGAATTTCTTTCAAATAATTGCTTGTATCGCTTACAAGAATAAATATGCGAAAAATATTTTCATCTTCTACCAAAATGCAGGACATAAATTGTTGTTGATAATGAATTTTTTTTTTCTATTGAATAATTTTTTAAGCTATATAAATGATCATTTTTAGAAAGATATACATCAATTTTTTCACTCTTTGCAAAACAAATAGAACCTAAGGAAGAAAATTGTGGGATTTGTGTTGTTTTAGGAAAAAAAAAAACTTGAATCGTTACAGGAGTAGCCGTATTGTGTTCTATCCAATAGATGGCACAATCACTTAAATGTGTAATTCCAAATTAATTCTACTTTATTTAACATGGAAAATCAAGGCAAAGGAAGAAAAAGAATACGAAAACTAAGATAAAAGACAAATTTTCCTTCATAACAACTCTTAATCTTTTCGCATCGCAAACAGCTCATAGAGAAGAAGTTATTCGGCATTCTGAGGGAAGAATGGGCAGAGAACTTCAACTCAATTGTGGAGAAATTGTCTCCAATTCCTGGGGACGTTTCTTGCGAGAATTTGGGAGTACATGATTTCGATTTGAGATCGGAGATGTGGAGAGAAATAGACATAATTGTCAGTTCGGCCGCGACTACCAAATTCGACGAAAGGTGCGTGATTACAATCTTGCCCTGCCCACCCAATTTATAATTAGTTCAGATAATTCGTGGCTTTTTCTTCATACTATTTATGTGTTTACTGCCATCTTTTTCCCGCAGATATGACATTGCACTAGCCGTCAATACATTTGGAGCTAAGCATGTTGCTGAATTTGCTGTAAGATGTGTCAACATAAAGATGCTACTTCACATATCAACTGGTTTGTGTTTTTCGATTGTGGTTGTTCTTGATATTTTTGCTATGTAAATTAGCAAATGATAGGTTCCATTTCACCACCCGCTCATTTATAAAGTAGTTTGCACTGACAATGTTTCTTATGGAACCCTTTATTTTCAGCATATGTATGTGGCAATATGACCGGGATTATACAAGAAAAGACATTTAGTATGGGTGAGACGCTCAACGGGTCAAGGAAGTTGGACGTGAATGAAGAGAAACTCTTGGTTGAAGAATTGATGAACGAACTTCAAGAAAGGAATGCTTCAGAGAGAGAAATCACCATTGCTTTAAAGAATTTAGGCTTGCAAAGGTTTGCTTGTTTTTAATTGAATTGTAAACAACGAAATTGATGATTAAGTTAGTTGAAAATTACAACTTCAATTGTGGCTCTCAAACCCAGGCATCAAGTTAGACCACTACCTCAAGCTTAGCTTACACTTTTAATCATCTCTAAAGTTGATTGTATCATACAGGAAAATTATAAGAAAATTCTTAAATCTATTGTAAAAGTGTCAATTCAGTTTTAAACTTTGTTTTTTTTTTTTTTTTTTTTTTTGTCAATTGAGTTTTAAGCCTTTTGTATTTATACAAATTCAGTCCATCTGCTCAATTTTGGCTATAAATTATTGACATAGATGTTGACCGTGCTATGTGGTGCAGCCAACACTAACGTAGACAATTTTTAATAATATTTTAATATCTTTTATTTTTCCTTTTTTATTTTCTTCCCTTCTTCCTTTAGCCGATCATCGAAAGAAAGAGAAAAAAGGAAAAAGAAAATCAAAACAATTAAATAAATAATTTTTTGAAAGAATATAATTAAAATTGTCTATGTTAGTGCTGATTGCACCACGTAAGATAGCTGACCCTTATGTTAGTGATTTCGGTCAAAATTGGCCAGATGAACTAAATTGACACAAGTACAAAAGGTTTGGACTTAATTAGTAAAAAAAATAAAAATAAAAAAGTTTAGTACTGAATTTGTACAATTGCAATAAGTTTAAGATTTTTTTGGTAATTCTCCTACATCACATTGATACTCTTTTCGTGAAAATTTGGGTTGTAAGAAATGTTTTTGATTGTACTAGAAGTTCTACTGATAAACTCTTTACAAGGCACTTTCTCCAAGGATGTGACCATAATATTCAGAGCTAAAACATGAGCTAGGTAGTTAAAATATGTCTGATCAATCAATTCATTTGTTTATGCACGTACTAGTATATACTAATCTTCAGCAGTTCTTATGATTTTCATTATAATTGATGCGCAGGGCAAGGCTGCATGGTTGGCCAAACACATATACTTTAACGAAGGCAATGGGGGAAATGATGGTGCAGCATCATCTCAAACAAAATATTCCGCTTGCTGTTATGAGACCCACAATCATAACAAGTACTTACCGAGAACCTTTTGCTGGTTGGATTGAGGGTTTCCCTCCCAGGTTATCCTTCACAAAACTCTCTCTCTCTCTCTCTCAAAAAGGTGGTCCGAAATTGAACTTCCTAAGAAGTATTAGAGTCCGCTCATAGTTAGTAGAATCTTACAAATCACTCACTTAAGATCTCTAGTGTCACCCGCCACATTATTTTTTGGGAGTAATATCATAAGTGCTTCCTGAATTGTTATTTGGTGTTCAATGCACCTCAGTTTAATGACTTAATTGAATTTTTTTTTTTTTAAAAAAAAGTGGAAGAACTCTATTGAACACCGCACAAAAGTGAATGGACTGCTTAGGTATTACCTCTTGGTTCTTCGTGAAATGCAAGTTGTTTTTTTTTTTTTTTTTTTTTATTATTGGTAAGGGCAAAATGCAAGTTGTTACTGAACAAGAAAACCAAAAAATATACCTACATCTAATTTCTTACTAATGAATGTACCATATTTTCGAGGAAGTTAAACCTTTAGAGGAGGCTAAACAATGAATAAATGAAGTTTACGATCCTTGATTTTAAAGAGGGGCCATAGAAAAGCCAACTCCATGGGGAGGATAACAGGAGAGTATGAAAAGATATTTCTCGCATCGGTAAAAGATCAATGTCTCACAGACAACTATATTCATCAAATTAATAGAGCAAGTTGGTAAGAACACACACATGGGCACATCTTTTACTGGTTAAATGTTGGTTTTATTTGATTGATTATGTTGTTAGACCTTAGTCCTTGACAAGTAACAAAGATAAATATCTTGTTAATTGAGTGTTTATTTTGCTTAACAAGCAAGAATTGTCCAATGAACTTTTTTTTTTCCTTTGGAAACATATGACAACACAGAACTATGGATAGCATCGCCATAAGTTATGGTAGAGGAAGACTGGAATATTTCCTGGGCAAACCTGATGCGATACTCGACATGGTAACATCTAATCATCTCAACAAGTGCTTACCACTGTCAAAATCCCACAATCATAAGCATCCTAAATTTTGCATTAGCTTAATTGACTATGTACTTCTCTTTTTTGAATTGGCTTATGATAGATCATTTGGCAAACGTTATCGATAATTACAGATTTCAACATCACTTTATTGTGCAAATTTGAAAATACATACAGACCTACATTTATTCATATACGAATACATTTGATTCATTTTCACCTAAATATCGAGTTTCATATTGTGCAGATACCGGTAGATATGGTGGTAAACGCTATGATTGTGGCCATGGCGGTGCATGCTAATCAGACCAATTCAAACAAGATTTACCATGTGGGTTCCTCAAGGAAACATCCTTTGACTTATTCAGATCTTCAAGACATCGTTTGGAGTTACTTCAAGGACAATCCTTGGATCAACGAGGATGGGAAGCCGGTCAAAGTTCGTGAGCCTAAAGTTATGGGAAGCATGGCCAGCTTTCGCAAGCACGTGAGGTGTTACATTCTCATGTCAAAGGTTGGTTCAAAATGACTTAAAAAGTGAAGATCAAATGATCACTAAAAGTAAATTCAATAAATCAAAATATGTAGAAAATTGAAGATCCCAAATATCTGAAGATCTTTATGTTATATAAATTTTAAGTAGTCAAGTCTACATATTTCCTTCTTTAAATATATAAGTGATGATAATATATAAATTAATAAACATATCTTCAAAATAATTAGCTAATTTGTTTGAAGTGACAATTTCTTTCAATATGTTTCAACATTTACAGCTCTCATTTTTTTATTTCCGTTAAACAAGAAATATCTGAAACCTTTAGAAATAAGTAAATGTAACACATAAAACATCACCTATTATGAAAATTTTAAAGTTTGAATAATATTTTACATTCCGGCGATCATGCATAATTTTTTGCTTTACAAATTCAAAACATTGGGGCCCTAACAGAAGGGCAAAAAAAAAAAAAACGCTAGAGATAAAAAGCCGAAAAGTCATCGTCAAAAGTTATAGCCACCAAAAAAAAAAAAAAAAAAAAGTGTTTTCTCTATTCCCCAGGCTCTTGTGTTACATAAGAATTTCAGACATTTATCGAATTAATTGACATGCATATCCCATGATATTAAGAAAAGGGGAAGAGCATCTGTAGTTTTTGTTGGACAAACGGAACCTTAGGTATTTCTATTTCGTGGAAAATGAATAATTTAAAATATTTTTCATTAAAATTATTGTTTATATCACTTAAAAAAAAAGAGTCAATGAATAATGTTTTCATTATCGATACTAATAGATGTTCAAATATTTTCATAGATAATGAAAATAATTTTTATTTAATCATTATTCGTAAGTGATATAAATGATTATTTTTTTATTTTTTTACATTATATATATTTTTGCAAAACAAATTGAGCCTAATTCTGAATTATTTTGGATGAAGGTGCTTAAAGTAGCTAGCTCGGTGTTTGGTGGGTACTTCCAAGGCTTGCATGCTGACTTGGACAAAAGGTTAACCTTGCTGTGCGATTGGCTGAACTCTACGAACCCTATATTTTCTCCACTGGCGTGTAAGGTTCTATGCATTGGCCAATGTGCGTGCAGAGTGCATCAATTAATCACATCAGAATAGGAAGTCCTAGGTTTAAATTTTTATAAGTCTATGCTTACCTCCTCTATTATATATTTCCATGCCTCAAAGTCAAGCTTACACGTGATGAAGAGCATCATAATGATTAGATATTGTCATGCATTCACCTCCTAGCGTAAATTTTTAAAATAGTTGATAGTGATCCACAAAATTACACAATCTCTTACTCTTGCTTTTTTTTTTTTTTTTTATATATTTTTATTGGCTTAGCTTTGACGATACAAATACAATGACTCTGAGAGACACGGCCTTTAACAGTGGAGTGAACTCAGAAAGTGTCTTCTACTTTGATCCGAGGTGTATGGATTGGGAGGACTATTTCAAGAGAAGTCATTTGCCTGGAATTGTCAAAGCCTTCAAGCGTAAGTGAGACATGATGCAATTAATAAATAGTTTGGGAGATGTACTAGTTGGCATTATGAACTCCATGTGCTCTATTCCATTATATGTGGAAATAAATCAGGTGGTGTAACTCAAACATCTATTCATATTTTCGGTGTCATATAAGATTGGAATGCCAATCATATTGAAAAATAAGTGTACGATGTGTATTCTCCCTCATTTGTAACACCTCAAATGTTGCAAAGTGAAGGTTGCCAGCTAAATAGCGGTTTGGTTACTAGAATCTTCCCAAATTCATGATTCATGTAACACATAATATTTTTTACGATAATGTTGCAATCTTCTTAAAGATGAACCACCAAAGAGAAAGCTAATGAACTACAAACAGGAACATAGGTTCCTCTCATGAGGTAATCATTCATGTATAGCACAGACTATTCCAAGCTCTACCGATCGCAACTTGGTATTCAAATTAACATACAATTTTCTTACATTTTGGAGCCATCACTAATCAATTATGGTTGATTAGACATCTAAATAAAATGTGGGAGTGCATTTACTTCTACAAACAAGAGATTTAATGGATTTGGGGACTTGATTACACTAAATTAGTCTAATGCCCTTTTGGTCCAATTTCTCTTTATTTTCCAAAGAATTTTTGCAAGCAGTCTTGATTGATTTTAACTTAAGCCACTAACATCTAAGAAAAGATTATATGTGTTGACACCTAAATTATGCCTAACCATTTAGAATTAATTGTATAAAAATTAGGGACTAATCTAAAGCGCCTAAATTAAAATATTAGAATTAAATTGCATAGTATATAGTTTTTAGAAGCATATAGTTAATTGCATTTCAATCGGATTGGTGGTGATGAATGGACCTGAATTAGTCACGTGGATGGTGGCCCACAAGAAGTGAAATTAGACCGAAGCTAGGAGTGTTAGTGGTCGAAATTACAAGAGGAAAAGGAAGAGTCTTGAGCTTTAATTGTACTGGTTTAGCCCATTAAAATTAAAAGGCTTTGATCTTAATTAGAATAAGCCCATGGAAATTAATTGTAATCCGATCAAATATTTGAGTGACAATGCATATTTCAAAAGATATCGAAAATGCCCATTAATTAAGGATTTTCCTAATTTAACAACGTGCATGTGAGCGGCAATTGGAGTTCAACTGCAAATAAGATCCCTATTTGCACATGAAATCTTCCATCTTATCCATAACCACTTAGATAGGATCGTTGATTTTGTTCATTACTTAATTTGAATGAAATGGATGTGTTTTGGATGATTTGATTGTTTCTTGCTATTTTTTGTTGATTTGAGTTAATTTGTTTCCCCATTAAAAATAAATAAAAAGGTTAGGCGGAAAATTTTATAGATCATGTTGCATGTTTATAATAGATTGTGATTGTTTTTCAATAAATAGATTAGTATATATTTGGATAGATATCATTTATGTCAACTCTAGAAGAATAGGGTAATTTTCCGATTTAAATTAGGATTAGGATAATTTATTTCCTAGTCTAAATTAGATAGTATCATAATCTTTGTAGTTCATTTTGAGTAAATTTTAATTTTGAGTTTCCATGAAAAATACCAAAAAAAAAAAAAAAAAAATCATGTACATGTCATATAGAATTAGGTTCATTCAATTGCACGTCACATGTATCAATTTAATTAGAGTGCACATTATGTTAGAATAAAATGCATTTTAATTTTGCCCATCACTAGGGTTAGGTCGTTCTAATTAAAATCGCATGGATATAGCCTGCATGTTAGTTTATTTTAATAAAAGTTGCATGCCACGTTAAGGTAGTGCATATTAAATTTTATTGTTTTTATAATTAGGACACGTAGTTAAGCATCATCATTTTTCTACGACATCGCATGAAGATTAAGCTCGCGTTGCATAAATTGAATAAAGCATAGTTTTTATTAAACAAGAGAAAAACCAAAAAAAGTTTGGTTGAATTTGTGTGTCAATTAGAAACCTATATAGGTTGGATATGCGATTTTTCTAATTAACGTTGCATGTGCTTACTTGCTTTGAGGTAAGTACCCTCCCTTTCCTTGCTATTTATTTACTGCTTTGTTTATTGAGTGTTTCAGAAATCTTTGCACACCCGTGTGATCATTTCATTTGTTAGAAGATAATAAATAAATCCAAACTACTTGCTAAATATTTTTTTGATTAAAAAAAAAGGCACCAAAAGGACATTAGTAAAATCTAGCATAACCAAATTTTCGTATCCGCAATCTCTTATTGATGTGACTAAAGTAATCATCTCGTTACTTTACTTAAGTTTC
The DNA here is from genome assembly GCA_014182375.1 of Eucalyptus virginea. Classification (NCBI taxonomy): domain Eukaryota; kingdom Viridiplantae; phylum Streptophyta; class Magnoliopsida; order Myrtales; family Myrtaceae; genus Eucalyptus; species Eucalyptus virginea. The sequence continues at coordinate 17,361,278 of CM024521.1, read as the reverse complement.
TAATCAACCTATCAAAAAAAAAAAAAAAAAAAAATAGTGGCGATTCTCGTTGAAAATCATTTGCATGTTAATAACTCGAACCAAAATTATGAATTGGTATAAACTCAAGAGTGCCCAAACTAAGTTTAGACTTGGTAATTCATTAGCCGAATCCTTAGATGGTGCATTCGAGATAAGATCGTGATAATTGATTTTTTGCATTGGCAATGGACCTCATGGAAATCCAATAAATTAGAGAATGGAACTTCTTGGTTAGATCAAATGACGGATGAAGGAGTGTGACGGGTGTAGCTAAAAACTTTTCACCCCTTTCATGAGGAGTCAGCTTGCCTCAATAAGCCTAGAAGAGGCAAGGAGTCCAATAAGGGAAAATTCCGAGAAATGAACACGTGGCCCAAAGTAGGGTCACGACCTCTCCTTTCGCGGCTTTAGGCTAATGGCTTACTAAGTTTAGGCTTAACCTAGGCTCTTCTAAGTCTACCAATTTGCAGCTTATGGTTCGGATTTATAACCTGTAAGTCATTTCATTTAGAAGTAGCTACTAATTAGTTTGTGGTAAATCGATTAGAAATTCAAGTAAAATATTGAAAAAAAATAGAAAATAGGATTGGGGGCTTAATTACATTAGGTAATCAACTAATATCCTTCCAATACATAATTTTATTTAAAATTCAAGCCAAGTGTTTGTGTAGCATTTTATACCAATCATAAGTCCTAGGATTCAATTCCTAACCAAGCTAAGGAAATAGCAATTGGTGCATTACAAGGGTGCAATTGGAATACATGAATATGCAAATAATAATCCAACATTTATTTCCAAGAACTTAAGCTAAGTTCTCTTTTTTTTTTTTTGGAGGATTTCCTTGCATTTTTCTTTGAAAACTACCCAAATATTATTTTTTAGCATTTTCCTAATTTTTGAATTTTTTCATAAAATAAAATTATGTTATATCACATAAATAAACGTACTCGGGTCAGGCCTCCACACTCAACCTATGTCGAGACCGCCCTATGCCCGTCCTTGGCTAGGCGGGCTCAACGAATGAGCCCAGTTTGGCAACACACTCGGCCCAAAATGAAATATAAAAGAAAAGAAAAGCCCTATGGAACTAAAACCTAAGCCTAAAACTAAACAGGGCCAGCCCATTAAAAATAAAAACCTGACCCAAAAAATCACCCGGCCCACTCATAACGAGTTCAGGCCAACTAGACCCGCGAGTCGGCCTAGCCTGACCCGGCTCCGGGCTGGCCGACCCGACTCGCTTCCTGCTGCTTCGCAGCAAGTTGGCCGCCATGAGGCAAGGTGGCAAAAGGCGTGCCGCACTTATCCATCTGCCCTAGGGGAAATGGCCGCGGCGCCGCCTTGGCCAAGCTGAGCCTAGTGTTTGGCCCACGTCCAGCAGGCGACGTCTCTGCGGCTGCCACGATTGTCGTCGCTCGGGTGCCGGAACAAAAGACAGCTGCGGCCTCCGCGGGCCACCACGAGGACGACCCCGGGTCTAGTGGCGTTGTGTTGCAGGTCGAGCGGCGTTAATGCTTAATGGGTTGATGCCCAGACAACTCGGCTTTCGCTCGAAGTAGGGAAACGAAACTAGATCTCGTTTGGGCATTTTATCGAACGCGTCGGGTTCATCAAACGAAAGACGACCACAGACAAAAACAATATTTCAAACAGGATCGAAACTCGACACAAATTAGCAAAGAATGCTCAACACTAATGAAGAACAGCACTAGTGATCCCGGCGCCCGTGCGAAGAGGGGCGATAAGCCCTGGGTCAACTGCTCGGGCGAAAATAAGGCACAAAACAAAGAGGAAAAACAGGGGCGATTGGTGGGTGCCCTCTCGCAACGTGGAACGGGCTCAAAGATCGGGCTACGTCTTTTTGCCTTTCGCATCTCTGAGCCAAGATCCTCGGGAAATTGACCCCAAATCGGATTAGCCGAGACACGCTTGAATGGGACCTACCATGGCGTTGACGTGAACAAGGACCGATGGCGAATAGTCGGCTGTGGTTCGGACGGACGTAGTGGATGACAGCGGCTCTCGGTCGCGTCCTCCTTAACTCACGGGTTTTCCCCTCTCTCTCTCCGATCTCTCCATTTCACCCTCTCAACTCGACACCCCCCCCTCTCTCTCGAGGAACCCACGCCCCAGAGGCTCCATTTATAAGCCGAGAAGGCCGGTTGACGGGGGTTGCTCGGTCGCTGGTCCTTAACGCACCGACCAGCCTCCCCTTTGGCCGACCTAGGGTCATCTTGAGCCCGTCACCTTCGCGGTAGCTCTACTCTACAAGCAACAGCATGCCCAGCCGTCCTCTCCGTCACTGTCCGACTACTCCTCTGCTGTTTTGCTTTGCGCCTGCTCTATCCTTGCATTGTCCTTGCTTCCGTGTGCGAAAGGAGGAAGAAGAAGGAAAAGGTCAGGCCAAGGGAAGTGAGCTAGGCAAGATAGGCCCAAGCCCGCGCAAAGTGGGGAAGAAAAAGAAAAAGGGGTCAAGGCGAAAGCCTGGACCTCGAGCCCTTTCCTTTTAAAAAAAAAAAAAAAAAAAAAAAAAAAAAAAAAAAAAAAACCTAGTCAATGCAAATAATCTTAATGCCTATGCGATGTTTTATTTGATGAAAATCTTTTTGTTAGGGCCGAATCGATCACTAATTTTTTATATAGTTTATTCCTAAATATTTAGCTAAAATTTAGGTATTAACTAGCAATGTGGTCTAATAATGCACATAGAGCAGTGTAGCATTCATCTTGCTCAATTTCTCGCTTGTATATTGAAAACACATAATTAATTACATATAATTAGCATGATATATATAAATCACATGTTGGAATATATTAAAAGACTATTTATAGTTTACTATCTACTTAATTCAAAACTAATATAAAATGAAAAATGTGTCATAAAGTGAAGAGTACAAACAAATTAGCTTAAATAAGTAGACTCACGTCTATGAGATTATGATATTTTTAATAATTATGAAATAATAATATTTTTAAAGTAGCAAAACTTATAATGAAAACTCTTGCAATTATATAACTTTCTTTATTGTACGAAATTATTTGAAATTTATTTCCCACGTTGGGATATGGTGCTCCATGCCCTGCGAGAAAGCGCCCTCCCCACACCGCATGGGAGGGTGGTTGGGCTAAGCTCCGCCTCATGGGGCGGGGACTGGGAATGTGATCCCTAGCCTTGCCCGGCTATGTGCCCATCTATACACACTAAGATAGACCCTTTCTAAAAATTCTTTCATTTATCACTTTATTTCTCATTTACCAACTCAAGTATTGGAGGGTTCTCTTGAAACTAAGCCCATAAGGCTTCCTTTATTTGTGGTGTGTAGACCAAACCTGCTCACGAGAGGTTCAAGCCAGCCCAACCTAGACCTGGAAACACTTCACATAAATAGTGGCGATACACATTATATGGAACTTTCAGCTGCATATTATCAGTGACAACATTGTCATAAATATCTCACATCAATTAAAAGAAATTCTATATGAACAAGAACTACTCAACACAACTTGTCACACAGAGGTTCAACATTTACAAGGTTATTGTAATAACGCAGTAACAAAATGCCTCTCTCTCCACATGAGCACAACTAGGACCTCCTCATAGAGCATCTGTGAGACGGCTCGAATCTTGCATGGATTGGAAAGGGATTATTGAGTGATAACACAAGTGCGATCAACGCCAACTGGCTACCAAGGTATATCTTTAAGACACTTAACCCATGTGATTTGGACTAGATTGTTAAAATTATTTTGAAAAACTTAGGAGAAGATCTTCTAAAACTTAACATAAGATCAGACTCGCCTTTTGATTGAGTTTACTTACTTGTTTGATGAAACTAAAGATATTTAGGGTCGAGTGTATAGACTTATCAAACATATTTAATTCAAAATTTTGGTCACGAACTCTTGAGAAGATTCTTTTATCTTAGGTTTGATTGATATGGTGTTGATCGATCTAATTTTGGTTGGAGTCTTGGAGATCACGTGGACTAACTTTTTTTAGTTTATATACAAAGTTTATATACATAAACTGAATTTTTTCAGTTCCAATTGTATTATCAACACTAATTTTTCCGGTGCAATAATGATCTTAGACAAGAATTAAAAATAAAATGGGAATCACAATCCACATGGAACTGGAACTCTTTTTTGTGGTTCTCGTCTTGTAATCTTCTCATTTTAGTTTTCACTGGCTTTACCATGGTTCATATGTAAGAGGGAGACTCATACAACAGAATGAGAATGGCCATCAATATCATTTGTCTCATGTTTTCCTTTCGCTATGGGTTTAGTTGGATGTTATTCTGTTGGAAAGAGGAAGATTTTCAAATTTCCAATACGCAGACATATTATGAGTTATTATATGGACAAACTGGTTAGATTAAGAGGTTCGTAATGTTCATTCATGCAGCATACCACGCTGATTTATGATCTGGTTAGATATTTTGATAAAGTTTCATTTTTGTCCATCTAATTGTCTATTTAGTTCAGAAGGCTTTTCCAGCGATTGCATGACATATGTTCTTCTCATTTGGCCTTTTGATCTGGTCATCCATTTGTTCCCTTAATATAATTCGAATTATTCAGTGTAGATATGCTGCTTGATGATCTTTTGGTCATCGAAAATTTGCTGTTCCAGTTGGATAGCGATTCTCCCATGTTAACATTGGAGAGAGCCTCACCTATCAGTGGTCCAAAATTAAATGCGTCTAGAGCTGTTCCTGCAACATCTCCAACTTCAGATAGTGCACTAGATAATTCATCTGGTGGCATGAGGTATTATACTTTCTTCCCCATCTCTCCTGTCCTTCCTTTTCTCAAGTACAAGTCTGGAATTTGTTGTGCCTGCAGTGACATACAATTGTTTCTTTTCGCCCCCAATCCGTGTCCCTCTCTACTTCCCTCCTTTTCTGGCCACTAAGCTGCGTGCCTACAGGCACTTGTTGGCACGTAGACATGCCCAAACATTTTAGTTAGCATCTTGTCTGCGTGTATCTTAATGATGTGTCTATAACAGTTCTAGCATGGACAAAAACTCCATGGAAAAACTTATGGAGGCTTCAGCTGCTGAAGCTGAGGTGGCTAATGCTGTTTGGCAAGCTATTCAATCGGCATCTTCTATCCCTGTAGAGGAAACATCAGTATCAGATGAAAACTCTCCAGCAACTGAAACTGCTTCAAATGGTATTGACACTGAGGGAGACGTTCGTCTTCATCCTAGAGCTGTAAGTCTGTGAACTTATGTCATGGTCTCACATCAAAGGGTGTTTTAGTCTCTGTTCTTCGTGCTTACATTGTTGTCCTACAGGTGGCAGTTGCTAAGGAGGCTATAGGTAATCTTGGTGGAATGGTAAGACAGCTATCACTGGATCCATTTAAAAATGAGAGCAGACGAATGGTTCTGATGAATAATGAGCTGTCATATCCTACAAAAAAGTTCACCAGACAGAAATCTCCTCAAGGCTTGCATAAGAAGGTGAGTGTTACAGAAGTCAATACCATCATCCTCATTCAAACTTTTGCCAGGCTTAATTATCTCTTTTCTCTTTTCAAATTATATCCACTTTGCTTCAGCCACGAAATTGGAGCTTCAGCCACGAAATTGGAAAGCTCCTGCTAATAGGAGGTTTTTCCTGGATTCTTGCAAAGTTGGGGAGCTCTGTTATGCTGCAGAACAGCTTTTCATGCATGAGCCAACAGTTCTTCAGTTAAAAGCTCCCATTAAAGAATTCGGTGACCTACATGGTCAATTTGGCGATCTCATGCGTTTGTTCAATGAATACGGTTTTCCTTCCACTGCAAGAGATATAACTTATGTTCGATATGGTTTTAATCATTTCTTCTAAGTTCTATACTTGTAGTAAATGTCCTATGCATGCTGGTCTTTGCTGAGAAACAACATGACAACAGGAGAGAAAATCCAAGTGCCTAAGTTTAAAAACAGTACTGGATTGATAACTGCAATAGGCACTGGAGCTGATGGTGGCTGCATCATAGTCATAATATACTTTGCTCGAAGTTTCACAACGTTAAGGTGATTATGTATAAGTTTTGTTCAGAAATTCTATCAAATGTTTAAATTGTAGACTACTGTTATGATTTCGGTTTATTCAAAGGAAGGCTTGGAAATGTCGAACCTAGCATTCCCTACTATTGTGAGGTGCACTTTATGGAGGTGACTTTTGTTCATGTTGCTTAAAGGGCCACACATTTTCTGAATCTCCAATAATTGTAAAATTTAGTGAATTGATTCTTCTGGGGAGGAAGTTTTCCCAGTATTGTATTTTTTTTGGGGGGGGTGTTATGTGAAAATGAAACTTAAATGTCTATGCATTGACACAGCTATATTGAGTATTTGTTTTTGGGAGATTACATTGATCGGGGGCAGCACAGTTTGGAGACTATAACTTTGCTTCTTGCTCTTAAGGGACGTTTCTGCTACGAAAGAGATGATTATATATGCAAATGCAATGCAATGTTTACGTTGTTTTACCAACTGGGTTGTGGTTACCTTTTTGTAGATTGAATACCCATAAAATGGTCACTTGATACGAGGAAACCACGAGGCAGCTGACATAAAGGCACTCTTCAGTTTTCGTCTTGAATGCATTGAGCGAATGGTGAGTGCAGGTGTTCAGTTATTTGTTCTCTTTTCCAAGGCATGTTATCTCAATTTGCTTTTGGATAGGGAGAGAATGATGGAATATGGGCATGGACACGTTTTGATCAACTTTTCAACTATCTTCCGCTTGCTGCTCTCATAGAGAAAAAGATAGGGAAAATATTACAAATGGTCAATGAACTTTCATCTAATGTTCAATTTCATCCATGAGCTTTTGATTTGCTCAATTTGATCACTGAACTTTAATTTAATGTTCAATTTCATCACTGAGCTTTTGATTTACTCAATTTAGTCCCTGAACTTTCATCTAATATTCCATTTAGTTCATAACTATTTGAAAATTGACCAATTTCCCCCTTTTTTTTTAATACGAAACTGGTTTTTTTTTTTTTGGGTCAAAAAAATACCACATTTATGCAAAGTAATAAAAGTCAATATTTCTTTCCTTTCTCCATATTAAAAACAAAAGGAAAAAGGGATAGTAATAATCAACAAAGGTGAATCTTGCATTTTGATTTCTTTGAATAATGTACAAAAGCCTATCAATCGATTTTTCCCTTTTCGGTGAAGTCCATAAAAAGAATCGATTTATGGATTTTTGTACATTATTCAAGTAATTTGCACGCGGTGTAATTGTCTATTGTGGAATATGATAATTGGGCTTGTTTGTTGCATAGGTGTATACATAGTTTGAGAGGTAGCAAATTTTACCAGTTATTTGTGAGCGTCTCTCTTTTCTTCCCCACCCTCTTTTTTCCCTCCCGCATTGAGATTACTACATGTACATGTATATTAGGTCTTTGTAAGAGATGAGGAAGATAAAGTTGAATACAGGGTTAGTCGTGCCAGTGGTATTTACTAATGTAATGTAAATTTTTCTCTGATTTTTGATTATTTAATTCTAAAATCATATCTTTTGTGAAATTTAGTTTGGATCATTGAAAATTTCGAGTGGCACAGATTTGTCAGATTCTTGCAAGGGGCAACAACTCCCACAAAGCTCTTAAGGCTTTGTCCGTTTGTGTATCATTATTATCGTTTGAGCTTGCGTCACAGGATTAAATCAGTTGGTAGTTGTTCTCCTTTTTCTTCTCCCCCTCTTGCTCCTCAATTGTTAGTTATTCTGACAAATTTAAAGCAAGATTTTTTTTTTTCAAGGGACAGAAAATTGTTAATACTTCTTGATTAGAAGCGAGGGAAATTACAAATTCGGTGTATTTTCCTTCCCAATTTTCTTTACCCTTGCTCCCAAACATAGCCCAAGAGCTAAGCATCTCGAAATGATCCATGTGATCTTTAAGAAAATAATTGGATGAAAAAATCAATAGGATAGTCGAAGATACTGTTACATACGTTAATGGGATTGGCCCGTAGTTGAAGAAAATGTCTCTAATTCCACCAAAATATTGTAATGCACTTCAAATAGTCTTGAGGTCGGTTGCACCCATTAGTAGTAATTTGATTTCATAGGCGTAACATGTTTGTAGCGGTAACACGATTGCACTTATAATTAGTAATCTGCATTGATGGATGGTAATTTGACCACAGAGTTTGTACTAAGAAAATGTTAACAATTAGTAATTAATTAATGGAACAGTAAAATAAATCAAATTGTCATTAGTGACGCCACTTATACTTAGTAATTGTCCTGAACAATATATATTTAGAGAAAACTATGGGAGCAAAACTCATTCTTTTGGTCAACAAGCAGACCTCAATCATTGGAATTGAGAAGTTTCATTTAACGGATAACAATCGGAATCCAAACTTCAAAGTGTCCCACAAAGACATGACCAAATTATTGCACTACTCTATCCAGCAGAAAGTTAGTACCCGCCAAATGCGTACCTACGATACCACCCTGCTGTCCCAGCCAGTTTGCTATGAAATGGAGCATGCAAGTTTGTGCCAATGAAATGGAAGTAATCATCGGAATGCTTTCACTCAATGAGGCTTTGAAATGCATTGCGAGGTTGGACTAGGCTACAATCAACGTTTACGATTTTCTGTTCCTTGCAAGAGATAAGATAGATAATCCCATCCCGCATTACCTGTATTTCAATGCATCCATCACCTACTGTGCAACATATTTGACTCATGAAAAGGAAGGCAGATGAACAATGTTATGCCTGGATGGAAGTCACCACTATAAAACAAAAAACTATAAACAAAAGGCTTTCGTTTTTTTTCACAACTTGGCATTCTTAATAGTACGATCCTCCAAATGCAAGGTTATACAAGCAGTGATGAAAGGCTTCTCAACAGTCATGAAATCAATATAATGACCTTCACAAACTTGCAGGAAAAAAACTCCAACGTAAATTGAGCGCTTTTCCGAAACAAAAACAAACCTAAAAGCAAGCTTCTTTTGCTTTTGGTCAAGGTAAAAAAACTCTACACCACACATATGCTTTTCTATATGTTGCAACCAGTAATAGCAGCATACAAAACAAATTCACCATCAAAGCATCAGAGGGAAAATACGTGAGTAAGGAGATATAACAGCTTCCTGTACATACTTTTTAGAATTGGTTGGATCGGGAACCCACTGCATCTCGCTTATGTCGGGAGCCTCGACAAAAGCCATGGTGAATTCACCCACCTTCTCAATGCTCCCTCTCTTCCCTGCTCTCAACAGAAGATGGTTCCTGTTGTAAGAGAAAATCCCATTGGTCAAACGGATAATATCCCCTGGCTTGAACAGGTCGCAATCCTCACCCCAGAACTGAAAATGCACAGCCACAGTCTCATCTGCCACAAGTGCTAAGCATGTCTAGCTCTGTCCTTCTGTGGCAACCCTGCCTTTGTCCAATAGAATGAATTGTGTGGTTATATTGTTCTGTGCTGCAGGTACTATGTCTTTGATAGAGGGCACACTGGTGTAACCAGAAAAAGAGAAGATACAGAGTCACTGAAACTATATGACCAAGAAGTTAAAAGACAACTACATTACGAACGCAACCCTATAATGCTTACTTTGGAATGAACTCGTCATAAGCACCAACCAGGGAGTTTATGCAATATGGATGAGTTTTGGTTCTAGAAGAACAGAACAAAAAGCTATTTCTTGCTGCAAACAGGCTTCTTTCAGTCTCAACTCAAACTCAGATAATCAGCTGCCTTAGACATATATAATTTCAACCAGAGGGATATCATCTTTGTCGTCTATCATTATAAAACCCAAATGGCCACATTCAATTTGCATCCACAATCACAGTAACAGTCTCATTTTGTGAATGTTAGATGCTTGAACATGAATACCGTTAACTAGAACAGACATTTTTAGCACTTTAAAAAACAATGACATAAGGGGGCTTGTAACCAAGGTCCTTATCAGAATCTGTACTATATACTCTTCACATAAAGCCCCGCTATAGATGCTACGTAGAAGAACAAGGGAACCACCAAGCCACTCATCAGAATATAGAAGGGAACCGTGCTCGTTCCTCTGCTAACACAGTATTATATACCCCATAATATTTATACATCCATATCCTTATTTTTTGAAAATACATGCAGATTAGAATAAGACAATAAGCGTGCTTACAATCAGAAAGTATGTAATAATCCCTCAATTCACCAGAAAATCACAGAAGTTTATCTTCAAAACTCACAAGGTTAAGATATAATTTTAAAAGTCAAAATGAAGGGCCGGAAGTAGTGCCTTGTAGAGACGGTCTGGATGTCCTAGCTTTCAGCTCACTCAGCGAAAAGATGAATTTTGGGAGAAAGAAAAGATGTATATCTACGAATGCCAACGTCTCTCGAGCATTTACACATGGGTAATCCACTCTAACGGAAGGACCGCAAATATTCCCGTTGCTTCTGGCTTGGCTGGGACATTTTAACAAACACCTTCCGTGCAACTAAGCCAAAAACTCCGTACTTCCATCGCAGTCATATCCACCACTCAGGCATCGTTCAACCGCTAAAACGGACATAGAGAAACCCAGTTAGGGACGACCGTGGGCATCAACGGGGTAATGTCAAATGCGGAATTAAAGGAGGTGAATTACCATGAAGATGAAGGTTTTGTGAAATAGCGGGCACAAGACAACTTGCCGAAGTATTCACGTCACCGTCGTATCGGCCCACGTTCTGATGTATCGGCTACTCAAAAAATGTAAATATCAATTAATGAATGATTTCAAGAAAATTAAAGTGATATATCTCTGTACCTCAATTAATGTCTTTATGCACCTTCTCTTGCCCTTGAAATTTTTCAAGAATGATTATAGGAAAATGAAAATATCAATTAATGAATGATTTCAAGAAAATTAAAGTTATATGTCTTTGCACCTCAATCAATGTTCTTATGCCTAAAAAGTCCGCTGATATTGAGTAAGTTTCACTTCATCTGAACAAAGAACAGGTTATTACAATTGTATACCAAGTTTTGTTTATCGATAGGGCCATTTTGAAATGAAAACATTCAAGCATGGATTGGTTGTAAGTCTTTTGAGAAATTTAATGGGGGGCAAAACTTAATTTTTAGGTTGGAGTTATTAAGAATTTCGAGAAATTTAATGGGAGCAAGACTTAATGTTTTAGGCTAGAGTTACTTAGCATCACTCAAAAGGCCTTAATTCTTTAAACAAAGTATAGGAAAATGAGCAGGGACACTTTATAAAGTCGGTCCATGCTTGTGGTGTCGAAGATTTATGCACATGCTTAGACCCGATCATTGCAAGGAGGGCATGAAAGCCCCTTGCTAGGTGGCCCGCTCATCAGTGAGGTCTAAAAAACAGCCTAGGCTCAACAAGTGAGCTCACAAAAAGTGGCCAAGCCCACATTTTCTGGATAGGCGATCCCATAGGGCAAGTGACCAACTGCCCGTTGACCATCTCCAAACAGGATTAACGTAACGCCAGCTTTGCTAATTGTTTTGGATAATTGTACGAATCGCGAAAGTGTAATCGAATTTTAAGACTTTTAAAAAATATAATTAAATCATAAAATTAGTCAAATTAGTGCAATCAAGTCTCCTATTAATTGCATATGATTTGGCTAATTGAAAATGTGAAGGTGATTAAAAAAAAAAAAAAACTGTTTTTACGGATACACGTATTGGCGTTGCAATATAAAAGAGCATGACATTTTAAAGGAAGAAAAAATAAAGATAAAGAAACAAAAAAAAAAAAAAAAAGAGGATATTGCTGCACCTTTAGCTCATAATCTTTTAGAAATATTTTTTTTTGGGGCCAGGGGAACGGAAGCTGCGTTGCATTGGATAGTGGATATCGCTGCATCCTTTAGCTGATAACGGTGACGGAGAAGAGAAAATCTAATGAAGCACCCGTTCGTATTTTTTTAGTCAAATTGGATGAGTTAACTAAAGAATTTGATTGCATTTTTTTTAAAATTTTAAGTATCTGTTTATTTCATTGAAAAATTCTTGTCGTTGAAAAGTACCTACCGGAAATTAAATTTCGGAGAAATTAAATCAATTTTTGATGTTTGTTTGTACTGAAAACAGGTTGAAAAAAATTGGTTTTATGGTATTTAATAAGTTGTTTGTATCGTTAAAAATGGCATAATGATTGACAAACTAGAATCCACACCTTTACTGTTTATTTTATAATCCATCAGAATAACCAGAAATTGCAAAAAAAAAAATTAAGAGAGAACTATGAAATCATATTTGTAGAGTGATATATATCATGACGTCATTTGGGAATGCAAAAGAATACAAGCATCAATGAAGCATATTTAAGAAATAACATACAATATTTACGAAAAAACATAGGAGACTTATTGAAAGAAAAATAAATATATTAATGAGAGATAGAAAAGAGACATAGAAGTACCCATTTTTCTCACTTGGATGTACATCAAGAAGTCAATTAAATGATTTTCTTTCTGCCAGAAGGGGAAGTTGTTTTTCAAATCTAAACTTGTAACAAAGTATTGTTAGGCCACATGCTCTCGAGCCTCATCAATCATTCGTCCTCATCTCCATGGAGTAGTTGGATTCACCACATTAAATGTAGAGATACTCCTACTATGCAACTCGACATAAAAGGGCAATATAGCTTGGAGTTGGTGATGTATTCTCAAGTTGGACTTGCTCTAACACCTATTATCTTCGGCCAAACAAGCAAAAAGATATACAAGGAATTTAGATAGGAGGGACCAACTGTGGATTGCTACAATTGATTTGAACTAGAGGTATTGGCTAGCATAATTTTATCAGCTGGCTTGTTTATTAGGATAGGCTATCAATAGCAATGCCCAAATCACGATAGTTGTCTTTAGTTGATACTAAGTGTAATTTTTTCTATGATTGGTATAGAGGACAAAAACTGCTTATTCTTTAAGTGCACTTGGACAAGTAATATATAACACAATATTTTAGCACAAAATGGAATTTGATGTTTGGCATAAAGTTGGAATTTAGAATTTCAATAGATGATCAGGGCCACAAAGAGCAAAAACTTGGAGGCGAGACTCGTCAAGCTGTTTGTCCCAGCATCTATCTATTGCATTTGAATGGAATGCAATTGCAGACAATTTCAACACAAGTCAAATGAACCTAATTTTCTATTGGCTAGGATTCAAAAGGTTGTAGAGTTAAGGCATCACTCCACCAACATTATTTCAAAAGGTTGTAGAGTTAAGGCATCACTCCACCAACATTATAAGCCTTCCCAGGCAAACATTTTATTGGCTATTGTATGGAGGCTTCTTTCCTTCATCTTCTCACATAATTAGTCTCTTTGTAATGCATACGGATTCCCCTCAACTTTTGTACCTCATTTGACAAGTGATTTTCATATATTTACACAAAAAGAAGAAGAAGAAAAAAATGGTTTCTCATCAAACAACCTGACCCTACGATTCAATTATACTTTTATGATAAATTTTAAGATTCATAATACATATTTCATAATTTCGCAATCACTTTACTACTAAAACTTTTATATAATACTTATTTGAGTGTCATAACTTTTTAGTTAATCATTTTAGAGTTAGTACTTTTAAAAAATATTTACAAGTACCAAAAGTCTATGTGGCATGATACCTATGGCAAACGTTTTTCAAAAGTTATATCACTCACATGATATGTTGAAAAGTTAGAGAAGAGAAGTCAGAGAAGAGAGATCCTCCTCAGCCGAAAAAGGAAGGCATCCACAATCTTCTTCATTAAATAAAGGGACCCATAACCTGCAGCACATGCATGAAGAAGACTCGTATAGCGCTTGCTTCTCTCCAGGAACAATAAATTTGAAGACTGCGGCCCACCTCATTTGACGGATCATAGGCACACGTTTGTTGACTATTATCACTCATCTTTTCTGCCTCATTAAATGTGTGCCCATGCACATGCACGATCTGCATGCACGCCTACAAATATGGTGGGCGTCGGTGCCGATTGTGGCTTGTCTCGTGGGCGCCTGTGCTGCATTTAATGAGGCCATTTACTTTCATTTTGTCTCGTTTTCTGCCCTTCTCCCTTTCTGCCCTTCTCCCTTATAAAAGGAGAAGACGTCTGAAGATGCAAGTAGCGAGAGGAACTTATTGTCCAAAAAAAAAAAAAAAAAAAAAGTAGCGAGAGGAACTCGAGAGGGCGAGAGTGAGAGACGTGAGCTCAAAGAGGTTTGTGCGGAGTCGAGTCCAGTGGAGTTGAGTCGTTAAACACCGTAGGTATTGGGTATAAAGCAGTGGACTGGGAAATACTTGAATGCATGAGTGATTGTAATATTGTAATTTTTCGATTTTTAGTGGATTATTTTGCCGGCTCTCCCCGTAGACGTAGGTTCCGACATTCAAATCGAACCACGTAAATTTCTGGTGTCATTTTATTATTTCTCATTTTATTTCTGTCAATTTTTATAGCTCCCGACATAATTGCAAAATCTCGATCCGCTTCCACTGTGCCACCGATTCCAACAATACCCGTTAAATAATTTCATATGTGACCGTGTGGGTGCTAGTTCTCTTTCCGCCGTATTGCAATGTTGATGTTGACGTGTCAAAAAGTTATGGGAGGTTGATAGGCATGGTGAAGTTGCAGCGATATATGGAGCATTTGTGCCTCAGTGCTTAAGTCGCTCTTCAGGTGGCCCCTAACTCCAGTTCAAAGACTCGTCCTATTCGGTTCGAACATGGGGTTGGATATAGTACAATTTCTTCAGAACAAGACCATTTTAGTCACTGGAGCCACTGGCTTTCTCGCCAAGAGTACTCTCTCTCTCTCTCTCCCTCCGCGCCCACACCACCCCCCCCAAATGTATGAAGTATACAATCTTTTTGCTATCAATTGACCATCTTTTTGCTAACTAACATTTATTTGATTCTATATATTATGACAAGTTAGTTTTTGTGGAGAAGCTGCTTCGAATTCAACCAAATGTCAAGAAAATATATGTTCTTATCAGAGCTATGGACAAACAGGCAGCGACACAAAGATTGCATGAAGAGGTAGAGAATCAAAACCTGAATTATCCTTGGATAATTTAGATCAACTTTTTGTTCTAAATTGACTAGAACGAAAAGGCACACATAGATGTGTGTTAAAAAGAAAAGTTATTAAGATTATGTTTGTTTCGTAAAAAGTGAATTTTAAAAAAAAAATCTTTCAAATAATTGCTTGTATTGCTTACAAGAATAAATATGCAAAAAATATTTTCATCTTCTACGAAAATGCAGGACATAAATTGTCATTATGAATTTTTTTCTATTGACTATTTTTTTAAGCTATATAAACGATCATTATTAGAAAGATGTACATCAATTTGCTCACTCTTTGCAAAACAAATAGAACCTAAGGGAAGAAAATTGTGGGATTTGTGTTATTTTAGGAAAAAAATTTATATGTGTAATTCCAAATTAATTTTACTCTATTTAACATGGAAAATCAAGGCAAAGGAAGAAAAAGAATACGAAAACTAAGATAAAAGATAAATTTTCCTTCATAACAACTCTTAATATTTTTGCATCGCAAACAGCTCATAGAGAAGAAGTTATTCGGCATTCTGAGGGAAGAATGGGCAGAGAACTTCAACTCAATTGTGGAGAAATTGTCTCCAATTCCTGGGGACGTTTCTTGCGAGAATTTGGGAGTACATGATTTCGATTTGCGATCGGAGATGTGGAGAGAAATAGACATAATTGTCAGTTCGGCCGCGACTACCAAATTCGACGAAAGGTATGTGATTAGTGATTACAATCTTGCCCTGCCCGCCCAATTTGTAATTAGTTCAGATAATTCGTGGCTTTTTCTTCATACTATTTATGTGTTTACTGCCATCTTTTTCCCGCAGATATGACATTGCACTAGCCGTCAATACATTTGGAGCTAAGCATGTTGCTGAATTTGCTGTAAGATGTGTCAACATAAAGATGCTACTTCACATATCAACTGGTTTGTGTTTTTTCGATTATGATTGTTCTTGATATTTTTGCTATGTAAATTAGCAGACGATAGGTTCCATTTCACCACCCGATTGTTTATAAAGTAGTTTGCACTGACAATTTTTCTTATGGAACCCTTTATTTTCAGCATATGTATGTGGCAATATGACCGGGATTATACAAGAAAAGGCATTTAGTATGGGTGAGACGCTCAACGGGTCAAGGAAGTTGGATGTGAATGAAGAGAAACTCTTGGTTGAAGAATTGATGAACGAACTTCGAGAAAGGAATGCTTCAGAGAGAGAAATCACCATTGCTTTAAAGAATTTAGGCTTGCAAAGGTTTGCTTGTTTTTAATTGAATTGTGAACAACGGAATTGATGATTAAGTTAGTTGAAAATTACAACTTCAATTGTGGCTCTCAAACCCACGCATCAAATTAGACCACTACCTCAAGCTTAGCTTAAGCTTTTTATCATCTCTAGTTGATTGTATCATACAGGAAAATTATAAGAAAATTCTAAAATTTATTGTAGAAGTGTCAATTCAGTTTTAAACTTTTTTCTTTGTCAATTGAGTTTTAAGCCTTTTTGTATTTGTACAAATTCAGTCCATCTACTCAATTTTGGCTATAAATTATTGACATAGACGTCGAACGTTCTATGTGGTGTAGCCAACACTAACGTAGATAATTTTTAATAATATTTTAATATATTTTCTTTTTCCTTTTTATTTTCTTCCCTTCTTCCTTTAGCTAATCGCCGAGAAAGAAAGAGAAAAAGGAAAAAGAAAATTAAAACAATTAAATGAATAAATTTTTGAAAGAATATCATTAAAATTGCCTATGTTAGCGCTGATTACACCACGTAAGATAGCTGACCCTTATGTTAGTGATTTCGGTCAAAATTGGCCGGATGGACTAAATTGACACAAGCACAAAAGGTTTGGACTCAATTAGAGTAAAAAAAAAAGTTTAGTACTGAATTTGTACAATTGCAATAAGTTTAAGATCTTTTTTTGGTAATTCTCCTGCGTAACATTGATACTCTTTTCATGAAAATTTGGGTTGTAAGAAATGTTTTTGATTGTACTAGAAGTTCTACTGATAAACTCTTCACAAGGTACTTTCTCCAAGGATGTGACCATAATATTCAGAGCTAAAACATGAGCTACGTAGTTAAAATGTGTCTGATCAATCAATTCATTTGTTTATGCACGTACCAGTATATAATAATCTTCAGCAGTTCTTATAATTTTCATTATAATTGATGCGTAGGGCAAGGCTGCATGGTTGGCCAAACACATATACTTTAACGAAGGCAATGGGGGAAATGATGGTGCAGTATCATCTCAAACAAAATATTTCGCTTGCTGTTATGAGACCCACGATCATAACAAGTACTTACCGAGAACCTTTTGCTGGTTGGATTGAGGGTTTCCCTCCCAGGTTATCCTTCACAAAACTCTCTCTCTCTCAAAAAGGTGGTCCGAAATTGAACTTCCTAACAAGTATTAGAGTCACTCATAGTTAGTAGAATCTTACATATCACTCACTTAAGATCTCTAGTGTCACTCGCCACATTATATTTTGGGAGTAATATCATAAGTGGTTCTTGAATTGTTATTTGGTGTTCAACGCACCTCAGTTTAATGACTTAATTGATTTTTTTTTTTTTTTAAAAGTGGAAGAACTCTATTGAACACCGCACAAAAGTGAATGGAGTGCTCGGTATTTCCTCTTGGTTCTTCGCAAAATGCAAGTTGTTACCTACATCTAATTTCTTACTAAAGAATGCACCATCTTTTCGAGGAAGTTAAACCTTTAGAGGAGGCTAAACAATGTATAAATGAAGTTTACGATCCTTGATTTTAATGAGGGGCCATAAAAAAGCCAACTCCATGGGAAGGATTACAGGAGAGTATGAAAAGAAATTTCTCGCATCGGTAAAAGATCAATGTCTCACAGACAACTATATTCGTCAAATTAATAGAGCAAGTTGGTAAGAACACACACATGGGCACATCTTTTACTTGTTAAATGTTGGTTTTATTTGATTGATTATGTTGTTAGACCTTAGTCCTTGACAAGTAACAAAGATAAATATATTGTTAATTGAGTATTTATTTTGCTTAACAAGCAAGAATTGTCCAATGAACTTTTTTTTTTTCCTTTGGAAACATATGACGACACAGAACTATGGATAGCATTGCCATAAGTTATGGTAGAGGAAGACTGGAATATTTCCTGGGCAAACCTGACGCAATACTCGATACGGTAACATCTAATCATCTCAACAAGTGCCTACCACTGTCAAAATCCCACGATCATAAGCATCCTAAATTTTGCATTAGCTTAGTTGACTATGTACTTCTCTTTTTTGAATTGGCTTAGGATAGACCATTTGGCAAACGTTACTGATAATTACAGATATCAACGTCACTTTATTGTGCAAATTTGAAAATACATATAGATCTACATTTATTCATATACGAATACATTTGATTCATTTCCACCTAAATATAGAGTTTCATATTGAGCATATACCGGTAGATATGGTGGTAAACACTATGATTGTGGCCATGGCGGTGCATGCTAATCAGACCAATTCAAACAAGATTTACCATGTGGGTTCTTCAAGGAAACATCCTTTGACCTATTCAGATCTTCAAGACATCGTTTGGAGTTACTTCAAGGACAGTCCTTGGATCAACGAGGATGGGAAGCCGGTCAAAGTTCGTGAGCCTAAAGTTATGGGAAGCATGGCCAGCTTTCGCAAGCACGTGAGGTGTTACATTCTCTTGTCAAAGGTTGGTTCAAAACGACTTAAAAAGTGAAGATCAAATGATCACTAAAAGTAAATTCAATAAATCAAAATATGCAGAAAATTGAAGATCCCAAATATCTGAAGATCTTTATGTTATATAAATTTTAAGTAGTCAAGTCTACATATTTCCTTCTTTAAATATATAAGTGATGATAATATATGAATTAATAAACATATCTTCAAAATAATTAGCTAATTTGTTTGAAGTGACAATTTCTTTCAATATGTTCCAACATTTACAGCTCTCATTTTTTTATTTCCGTTAAATAGGAAATATCTGAAACCTTTAGAAATAAGTAAATGTAACACATAAAACATCACCTATTATGAAAAATTTAAAGTTTGAATAATACTTTACATTCCGGCGATCATGCATAATTTTTTGCTTTACAAATTCAAAACACTGGGGCCCTAACAGAAGGGCAAAAAAAAAAAACTAGCGATGAAAACCCGAAAAGTTATCGTCAAAAGTCACAGCCACCAAAAAAAAAAAAAAAGTGCTTTCTGTAATCCCCAGGCTCTTGTGTTACATAAGAATCTCATAGACAGTTTATCAAATTAATTGACATACATATCCCATGATATTAAGAAAAGGGGAAGAGCATCTATAGTTTTTGTTGGACAAACGGAATCTAAGGTATTTCTATTTCGTGGAAAATAAATAATTTAAAATATTTTTCATTAAAATTATTATTTATATCACTTAAAAAAAGAATCAATGAATAATGTTTTCATTATCGATACTAATAGATGTTCAAATATTTTCGTAGATAATGAAAATATTTTTATTTAATCATTATTCGTAAGTGATATAAATGATTTTTTTATTTTTATTTGTTTACATTATATATATTTTTGCAAAACAAATTGAGCCTAATTTTGAATTATTTTGAATGAAGGTGCTTAAAGTAGCTAGCTTGGTGTTTGGTGGGTACTTCCAAGGCTTGCATGCTGACTTGGACAAAAAGGTTAACCTTGCTGTGCGATTGGCTGAACTCTACGAACCCTATATTTTCTCCGATGGCGTGTAAGCTTCTATGCATTGGCCAATGTGCGTGCAGAGTGCATTAATTAATCACATCAGAATAGGAAGTCCTAGGTTTAAATTTTTATAAGTCTATGCTTACCTCCTCTATTATATATTTCCATGCCTCAAAGTCAAGCTTACACGTGATGAAGAGCATCATAATGATTAGATATTGTCATGCATTCACCTCTTAGCGTAAATTTTTAAAATACTTGATAGTGATCCACAAAATTACACAATCTCTTACTCTTGCTTTTTTTTTTTTTATTGGCTTAGTTTTGATGATACAAATACAATGACTTTGAGAGCCACAGCCTTTAACAGCGGAGTAAACTCAGAAAGTGTCTTCTACTTTGATCCGAGGTGTATGGATTGGGAGGACTATTTCAAGAGAAGTCATTTGCCTGGAGTTGTCAAAGCCTTCAAGCGTAAGTGAGACATGATGCAATTAATAAATAGTTTGGGACATGTAATAGTTGGCATTATGAACTCCATGTGCTCTATTCCATTATATGAGGAAATAAATTAGGTGGTGTAACTCAAACATCTATTGCTATTTTCGGTGTCATATAAGATTGGAATGCCAATCATATTGAAAAATACTTGTATGATGTGTATTCTCTCTCGTTTGTAGCACCTCAAATGTTGCAAAGTGAAGGTTGCCAGCTAAATAGTGGTTTGGTTACTAGAATCTTCCCAAATTCATGATTCATGTAACACATAATATTTGTTATGATAATGTTGCAATCTTCTCAAAGATGAACCACCGAAGAGAAAGCTAATGAACTACAAACGGGAACGTAGGTTCCTCTCATGAGGTAATCATTCACGTATAGCACAAACTATTCCAAGCTCTACCAATTGCAACTTGGTATTCATTTTAACATACATTTTTCTTACATTTTGGAGCCATCACTAATCAATTATGATCGATTAGACATCTAAATAAAATGTGGGAGTGCATTTACTTCTACAAACAAGAGATTCAATGGATTTGGGGACTTGATTACACTAGATTAATCCAATGCCCTTTTGGCCCAATTTCTCTTTATTTTCCAAAGAATTTTTGCAAGCAGTCTCGATTGATTTTAACTTAAGCCACTAACATTCAAGAAAAGATTATATGTGTTGACACCTAAATTATGCCTAACATTTAGAATTAATTGTATAAAAATTAGGGACTAAACTGAAGTGTCTAAATAAAAATATTAGAATTAAATTGCATAGTATATAGTTTTTAGAAGCATATAGTTAATTGCATTTTAATCGGATTGGTGGTGATGAATGGACCTGAATTAGTCACGTGGATGGTGGCCCGCGAGAAGTGAAATTTGACCAAGGCTAGGAGTGTTAGTGGTCGAAATTACAAGAGGAAAAGGAAGAGTCTTGAGCTTTAATTGTACTGGTTTAGCCCATTAAAATTTAAAGGCTTTGAGCTTAATTAGAATAAGCCCGTGGAGATTAATTGTAATCCGATCAAATATTTGAGTGACAATGCATATTTCAAAAGATATCGAAAATGCCCATTAATTAAGGATTTTCCTAATTTAACAACGTGCACGGCAATTCGAGTTCAACCACAAGATACGATCCCTGTTTGCACATGAAATCTTCTATCTTATCCATAACCACTTGGATACGGTCCTTGATTTTGTTCATTACCTAATTTGAATGAAATGGATGTGTTTTAGATGATTTGATTGTTTCTTGCTATTTTTTGTTGATTTGAGTTAATTTGTTTCCCCATTAAAAAAAATATAAAAAGGTTAGGTGGAAAATTTTATAGATCATGTTGCATGTTTAGAATAGATTCTGATTGCTTTTGATTAAATAGATTAGTATTTATTTGGATAGATATCATTTATGTCAACTCTAGAAGAATAGGGTAATTTTCTGAATTAATTAGGATTAGAATAATTTATTTCCTAGTTTAAATTAGATAGTATCATAATCTTTGTAGTTCATTTTGAGTAAATTTTAATTTTGAGTTTTAATGAAAAATACGAAAAAAAAAATATATACATGTCATATAGAATTAGGTTTATTCGATTGCATGTCACATGTGACAATTTAATTAGAGTGCACATTATGTTAGAATAAAATGCATATTAATTTTGCCCATCACTAGGGTTAGGTCGTTCTAATTAAAATCGCATGGATACAGCCTGCATGTTAGTTTATTTTAATAAAAGTTGCATGCCACGTTAAGGTAGTGCATATTAAATTTTCTTGTTGTTATAATTAGGACACATAGTTAAGCATCATCATTTTTTCTACGACATCGCATGAAGATTAAGCTCACGTTGCATAAATTGAATAAAGCATAGTTTTTATTAAACAAGAGAAAAACCAAAAAAAAGTTTGTTTGACATTATATGTCCATTAGAAACCTATATAGGTTGGATATGTGATTTTTCTAATTGACATTGCATGTGCTTACTTGCTTTGAGGTAAGTACCCTCCCTTTCCTTGCTATTTATTTACTGCTTTTTTCATTGAGTGTTTCAGAAATCTTTGCAAACCTGCGTGATCACTTCATTTGTTAGAAGATAATAAATAAATCCAAACTACTTGCTAAATATTTTTTTGATTAAAAAAAAGCACCAAAAGGACATTAGTAAAATCTAGCATAACCAAATTTCCGTACCCACAATCTTTTATTCATGTGAATAAAGTAATCATCTCGTTATTTTACTTAAGTTTCTAATCAACCTATCAAAAAAAAAAAAAAAAAAAAATAGTGGCGATTCTCAGTTGAAAATCATTTGCATGTTAATAACTCGAACCAAAGTTATGAATTGGTATAAACTCAAGAGAGCCCAAACTAAGTTTAGACTTGGTAATTCATTAGCCGAATCCTTAGATGGTGCATTCGAGATAAGATTGTGATAATTGATTTTTTGCATTGGCAATGGACCTCATGGAAATCCAATAAATTAGAGAATGGAACTTCTTGGTTAGATCAAATGACGGATGAAGGAGTGTGACGGGTGTAGCTAAAAACTTTTCACCCCTTTCATGAGGAGTCAGCTTGCCTCAATGAGCCTAGAAGAGGTAAGGAGTCCAATAACGGAAAATTCCGAGAAATGAACACGTGGCCCAAAGTAGTGTCACAACCTCTCCTTTCGCGGCTTTAGGCTAATGGCTTACTAAGTTTAGGCTTAACCTAGGCTCTTCTAAGTCTACCAATTTGCAGCTTATGGTTCGGATTTATAACTTGTAAGTCAATTTCATTTAGAAGTAGCTACTAATTAGTTTGTGGTCGATCGATTAGAAATTCAAGTAAAATATTGAAAAAAAATAGAAAATAGGATTGGGGACTTAATTACATTAGGTAATCAACTAATATCCTTCCAATACCTAATTCTATTTAAAATTCAAGCCAAGTGTTTGTGTAGCATTTTATACCAATCATAAGTCCTAGGATTCAATTCCTAACCAAGCTAAGGAAATAGCAATTGGTGCATTACAAGGGTGCAATTGGAATACATGAATATGCAAATAATAATCCAACATTTATTTCCAAGAACTTAAGCTAAGTTCTTTTTTTTTTTTTTGGAGGATTTCCTTGCATTTTTCTTTGAAAACTACCCAAATATTATTTTTTAGCATTTTCCTAATTTTTGAATTTTTTCGAATTTTTTCATAAAATAAAATTATGTTATATCACATAAATAAACGTACTCGGGTCAGGCCTCCACACTCAACCTATGTCGAGACCGCCCTATGCCCGTCCTTGGCTAGACTGGGCTCAACGAATGAGCCCAGTTTGGCAACACACTCGGCCCAAAATGAAATATAAAAGAAAAGAAAAGCCCCTGTGGAACTAAAACCTAAGCCTAAAACTAAACAGGGCCAGCCCATTAAAAATAAAAACCTGACCCAAAAAATACCCGGCCCACTCATAACGAGTTCGGGCCAACTAGACCCGCTAGTCGGCCTAGCCTGACCCGGCTCCGGGCTGGTCGACCCGACTCGCTTCCTGCTGCTCCGCAGCAAGTTGGCCGCCATGAGGCAAGGTGGCAAAAGGCGTGCCGCAACTTGTCCATCTGCCCTAGGGGAAATGGCCGCGGCGCCGCCTTGGCCAAGCTGAGCCTAGTGCTTGGCCCATGTCCAGCAGGCGACGTCTCTGCGGCTGCCACGATTGTCGTCGCTCGGGTGCCGGAACAAAAGACAGCTGCGGCCTCCGCGGGCCACCACGAGGACGACCCCGGGTCTAGTGGCGTTGTGTTGCAGGTTGAGCGGCGTTAATGGGTTGATGCCTAGACAACTCGGCTTTCGCTCGAAGTAGGGAAACGAAACTAGATCTCGTTTGGGCATTTTATCGAACGTGTGGGGTTCGTCAAACGAAAGACGACCACAGACAAAAACAAGATTTCAAACAGGATCGAAACTCGACACAAATTAGCAAAGAATGCTCAACACTAATGAAAAACAGCACTAGTGATCCCGGCGCGCGTGCGAAGAGGGGCGATGAGCCCCGGGTCAACTGCTCGGGCGAAAATAAGGCACAAAACAAAGAGGAAAAACAGGGGCGATTGGTGGGTGCCCTCTCGCAACGTCGAACGAGCTCAAAGATCGGGCTACGTCTGTTTGCCTTTCGCATCTCTGAGCCAGGATCCTCGGGAAATTGACCGCAAATCGGATTAGCCGAGACACGCTCGAATGGGACCTACCATGGCGTTGACGTGAACAAGGACCGATGGCGAATAGTCGGCTGTGGTTCGGACGGACGTAGTGGACGACAGCGGCTCTCGGTCGCGTCCTCCTTAACTCACGGTTTTTCCCCTCTCTCTCTCCGATCTCTCCGATCTCTGGTCCTTAACGCACCGACCGGCCTCCCCTTTGGCCGAACTAGGGTCATCTTGAGCCCGTCACCTTCGCGGTAGCTCTACTCTACAAGCAACAGCATGCCCAGCCGTCCTCTCCGTCACTGTCCGACTACTCCTCTTCTGTTTTGCTTTGCGCCTGCTCTATCCTTGCATTGTCCTTGCTTCCGTGTGCGAAAGGAGGAAGAAGAAGGAAAAGGTCAGGCCAAGGGAAGTGAGATAGGCAAGATAGGCCCAAGCCCGCGCAAAGTGGGGAAGAAAAAGAAAAAGGGGTCAAGGCGAAAGCCACGGACCTCGAGCCCTTTCCTTTTTTAAAAAAAAAAAAAAAAAAAAAACCTAGTCAATGCAAATAATCTTAATGCCTATGTGATGTTTTATTTGATGAAAATCTTTTTGTTAGGGCCGAATCGATCACTAATTTTTTATATAATTTATTCTTAAATATTTAGCTAAAATTTAGGTATGAACTAGCAATGTGGTCTAATAATGCACGTAGAGCAGTGTAGCATTCATCTTGCTCAATTTCTCGCTTGTATATTGAAAACACATAATTAATTACATATAATTAGCATGATATATATAAATCACATGTTGGAATATATTAAAAGACTATTTATAGTTTACTATCTACTTAATTCAAAACTAATATAAAATGAAAAATGTGTCATAAAGTGAAGAGTACAAACAAATTAGCTTAAATAAGTAGACTCACGTCTATGAGATTATGATATTTTTAATAATTATGGAATAATAATAGTTTTAAAGTAGCAAAACTTATAATTGTTATGAAAACTCTTGCAATTATATAACTTTCTTTATTGTACGAAATTATTTGAAATTTATTTCCCACGTTGGGATATGGTGCTCCATGCCTTGCGACAAAGCGCCCTCCCCGCACCGCATGGGAGGGTGGTTGGGCTAAGCTCCGCCTCATGGGGCGGGGACTGGGAATGTGATCCCTAGCCTTGCCCGGCTATGTGCCCATCTATACACACTAAGATAGACCCTTTCTAAAAATTCTTTCCTTTATCACATTATTTCTCATTTACCAACTCAAGTATTGGAGGGTTCTCTTGAGACTAAGCCCATAAGGCTTCCTTTATTTGTGGTGTGTAGACCAAACCTGCTCATGAGAGGTTCAAGCCAGCCCAACCTAGACCTGGAAACACTTCACATAAATAGTGGCGATACACATTATATGGAACTTTCAGCTGCATATTATCAGTGACAACGTTGTCATAAATATCTCACATCAATTAAAAGAAATTCGATATGAACAAGAACTACTCAACACAACTTGTCACACAGAGGTTCAACATTTATAAGGTTATTGTCAAAGCCCTAACAACGCAGTAACAAAATGCCTCTCTCTCCACATGAGCACAACTAGGACCTCCTCATAGACTGTCTATGAGACGACTCGAGTCTTGCATGGATTGGAAAGGGATTATTGAGTGATACACAAGTGCGATCAACGCCAATTGGCTACCAGGGTATATCTTTAAGACACTTAACCCATGTGATCTGGACTAGATTGTTAAAATTATATTGAAAAACTTAGCAGAAGATCTTCTAAAACTTAACATAAGATTAGACTCGCCTTTTGATTGAGTTTACTTACTTGTTTGATGAAACTAAAGATATTTAGGGTCGAGTGTACAGACTTATCAGACAGATTTAATTCGAAAATTTGGTCACGAACTCTTGAGAAGATTCTTTATCTTAGGTTTCATTGATATGGTGTTGATCGATCTAATTTTGGTTGGAGTCTTGGAGATCACATGGACTGACTTTTTTCAATTTATATACAAAGTTTATATACATAAACTGACTTTTTTCAGTTCCAATTGTATTATCAACACTAATTTTTCCGGTGCAATAATGATCTTAGACAAGAATTAAAAATAAAATGGGAATCACAGTCCACATGAAACTGGAACTCTTTTTTGTGGTTCTCGTCTTGTAATCTTCTCATTTTAGTTTTCATTGGCTTTACCATGGTTCATATGTAAAGAGTGAGACTCATACCACAGAATGGGAATGGCCATCTATATCATTTGTCTCATGTTTTCCTTTCGCTATGGGTTTAGTTGGATGTTATTCTGTTGGAAAGAGGAAGATTTTCAAATTTCCAATAAGCAGACATATTATGAGTTATTATATGGACAAACTGGTTAGATTAAGAGGTTCGTAATGTTCATTCATGCAACATACCACGCTGATTTATGATCTGGTCAGATATTTTGATAAAGTTTCATTTTTGTCCATCTAATTGTTTGCTTAGTTCAGAAGGCTTTTCCAGCGATTACATGACATATGTTCTTCTCATTTGGCCTTCTCATCTGGTCATCCATTCGTTCCCTTAATATAATTCGAATTATTCAGTGCAGATATGTTGCTTGATGATCTTTTGGTCATCGAAAATTCGCTGTTCCAGTTGGATAGCGATTCTCCCATGTTAACATCGGAGAGAGCCTCACCTATAAGTGGTCCAAAATTAAATGCGTCTAGAGCTGTTCCTGCAACATCTCCAACTTCAGATAGTGCACTAGATAATTCATCTAGTGGCATGGGGTATTATACTTTCTTCCCCATCTCTCCGGTCCTTCCTTTTCTCAAGTACAAGTCTGGAATTTCTTGTGCATGCCGTGACATACAATTGTTTCTTTTCGCCCCCAATCCGTGTGCCTCTCTGCTTCCCTCCTTTTCTGGCCACTAGGCTGCGTGCCTACAGGCACTTGTTAGCACGCAGACACGCCCAAACATTTTAGTTAGCATCTTGTCTACATGTATCTTAATGACGTGTCTATAACAGTTCCAGCATGGACAAAAACTCGATGGAAAAACTTAGGGAGGCTTCAACTGCTGAAGCTGAGGCGGCGAATGCTGTCTGGCAAGCTATTCAATCGGCATCTTTTGTCCCTACAGAAGAAACATCAGTATCAGATGAAAACTCTCCAGCAACTGAAACTGCTTTAGATGGTAGTGACACTGAGGGAGACGTTCGTCTTCATCCTAGAGCTATAAGTCTGTAAACTTATGTCATGGTCTCACATCAAAGGGTGTTTTAGTCTCTGTTCGTCGTGCTTACATTGTTGTCCTACAGGTGGTAGTTGCTAAGGAGGCTGTAGGTAACCTTGGTGGAATGGTAAGATAGCTATCACTGGATCCATTTAAAAGAGCAGACGGATGGTTCTGATGGATAATGGGCTATCATATCCTACAAAAAAGTTCACCAGACGGAAATCTCCTCAAGGCTTGCATAAGAAGGTGAGTGTTACAGAAGTCAATACCATCATCCTCATTCGAACTTTTGCCAGGCTTAATTACCTCTTTTCTCCTTTCAGATTATATCCACTTTGCTTCAGCCTCGAAATTGGAAAGCTCCTGCTAATAGGAGGTTTTTCCTGGATTCTTACAAAGTTGGGGAGCTTTGTTATGCTGCAGAACAGCTTTTCATGCATGAGCCAACAGTTCTTCAGTTAAAAGCTCCAGTTAAAGAATTTGGTGACCTACATGGTCAATTTGGCGATCTCATGCGTTTGTTCGATGAATATGGTTTTCCTTCCACTGCAGGAGATATAACATATCTTCGATATGGTTTTAATCATTTCTTCTAAGTTCTACACTTGTAGTAAATGTCCTATGCATGCTGGTCTTTGCTGAGAAATAGCATGACAACAGGAGAGAAAATCCAAGTATCCTAAGTTTAAAAACAGTACCGAATTGATAACTGCAAAAGGCACTAGAGCCGATGGTGGCTGCATCATAGTCATAATATACTTTGCTCGAAGTTTCACAACGTTAAGGTGATTATGTATAAGTTTTGTTAAGAAATTCTATCAAAAGTTTAAACCGTAGACTACTGTTATGATTTCGGTTGTTCAAAGGACGGCTTGGAAATGTCGAACTTGGCATTCCCTACTAATGTGAGGTGCACTTTATGGTGGTGACTTTTTCATGTTGCTTAAAGGGCCACACATTTTTTGAATCTCCGATAATTGTAAAATTTAGTGAATTGATTCTTCTGGGGAGGAAGTTTTCCCAATATTGTATTGTATTGTATTTTTTTTTTTTTTTTTTTTGGGTTATGTGAAAATGAAACTTAAATGTCTATGCATTGACACAGGCATATTGAGTATTTGTTTTTGGGAGATTACATTGGTCGGGGACAGCACAGTTTGGAGACTATAACTTTGCTTCTTGCTCTTAAGGCACGTTTCTGCTATAAAAGAGATGATTATATATGCAAATGCAATGCAATGTTTATGTTGTTTTACCAACTGGGTGTGGTTACCTTTTTGTAGATTGAATGCCCAGAAAATGTTCACTTGATACGAGGAAACCACGAGGCAGCTGATATAAATGCACTCTTCGGTTTTCGTCTTGAATGCATTGAGCGAATGGTGAGTGCAGGTGTTCAGTTATTTGTTCTCTTTTCCAAGGCATGTTATCTCAATTTGCTTTTGTATAGGGAGAGAATGATGGAATATGGGCATGGACACGTTTTGATCAACTTTTCAACTATCTTCCGCTTGCTGCTCTCATAGAGAAAAAGATAATCTGTATGCATGGTGGCATAGGAAGCTCAACATTCAAAGACCACCGACACCTACCAGGGGTTGCCCACGGCCCGACCTAGAGAAGTTTCATTTGACGGATGACAATCGGAATCCAAACTTCAAAGTGTCCCACAAAGACATGACCAAATTATTGCACTACTCTATCCAGCAGAAAGTTTGTACCCGCCAAATGCGTACCTACGATACCACCCTGCTGTCCCAGCAAGTTTGCTATGAAATGGAGCATGCAAGTTTGTGCCAATGAAATGGGCGTAATCATCGGAATGCTTTAACTCAATGAGGCTTTGAAATGCATTGCGAGGTTGGACTAGGCTACAATCAACGTTTAGGATTTTCTTTCCCTTGCAAGAGATAAGACAGATAATCCCAGCCCGCATTACCTGTATTTCAATGCATCCATCACCTACTGTGCAACATATTTGACTCATGAAAAGGAAGGCAGACGAAGAAGGTTATGCCTGGATGGAAGTCACCACTATAAACAAAAAGGCTTTCGTTTTTTTTCACAACTCGGCATTCTTAATAGTAGGATCCTTCAAATGCAAGGTTATACAAGCAGTGATGAAAGGCTTCTCAACGGTCATGAAATCAATATAATGACCTTCACAAACTTGCAGGAAAAAAACTCCAACGTAAATTGAGCGCTTTTCCAAAACAAAAACAAACCTAAAAGCAAGCTTCCTTTGCTTTTGGTCAAGGTAAAAAAACTCTACACCACACATATGCTTTTCTATATGTTGCAACCAGTAATAGCAGCATACAAAAAAAATTCACCATCAAAGCATCGGAGGGAAAATACATGAGTAAGGAGATATAACAGCTTCCTGTACATACTTTTTAGAATTGGTTGGATCGGGAACCCACTGCATCTCGCTTATGTTGGGAGTCTCGACAAAAGTCATGGTGAATTCACCCACCTTCTCAATGCTCCCTCTCTTCCCTGCTCTCAACAGAAGATGGTTCCTGTTGTAAGAGAAAATCCCATTGGTCAAACGGATAATATCCCCTGGCTTGAACAGGTCGCAATCCTCACCCCAGAACTGAAAATGCACAGCCACAGTCTCATCTGCCACAAGTGCCAAGCATGTCTAGCTCTGTCCTTCTTTGGCAACCCTGCCTTTGTCCAATAGAATGAATTGTGTGATAATGTTGTTCTGTGCTGCAGGTACTATGTCTTTGATAGAGGGCACACTGGTGTAACCTGAAAAGGAGAAGATACACAGTCACTGAAACTACATGACCGAGAAGTTAAAAGACAACTACATTACGAAGGCGACCCTATAATGCTTACTTTGGAATGAACTCGTCATAAGCACCAACTAGGGAGTTTATGCAATATAGATGAGTTTTGGTTCTAGAAGAACAGAACAAAAAACTATTTCTTGCTGCAAACAGGCTTCTTTCAGTCTCAACTCAAACTCAGATAATCAGCTGCCTTAGACATATATAATTTCAACCAGAGGGATATCATCTTTGTCGTCTGTCATTATAAACCCAAATGGCCATATTCAATTTGCATCTTCGTCCACAATCACAGTAACAGTCTCATTTTGTGAATGTTAGATGCTTGAACATGAATACCGTTAACTAGAACAGACATTTTTAGCACTTTAAAAAACAATAACATAAGGGGGCTTGTAACCAAGGTCCTTATCAGAATCTGTACTATATACTCTTCACATAAAGCCCTGCTATACATGCTACGTAGAAGAACAAGGGAACCGCCAAGCCACTCATCATAATATAGAAGGGAACCGTGCTCGTTCCTCTGCTAACACAGTATTATATACTCCATAATATTTATACATATATATCCTTATTTTTTGAAAATACATGCAGATTAGAATAAGACAATAAGCGTGCTTACAATCAGAAAGTATGTAATAATCCCTCAATTCACCAGAAAATCACAGAAGTTTATCTTCAAAACTCACAAGGTTAAGATATAATTTTAAAAGTCAAAATGAAGGGCCGCAAGTAGTGCCTTGTAGAGACGGTCTGGATGTCCTAGCTTTCAGCTCACTCAGCGAAAGATGAATTTTGGGAGAAAGAAAAGATGTATATCTACGAATGCCAACGTCTCTCGAGCATTTACACATGGGTAATCCACTCTAATGGAAGGACCGCAAATATTCCCGTTGCTTCTGGCTTGGCTGGGACATTTTAACAAACACCTTCCGTGCAACTAAGCCAAAAACTCCGTACTTCCATCGCAGTCATATCCACCACTCAGGCATCGTTCAACCGCTAAAACGGACATAGAGAAACCCAGTTAGGGACGACCGTGGGCATCAACGGGGTAATGTCAAATGCGGAATTAAAGGAGGTGAATTACCATGAAGATGAAGGTTTTGTGAAATAGCGGGCACAAGACAACTTGCCGGAGTATGCACGTCACCGTCGTATCGGCCCACGTTCTGATGGATCGGCCACTCAAAAGTTTCTTTGCCCTGAAGAATTTTCGATAATGATTGTAGGAAAATGTAAATATCAATTAATGAATGATTTCAAGAAAATTAAAGTGATATATCTCTGTACCTCAATTAATGTCTTTATGCACCTTCTCTTGCCCTTGAGATTTTTCAAGAATGATTATAGGAAAATGAAAATATCAATTAATGAATGATTTCAAGAAAATTAAAGTTATATGTCTTTGCACCTCAATCAATGTTCTTATGCCGAAAAAGTCCGCGTTGATATTGAGTAAGTTTCGCTTCATCTGAAACAAGAACATGTTATTACAATTGTATACCAAGTTTTGTTTATTGATAGGGCCGTTTTGAAATGAAAACATTCAAGCATTGATTGGTTGTAAGTCTTTTGAGAAATTTAATGGGGGCCAAAACTTATTTTTTTGGTTGGAAGTTATTAAGAATTTCGAGAAATTTAATGGGAGCAAGACTTAATTTTTTAGGCTAGAGTTACTTAGCATCACTCAAAAGGCCTTAATTCTTTAAACAAAGTATAGGAAAATGAGCAGGGACACTTTATAAAGTCCGTCCATGCTTGTGGTGTCGAAGATTTATGCACATGCTTAGACCCGATCATTGCAGGGAGGGCATGAAAGCCCCTTGCTAGGTGGCCCGCTCATCAGTGAGGTCTTAAAAACAGCCTAGGCTCAACAAGCGAGCTCACAAAAAGTGGCCAAGCCCACATTTTCTGGATAGGCAATCCCATTGGGCAAGTGACCAACTGCCCGTTGACCATCTCTAAACAGGATTAACATAACTCCAGCTTTGTTGTTTTGGGATAAGTGTACCAAAAGTTTTAAAAAAATTTCGCGAAAGTGTAATCGAATTTTAAGACTTTTAAAAAAATATAATTAAATCATAAAATTAGTCAAATTAGTGCAATCAAGTTTCCTATTAATTGCATATGATTTGGCTAACTGAAAATGTGAGGGTGATTTAAAAAAAAAAATTGTTTTGACGGATACACGTATTGGCGTTGCAATATAAAAGAGCATGGCATTTTAAAGGGAGAAAAAATAAAGATAAAGAAACAAAAAAAAGAGGATATTGCTGCACCCTTTAGCTGTAATCTTTTAGAAATATCTTTTTTTGGGGCTGGGGGAACGGAAGCTGCGTTGCATTGGATATCGCTGCATCCTTTAACTGATAACGGCGACGGAGAAGAGAAAATCTAACGAAGCACCCGCTCGTAATTTTTTAGTCAAATTGGATGAGTTAACTCAAGAATTCGATTGCATTTTTTTTTTTAATTGTAAGTATCTGTTTATTTCATTGAAAACTTCTTGTCGTTGAAAAGTACCTACCGGAAATTAAATTTCAGAGAAATTAAATCAATTTTTGATGTTTGTTTGTACTGAAAACAGGTTGAAAAAAAATTGGTTTTATGGTATTTAATAAGCTGTTTGTATCGTTAAAAATGGCATAATGATTAACAAACTAGAATCCACACACACCTTTTCTGTTTATTTTACAATCCATCAGAATAACCAGAAATTGCAAAAAAAAAAAATAAGAGAGAACTATGAAATCATATTTGTAGAGTGATATATATCATGACGTCATTTGGAAATGCAAAAGAATACAAGCATCAATGAAGCATATTTAAGAAATAACATACAATATTTACGAAAAAACATATGAGACTTATTGAAAGAAAAAGAAATATATTAATGAGAGATAGAAAAGAGACATAGAAGTACCCATTTTTCTCACTTGGATGCACATCAAGAAGTCAATTAAATGATTTTCTTTCTGCCAGAAGGGGAAGTTGTTCTTCAAATCTAAACTTGTAACAAAGTATTGTTGGGCCACATGCTCTAGAGCCTCATCAATCATTAGTCCTCATCTCCATGGAGTAATTCACCACATTAAATGTAGAGGTACTCCTACTATGCAACTCGACATAAAGGGCAATATAGCTTGGAGTTGGTGATGTATTCTCAAGCTGGACTTGCTCTAACACCTATTATCTCCAGCCAAACATACTATTGCAAAAAGATATACAAGGAATTTAGATAGGAGGGACCAGCTGTGGATTGCTACAATTGATTTGGACTAGTGGTATTGGCTAGCATAATTTTATCAGCTGACTTGTTTATAAGGATAGGCTATCAATAGCAATTAAGGGTGTGCAAAAGAATCGGGATCCGCCCGGACCGCCCGGAACCGGACTGGAACCGCCCGAAACTGGCGGTTCTTGAGGGAACCGGTCCGGTTCCCAGTTCCAATTTATGGGAACCGCACAAGAAGAAGGGGTTGACCCGTATAATCGTGACTTGGTTCTGATTTCTCTATTTTTTTAAGAATACCGCTTTTCCTACCCGTATCGAATAGAACATGCTGAGCCAAATCTTCTTCATGTAAAACCTGCTTGATTTAGATTGGGAAAATCGTACGGTTTTATGAAACTGTGTGCTATGGCTCGAATCCGTATTCAATCCTATTTCCGATAGGAGCAATTGAGAATTGAATCCAATTTTTTCCATTATTTTCGTATCCGTAATAGTGCGAAACGAAGGCCCGGCTCCAAGTTGTTCAAGAATAGTGGAATAGTGGCGTTGAGTTTCTCGACCCTTTGTCTTAGGATTAGTTAGTTCTATTTCTTGATGGGAGCAGGGAAGGGATATAACTCAGCGGTAGAGTGTCACCTTGACGTGGTGGAAGTCATCGGTTCGAGCACGATTATCCCTAAAACCAATGCGAGTTTTTCTATTTTGACTTACTCCCCCGCCGTAATCGAATGAGAATGGATAAGAGGCTCGTGGGATTGACGTGAGGGGGTAGGGATGGCTATATTTCGGGAGCGAACTCCGGGCGAATATGAAGCGCATGGATACGGGTTATGCCTTGGAATGAAAGACAATTAATCGGTGGGTCTTGGTCCGGTTTCCCGGTTCCATGGGCGGATCCGCCCACCCGCCCACCCGGACCGGACCGATTAATATTTAATATTAAAAAAAAATACTAAAACAAACCCTAGCGAAACCGGACCATTTTCCCTCTTTTCCCATCTTTTCTTCTTTTCCCTCACGCGGGCTGGGCCCAATCCATTTTTCATCTTTTCCGCGGTCCGACCCTCTCCTCTTCTTCTTCCTCCTTCCTTCCTCATGCTGGACAGTGGACACCACGCTCGGTGAAGACTAAAGGCACGCAGGATGACCTAGGGCAGAGAGAGAGGAGGGTAGACCGACGACGGAGGGGACGCCACACAGGAGCCATCAATGCCGCCGAACGGAGCAGCGCGAGATCTAGCGAGAAACCCGGATGAAGGGGACGTCTTGGCGGACGCCTTCGATGCCGAGTAGGCCTACGCGGAGAAGACGGGCTGAGATGCCGGTTCGGCCAAGAGGGAGGCCGGTCGGCGGGCCCAGGACCGGCAGCGGAAATGCCCCTGTCGACCGAACCCTCCAGCCTATAAATAGGGCCTGTTGGAGCTCGATGAAGGGGGGTCGAGTAGAGATGATGTGAGAGAGAGAGAGAGAGAGAGAGAGAGAGAGAGAGAGAGAGAGAGAGATCTATGAGACGTTGAAAAGAGAGGGGGAGATCGAGTGAGATCTGAGAGCTGCGAGTAAGGGTAGAGTGTGAGCGAGAGAGCCGCCGTCGACCACCACCCTTGAACCGTAGCCGACGACCCACCCCGACTTCTCTTTCATGTCAAAATCACCGTAGATTTCGTCCCCCTTTGCTCTCGACTTTTCCGATATGGGGTCGGTTTCCCAAGGATCTCGGCTCGGAGTTACGCGAGGTGGACGGACATAGCCTGATCTATCGAGCTCGTCCGCCACCTGACGTCAAAACCCTAGTAACCCGCGACGCTATAGCTCGCCTCCGCGTCGACCACCACGCCAACAGCCGCGAGTGCCCTTTGCCTGCTCGCCCGTCACTGTGACGCCACAGCTCGCCTTCGCGTCAAGATCGGTTCCATGGATCCACCAGGGAACCGAACTAGATCGGCGGTCCAGTTCCTGGGTGGATCCATGCAATAAACGGGTGGATCCCGGTTCCAATTTTTTGGAACTGGTCCTTAGCGGGCGGTTCCCGGTTCTAGGTCGGGAACCGCCTGCCCGGACCATGCACACCCCTAATAGCAATAGCCAAATCACGATAGTTGTCTTCAGTTGATATTAAGTGTAATTTTTTTATGACTAGTATAGAGGACAAAAACCACTTAATTCTTTAAGTGCACTTGGACAAGTAATATATAACACAATATTTTAGCACAAAATGGAATTCGATGTTCGATAGAAGGTTGGAATTTAGAATTTCAATAGATGATCAGGGCCACAAAGAGCAAAAACTTGGAGGCAAGACTCGTCAAGCTGTTTGTCCCAACACCTATCTATTGCATTTGAATGGAACACAATTGCAAACGATTTCAACACAAGTCAATTGAACCTAATTTTCCGTTGGCTAGGATTCGAAAGGTTGTAGAGTTAAGTCATCACTCTACCAACATTGTAAGCCTTCCTAGGCAAATGTTTAATTGGCTATTGTATGGAGGCTTCCTTCCTCCATCTTCTCACATAATTAGTCTCTTTGTAATGCTAGGGGATTCCCCTAAACTTTTGTACCTCATTTGACTAATGATATTCATATATTTACACAAAAAGAAGAAGAAGAAGAAAAAAAATGGTTTCTCATCAAACAACCTGACCCTATGACTCAATTACACTTTTATGACAAGTTTTAAGATTCATAATACATATTTCACAATTTCCCAATCACTTTAGTACTAAAACTTTAATATGATACTTATTTGAGTGCCATAACTTTTTAGTTGATCATTTCAGAGCCATTACTTTTAAAAGATATTCACAAGTACCGAAAGTCTGTGTGGCATGACACTTATGATGAACGTTTTTCAAAAGTTATATCACTCACACGATATATTGAAAAGTTATTATAGTCAAGTGAAATTCTTTTAAAGTCATGACATTTATGTGACCGATTGAAAAAGTGGAGCACTTATGTAAGTACCGTATGAAAGTCATGATACTTATAATGTCCTTATTTCTATGAATTAAATCAAATTAGGTTGGACCATGAAATTCTAGGACCTCTTAGTCTCAAAGTCTCAAAGCATTTCAAGCACTCCGAACCATCAATTTTGCATGAGGCCATAATACTCGAGTGACTCAATTATGGTTAGAAGTTGTATACCCTTTAATCCCACAATCAAGTGAAATTCTTTTAAAGTCACGACATAAATAACGTATGAAAATTATGATACTTATAATATCCTTACTTCCATGAATTAAATCAAATTAGTTTGGACCATGAAATTCTAGGACCTCTCTATCTCAAAGCATTTCAAGCACTCTGAATTGCCGATTTCACGTAAGGTCATGATACTTGAGCAACTTGATCATGGTCGGAAGTTGTATACACCTTAATCCCACAAATGGCACCTTTAGTATACATCAATACACCTCATCTTGCAAGAGACCAATGCAAAGAAGAACATTGAATACCGTTGTCTTGTGGGAAAAAGATATTAGAAGTGCCAAAAATTATATATGACACTCACTTTAGTATCCAAAGTTTTCTTTTGGATAACTTAAGTGCTACTTTTAAAAGAAAAAGATCGACACGCGGACCCCTATAGTGCCATAACTTGGCACAAAGGGATACTTAAGTGCCATAACTTACGAGAGTGACACTTAAGTGCCAAAATCGGAGCAAAATGGGTTACTTAAGTGTCAATCTGGCCAAAATCCGACCAAAATGCTGACATGACAATTTTCTGGCGAAGTAAGTGCAAAACGGCGTCATTTTGGTGCCGACGTGGTAAAAAAATAATATAAAAATTAAATAAATTAAAATTAAAATTAAAATTATTTAAAATATTTATAAATAAAAAATTTTAATATTAAAAAATTTAAAAAAAGAAAAGAAAAGGGGGAGGCAGCTAAGGGCTCGGCTGCCGCCGCCGCTAAGAAGGGCCGGCGACGGAGGGGGAGGGTCGGCCGGGGTCGCTAGCCCCCGGCTAGGGTTCGATGACCCCAGCCGACCCTCCCCCTCCGTTGCCGGCCCTTCTCGTGGCAGTG
The DNA here is from genome assembly GCA_014182375.1 of Eucalyptus virginea. Lineage (NCBI taxonomy): Eukaryota > Viridiplantae > Streptophyta > Magnoliopsida > Myrtales > Myrtaceae > Eucalyptus > Eucalyptus virginea. The sequence continues at coordinate 17,323,501 of CM024521.1, read as the reverse complement.
GGGAGGCGGCTCGGCCCTCACCTGCCTCCCCACCTTTTTTATTATTTTTATTATTTTAAAAAAATTAATATTAAAAAATTTTATTTTTAAAAATTTTAAATAAATTTAATTTTAAATTTAATTTAATAATTTTTATATTATTTTTTTTACCATGTTAGCACCAAAACAGTGCCGTTTTTGCATTATTTGGCTATGTTAGCGTGCAAAACGGCGTCGTTTTGCACTTAATTCACCAGAAATTGCGCACATTAGCATTTTGGCCGGATTTTGGCCGAAGTGGCACTTAAGTGATCCATTTCTCTTCGAATGTGGCACTTCACTTTCATAAGTTATGGCAGTTAAATGTTCTTTTGTGCCAAGTTATGGCACTTGAAGCGATCTTTTGCCGAAAAAGATCACTTAAGCACTAACTCCAATCTAGATCGTCAGAAATTTGACGTGGCCATATTTTAATAATTTCTCAATCCTACGTGGGCTATCGGCATGTCCAATTAGCATATAACTTGTAAATGATGTTGCGTAGCAATTTAGAAAGTGATTACTTTAGTGCCAATCATTTATAAAAAAAAATGATCACTTTAGTGTTAGTGATAGTTAAAAAGTGATCATTTTAATGCCAATCTCAATGAGAAAGTGATCACTTCAGTGTTAAAAAAATGGCACACATATTACATTTTTAATTATAAAAGCCACATTATTTCTTTGATCGGAATTTTTGCTGGAGGCACTTAAGTGATCATTTTTTTTTTCCAATTTGACGTTTAAGTGAGCCGGCGAAAATTTTTGGCATTAAAATGAGTATTGTATACAACTTTTGCACTTCTAGTGTCCTTCTTCCATCATCTTGTTGTAAAATTTTGAGAATTGCAAACTGGACATGAAAAAATTGACGAAGGCCGAGACGTGTAATAGCCATCCTCAAAAGTAAATTCCACCCCTCACAAAGTGCAGAAGATGTGTCGTGGTTATCCTCCAGGATTTAACAAACCTTTTAAATAGTGTACATTACACCATTTTGGTAAAGTAGGACTCGCATGAAATGCATAACCATTGGAGAGCAAAAGAATTGAGTATTTCGTGTGTGAAAATTTGCAGGTGCATAGATTTGGACATATCAAATAATGAACAAAGTGGTCCGTATTTGTAGAAGAAAGACGGGATTATATAGGCAAAAGCTAGTTTGACTAAGAATAAATGTCAAGACAGCTCGTGAAATAACTAAGCATCGGCCAGCACATCAAATAAGCTTAGGCTAGTGGAAAGTCATCTATGGTCGAAGGTCACACGTACGGCTATTAGATTTAGCGTAAATAGACATTTTGAAATACACTTCACATAACAATCTCCCACATATTTCAGAAGGTATCCTAAAGAATAGAAAGAACAAATGCTGGTTTCGTAGTGGAGTGCAATACAATCTGGTGTCTTCTGTTCTATGAACCGGACTTGGAAATAATGCGATATACCTTACACAACCAATGATGAAGCTTATACCTGCTATGAACCGAGGTTGTAAGTTAGAGACTTCACTCATCACTTTACACCCCCACACTATTTGCTATCCAACTCAATTATGTGCTAATAGGCCGTTCTCACATCTGCTGATACATGAGTGATATAGGGATTTGGCAATAAATCTCCTAAGAGTGGACCCACTCCATATTCATATAGGTGATTCCCTTAAGTGCACAATTCAATAAGTACACCACCCTTAACATTTTGGAATTCATAAAGAGCGTAACCCATCCTCACTTAATATGCAATTTAGCACCAATCACATACATCATAGGAGGGAGGGACTTTTTTACATTTTTGGTGCTATAAGATCAACTAAAAGGCTTGTTATAAGCCATATGAACCTACTTCTAGGGATCTCCACTACAATACCCACATATCAGTTGTATTACTGCCATCATAGAAATCTCAAATTGGCATGAATCTCATTCTTCTCGATATTTCAATTATTTGTTTTCTTCTAAAAAATTAGTTAGAGATTTGGCCAAATTTCCTTTCGACTTCAGATAATCGATTGATATAACTCCACGTTACAGCAGCTGGTTTAAGAAATAATGTTTCAATGGAATGTGCCTCGTCTTGTCATCGTGTGCTTTATCTTAAGCGACGGCTATTGTAGTTTGGCAATTAGAGTATGGACATGTAGTTCGGTCTCACTACTTCCCAACTCAAGAGCTTTAAAGTCCGAGTCAAAAGTGGATTTTGAAATAATAAATTGTTTAGCTGATTGCCAAGACACTACACCACCACCAAGGGCGAATTATAATCGCTAATAGCTTCATCTCATTTGAATTTGAGATCGAAATAGCATCATTGTATCCTTCTAACTTAACACGAAGCCCCCCATTATACCAAGTATGATAACTATAACATCAATGTGTGCGGACTGGTTAGTGACTATCTCTACTAGTGACGCATCCTACAGGGCGGGGAACATATAACATGTAGTCATGCCTCCAAAATCATAATCCTTGAATTATAATTTGATCTTGATAAATAAGAAATCCCTAATTATAGGTGTATCACTCCGAAGAGCGGAATAGGCTATGGCTAGAGTCCATTTTACTACGTATGTTAATTCTATTGTGAATGTGCGAGGACTGGTTAGCGACTTATCCCTACTAGTGATGAATCCTATAAAGTGGGGAACATATAGCATGTAGCCATGCCTCCAAATCATAATCGTCAAACCATAATTTTATCTTGATAAATAAGGAATCCCTAATTATAGGGTATCACTTTCCAGGATGAAATAGGCTATGGCTAGAGCCCATATCATTTGCAAACATGCACCATGTCATAACAATTTATATAATATGCATTTACATCAGATCAAACATACATACACATATATATTTAACTATATATATACATATACAAATATATATTTAATTAAATATATACGTTCATTTTATGTTATAAAACAAAAAACCCCAATCATGTATTTTTCCATCCAAGCTCATATACTATCTTCAATTTGACAACAATTATTTGGCTGCGTTCTCGTAATAGATATGTCTAATTAAGTGAGGTTAGTCTTTGAAAAGATAAGAGGATATATTTGTTGACATCTAATTTTTAGTCGACACGACAAAAAGACTGAGATTAAGGCTTTCGATTATGATGGAGCCCGTTTCTCAACCAAAAAGCATTGTTTTTCATTCTTTATTTTGCATTGTCATTTTTAACAATTTTTCCTAATCATTTTCAAGAAAAGTCTAAAAAGTCAAACAGTTGATTTTTTGGTCAAAACTTTGAACAAAAGTCAACCCAAAAGTTAACCCCGAGTCAAAAGTTAGTTTTTTGCCAAAAAGATGTCAAATGGCTTTAATTTGACTTTAGTTAAGTCAATTTTAAAAAATTTCAAAGATTTGACTCAAAAATCAACCTTTTGGGAAAATTTAACTAAACGGTTGACTTTTAGTTAAATCTTTGATCAAAAAGTTGAAAATAATTAAAAATCCGCAAAACACTTTGTTTTAGTGTTAATTTGACTTTAGTGTCGAAAATTTTATAAAATTCGATTAAAAACCTTATTTTCCAAAATTTTCAATTTTAGGTTCAAAATCGATAAAAAAAAAATTACTTTCATTTTAGTCACAATTAGGTTTAGCTCCTGTTACGACATTTGGTCTATGGACTAATTCTCATCCATTCGTTCACTCAATTTCGAGAATCGTCACGTTGAAAGGTGAATTGCCATTTTAAGCCATAATTAGGTGGTTGGAATTGATCCTTCACGAGGTGCGAACGGACAAATTGTAATTCACTTGTTTTCTTAAAAAAAAGTCCAAATCCAGAGTTCATTTTGAGAAATTCACATGGGAACTTCCCAATTTGAAGAATTTCGCTCTCTTGGATATAAGAAATTTGAAGCAATCAAATTTCAATTGAAGAAATTCAAGTTGATCCATTCAAGATTAAAGTTTAATTTCATCAATTAAGGTCTAATTTCGATATTAGACCTTGATTCATTTTTGGCCTAAGTCTCGCGGACTCAATTTAAAGTCAATTTGAATACAATAGGTTATCCTAAGCATGAGTAATTAGTTGAATATATTTATCACAATATTAAATTCAATTTTAATTAATTTGCGATTTTGAGCGAAGGATTGCAAAATTGCCCATTTTAGCTTATAATGTTCAATCATGTATACCCATGATCCAGGTTCACTATTTTTGATAGTAATCATTTAGTTAAGTCAATAGAAAACCCATAAATTGTATTTACGGGGTTTAATAGGCTTCATTTGATTAGAATTAGATAATTTCTCTTCAAATTGGATAAGTTTTCTCTTCAAAGGACCAAATTGCATGAATTTTGGACCTACAAGAATTGCCTGGTTAAGAACCAACAAGAACTAGTTAGAACTGGTCAAGAATCGACATGAACTGGTTCGACTGGTCGTCGACGAGGTAGGCCAGTTCAGCCCCTTGCTAGCTAGTTCTAATTCGCGGTGGTTGGTTTCGTGATCCTTGCCATGCGTATTTTATTCCCATGTCTTACATTTTCAAGATTTTGTGCAATAGCCTCTGAATTTTATGAAATTACGATTTTGCCCCTAATTAGCCCCTAATTACGATTCTCATTTTAAACCCCAATTTTTGCAAACTGAATCCATCTGATTAGTCATAGGACACATCTTAAGTGAGATTAGCCTTTAATCAATTTGACTTGGTCATTAAATCAAAATTTTGACGCTTGAATTGAACCGATGATCAAGATTCGCCAATTAGGTCCCTCCAAAATGCAAAAGGGGGCTCATTTGCATATCTAATTTCTCTCGCAAGAAAAAAAAATTTCTCTTTCTCCCCAAATTTTTTTCCAACCATTTTCATTCCCTCTCCCTCTTCTGCATGCCGGTCGTTGACCACTGATATCGCCCTTCATCAGCATTTTGCCATGCCGACGCCATCGCCCAACACCTGTCTTGATGTCTTCGCTCCTCTGTCGCAAGTCTAGATCACTAAGGAGGCAATCGGAGCTTCCCATCCGATGGCTCCTTGCTGGTCTTAAGACCGGTGCTTGTCTCCTTTTTGATGGGTGATCGGCGGTCACTCTTGACGCTCTTGACCGTTTCTGATCTAATCTCAGAGGTAAGAGACTGATTAAATAGCCATCGAATTGTCTCCGGTGGTTGGTTTTGCTTCGGTGATCTAGAATTGGTCGGATCCAAACCGGTTCCTTCGATCGCCTGAATCAGCAGTCCAACAACCTTGATCAATGGAACAGCTATCATCGATATGTTCTTCAAGTAATCCCCGACCTTGCCATGGTCAGGGATCTGCGAAAGAGCTTCCGATTAGCTTTTTGGAGGTCAATCTCCTCGCCGACATCCAAGGCTAGTCCAATTTAGATCGGTTCTATTCCAACTTTGGATTGGCGGTCCAACTGTGCCGGTCCAACTGTGCCGGTCCAACCCCTAGGTGATTTGATCAGCATCCTCGGGCCGCGATTGTGTTTCGGCGCAAAGGTAAATAATCTAACCTCGAATCTGATGATGCGAGATCAACATCACCGATCGGGGCTAGGATTTAAGTTAAAATTTATATAATATACCTAGATCTAAGACTGATGATGTGATTGAATGATCTGCTGAAGATTGATGTTCACTGAAGATAAACTTGAATTTGTTTGAATGTGATTAGTGTTAATCTACAATTTCGTGCTTCTGTGATATGCTTATTGTTTTGGCTAAAACGAGGTACTGGATTAGGTTTTCTGACTTCGAGCCCTTCTAGTTAGAAAATAGACTTAAAGAGCTTCGATTTGATAGGTCGCATGTCCCAAACGGACGTTGATTGGTTATTGAAAAATACATTTGAAGTCGGTCGATTCTAAGTAGTTATAGGTCGATTTGAAGTTCTGACTTTGTTCCGATTTTTTTTTTTTTATAATCATTTTCATTCCGATTTTTGTGTGTAGAATCGGCTAAAACTTCCTTCACAAAATTTGTACGAGATTGTTTCATTTACAACATATATTTTTTCCAGAATTTTTAAAGATGTTTTGATTCAGCAAAATATCAAAAACGGAACCTAGGTCTATCTGCCATACACTAGGTCCGAATTGCATTCGTATGAAATTGAGATTGTAGATAAGTCCATTGGACTTCATGTCCTTCATGAGACTTGTAATACATGTCATGTGTGTTCTAAAGAGGTATGACTCACATGATTTGGTCATCGTTTGGTATGTCAATTGCATGCACAAATATGTTTAAGTACTGCTGTAATTAGTGCATCTCATGATATGCCTTTGTATTGTTATTTTCATATAGGATTGTGTGATTAAAATTGAATCTAGATGTCCATGACGAAAAATGTTCATTACGTTGCATTCCACATGTAGAATTTTTTGTGAGATTTTTACACATCATTAGATTGTCGAGATTAAGCATGTTTTGTGATGGTTGTCTTAGATTAGGGGCTTATCATGAGCCTACATAAATACATTTGTTTGGGTTTCTTAAAGACCAAATCATGCATCAATGCCTTATTGACATTTGAAGTGTGTATTACAAATGCCGCGTTTATATATGGCATGTCATAATTGAATTCATTTGGTATGTAAAAATCATGCGTTAATTAGGCCAATGGCATTTGAAATTCATTGAACACGTCATTCCTAGTTCTAGGTCATTTTACAATATTGATGGATGGTGCGATTCTTTTGCATCTCGAATTAGGATTAAATATTTTATTCAAATCATTGTCTCATTCAATCCTTCATCATATGCGAGTTTCATACCATTCACACATTGTTCAATGGTCTTTTGAACTATTAAACATTTACCATGTTCTGTTTTGTAAATGGCCTATTTGCATGCTTTCACGAGCATTGGTTTTCAAATGTTAATTTAATCTCGATTAGATTCGAACCTTCTAAGAAGTCATGAACTCGTCTGGATCTTTCAAATGCCACTGATTTTGTGTGATTTGCTCACCATTTGTCCCCTTTTTCATTTTTTTTTCCAATTTAGGTTAGAAATCTGACTTAGCTAAAACTCGGAACTCCTGTTTTACCCCTCTTTAGTTAGATTTTTGCTATTTTTGTGTGATTTTTTTGTTAGAGATTTTTAAGTCAGATCCTTAATGAACTTTATTCATTACTTTTTTTTTACTACGTTGTGGTTTTACATTTTTCAGACCTTGTTTACTAGGTCAAATTTAAGTGGCAATGGCACGTTACCCTATTATTTTGTGAAATTTCTGATGTGAAGTTGAACTTCATTGAAATTTTATAAATGCCTATGTGGATCGTTTCAAATAAATTTCTTAATGAATTTTGTTCCCTGTGATATTGTGCACATTGTGTAATTTTCTTGGGACGATTTATCAATGGGTCTCCTTCCCATTTTTGCTAATTTTTTTGTCCTATTTGTAATGTTTTGTTGCAAATCCTTGCTGTGATTTTATATTAGGATTTTTTAGAGTGACTTGCATGTGGAATTAGTATTCATCATCTTCATGAAATCCATTCCAAATTCCTTAATCCTCATTGTTGAAAATTTTCAATAATTGAATAATCTTTTGATGACATTTTCTCCAAAATTGACTGGAAATGTTGACTTTGCATATCGAAGTGAATTTGGTGCATGTGATGCTTTCGACATTAATTGTTTAAAATCTTTTAAAATTTGGATTTGATATTGAAATTGTGAAGATTTGGATCATATTTAAAATGCCAGCGACACTTGTGAGTGTATGATATACGTCCCATACTAGCCTTGGCAATTAAATGCGTTCCATAGCCGAGATGTTCCTTTGTCTAAATGTTTTGCTTTCCTTTCTCAACATTTCAAACACATCCAAATCTTTGAAGCATCACATAAACCACACATGCATGAAACCATTCCATTTGTTAGAAATGCTTGTGATTGTGATTGGCACTTGTCCAATGTTGGCTCACTGAAAATTGTTTGATTGTTTGAGAAATAAGGCTTGATGGCCTGCCTACATGTTTATTTCTCATAATGCATGTGAATCCTAAATGTATGCTTAGGTACAATGCTTGATTCCATGGATATACTTTGGGGCTCACCTAGAACATGTTTTAGGGACTTATAAGCATTAATGGTTATGCGAGAACACAAATGATCACTAATGAATGTAAGTCATGAAAAATGAATTAGGGTAGGCGTCTAGAGGGATCGACATGTGAATTGTAAAGGCCGACCCTGAGACTCAAATTGATTGATTTTGAATCTTCTCTCGATTGCTTGACTCTTTTTGTTTGTTTCATGGTTGTGATTGATTTTGCCTTGAACAATTGTTTCTTTTCTGTTGTATGTACCCAGTCTAGATTTAAGTCAGGATTAGATTAGGCCCTTGGAGGTGGAAAATCATCAAGATATGAAGACAATGGAAGGTCGATGTTTATTTCGACCATATTCTTGTACTATTTTCCTAATACATGTTTCGGGTCACTTCATTTGTATAAACACCCAATGAGGTGCAGGTTTTATTTCCCCAATTTCATTTTTCTCTACCATTTAGGGTTGCGTGTTAGATTTATTATTTTTCCTACAACCGTTTATTTGAGTGTTTACTTATTGTTTCGCTTCAATTGAGTGTTTTCTTTTCTCTTTCTTAGAAATAGAATTGCATGAAAACAACCATCCATGCATAATCACTTAGTTTAGACTCGTTGACCGGAAAAAGTAAAAAGATAGACATGATCACCTTAGAGAACAAGACAAACCATTAGGTACGAAATGGCGTTAATAGAAATATTAGCATAACCTAAGTCCATGAACCTAGATTTCTAGTTGCGTAGAAATCGAGAGATAACTCCCAACCCTCGATTGGGTTTTCTGGTCGACCCCCAAAAATGAGGCTAGTGGCGACTCCCATTTTTTTTGGTTGTTTAAACAACTAGTTAATAAATGAACTTGTCAAAGGGGTATGGGTCTCAACAAGACTCAACATAATTTAGCATACCCACTGAGAAAAGTTTCCAATGGATGAAGTGGTGCCATCCATGGCGAACAAGTACTATCGGAAGGGCTATTGTGGTAAAGGTACCCTGAAATTCGATACCCATATTCGACATTCTCTTTCAAGGTGTGTCACTCGTGTGGGTACAAATCACGACACATTTTCATTGTCACATGAGGTAAGACCTTGGGAGAGCTCACAACCATGTATGAGGGGACGTACAATGGGTTCGTTTTGAAAGGTGATGTGATGACGTTTTTTGAAATGTGAACTGTGAGGGAATTTTTATGGTTAAGTATCCCTAAACTTGACATTTTCTATCTCCATTTGGGGAGCGCGAGAGGTCCACTAGAGATTGGTTACTAGTTAAGAGGAGTTGAAGTCATTTAAAAATAGTTGTCATGTTAACCAACATGTTTTATGTAGGATCATTTGCATGTCAAAGTCGCGTGAAAAATTAGGTAAGTTGCTAACCTTCTTGTGTTAAATGGTCTTGTAAGTGGGAGATATAAGGGGCGAAGTGTGCGTAAACTCCTTGTCTTGTAGGTGGTGAAATGATGTATGAATGAATGTATGAATGAATGATGGGTTATATTGAGGTGTTGGATGTTTAACTTTAAATGCATGTTTACAAGCTTTAGCACTATATTGCACGCACAACCACAGTCTAAAATCTTGATTGCCCAATTAAAAACCTTTAGCAAGGTATGTGGGTAGAATTCATGAGTGAACACTTGTGGTAATCTATACTTCCATTAATGCACTCATCCTGATTGATAAAAGTTGCACTAATCGACGATAGTAGCGGTGATTAAACTACTTTTATCCTTTGAGATAAGGACCTTGAGCTTTTAGTATCCTCACCCTTAGGTGTCGAAACCTCACAAGTCCTCATGTGATGTGTGATTTGTGCTTGCCATAGTGTTGGTTGATAAGACATAGTGTTGGTTGATAAGACATCATTCCCGTTTTATCGTTGTTATTATTCTAATTTTTGAATTTCAAATTCGTACTTCATATTTCCAACAACAATGCATCTTTAATCTTGAATGCCCCTTTAGGTGTAGGTTTAGATGGACAAGTTCAAGATTGACATTATTCTTGTGCCGAGGAGCCTCAAGATTATATGAGATAACCTCGATCTGAAGCACCAAGGCTGTGTGGAGAAACGCATTGGTTTTCTCCCGATCTTAGTGGAGGTCAAACCCAAAATAGTAATGGTGAAAGCATTGGTCCACTTTTGGAATCCTATGACTTCCACCTTTGTGTTCAACTTGTCATGCCCCGATCCTCTAAGCGCATGCCCATCTCTCCTGGTCGATTAAATAGCAATGTCTGAGGATGCATCGCCGACTCATTCATTTTAATACGCATGCAGAAGCAAATAAATAATCCCCAGACAACAACAAGATGTGATAGAAAAGTAGGGCCATAATTTTTCGAACTGAAAATCACAACACGCTTATATATATAGACACACACACACATATCAAGCCGTGTCATTACAAAACCAGTCTATAAAAACAAGGTCTCAAACAGGGCGGGTTTATAAAACTACAGATCCTCTTCCTCCACCTCCTCATTCACATTGGAGCCTTCCTTTGAGTACAACGGAGTTCCTAGATCTTTAAGATCCGGGTCTACCGGGTCTACCATCAAACCTTCAGATCCGCTATACCTTTCCCAAAAGCAACCAATACGAGTTGACCCCTACAATTGAGAAGTTCGAGATAATCATTGGGTTAGGTAAGGCTTCCCTAGGTTTCACTGCTCCTCCTATTAGACAAAACCTAATCTCTCTTTCAAGTCAATTTCTTAATATTCATTCTGAAAAAATTATAGCCATTCTTAAGAGAACTTCAAATTCCATGCTTTACACTTTCCTTGAGCAATATCTTCTTAGTCTTGAGCTTACATTTAGGAATCAAAGGGCCTGTTTGGTTCAACATTTAGAATGCTCATTTGGGGTCTAAAGGGGTTTGGCCAAATGCTGTGGTGTTTGGTTTTTTTTTTTTTAGGACTTTGGGGAGATGCAATTGCATCTCCAAGGGGCTTCAAAGGGGTTTAGGGGAATGGAGGGGTGGAGGTGCATTCTCAAAGTAGCATTTTCGGGATGCAACTTCTTGGTTTAATGAAAATTTGTTAGTTGCCCATTTTGTCCTCATTTATTAACCAAATTTCGCTTTTGCCCTTTTCGAATAAGAAAACCCTAAGCCTCCTCTTCCTTACCGTTGCCTCACGCCTCACGCCTCCTTTGCATTCTCACGCCTCTCTCTCTGTCATCCCTCACCTTCTCCTTCGCGAGCTGCTCTCTCTCCCGTGTCCATCCGAGATCCTCACGCTTTCTATAGCCTCACGCCTCTCTCCGTCGTCCCTCCATCTCCTTCGCGAGCTGCTATTCGATGTCCATCGGAGATCCTTGAAGATCGCCTCCCGCCGTTCTGCTCTCGCGCTCGTGTCGCGCTCGTAGTAGGATAGTTGGGTAAGCTCGGAAGCTTCGATTCCATCACTCGTTCGTCTGATTTCGTGGTCGCCGCTGAAGATTCCGCACGAGATTACTCGCGAGGGCCGCGGGCAGTACTCTTTTTACGCTCTCACGACTCTCTCTACCTCACGATTGGTTTGTGTCCGACCCTCACCTTCACTCGCCTCTCCGGGTAAGATTTCCTTGGTTCTATTCGGATGTATGGAAGTCCCTCACCTTTATCTTACCTTGACTGACTCCCCCTTTCACGCTTGAAGCAGCGTTCCCTCACGGTTGGCAAGGGTTTGAGTTCTCTGCCTCATGTCACTTGTTCTTTTATGCTGCCCTCGAGCTCTCCTGTCGTGCTCACGCTCGCGCTCGCTTCTGTCCAGGTTAGATTTTCTCTATTCATGTTGTAATTTTTGTGGAAATTTGTGTGGGTAATTGAATATCTTATCTAATTTGGCAAGACATCATAGCATGTTATTAGGTCGAGGCGAAAGGTGGATTCTGAGGTAGCTTTCGCTATAAAGTTTTCTCGTCGGATGGTTTAGTCTTGGTTAAGTTTCAATATGGGATTTAACCAGCAGGGTATGTAGGCCAGTAGCTCTTGTTATATTGGCGATTATGTAGCATAAGAAGATGGTTATAATAGAAGTAGATGCTATTAATGTGTGTGGGTTTAGGTGTCACCAAAGTTTTATAGGTTTGTGAATTCTTATGTGTGTTATTTTGGATCATTTCTCAGTTTGCTTTCTTATTACAGAGAAAGCTATTTAGTGAAGTTAAAGGATTAGATTTTTGCTCTCAATTAGATGATATTGCAGAAACCCCTAGTGCTTAGAACATAAGAAATTGTTGTTTTCTGTGATCAATGGCATCTGTGAATCAACAAGCCTCATCAACCATGAAGTTCTGCATCACCAAAAATGAAACTGGACTTTTCTGGGCCAGTTGACTGACCTTCAACTCCAAACTTGCTTTCTTCCTAGATTTGCTCATTTATTTTACATTTCTTTCTTTCTTTTACCCAATATTTCACATATGGTGGTCTAGCAAAAGACAAAAACAAACATTTGAAAGGACTGGAAGATCAATTTAGAACTTTTTTTTTTAATTTGGCTTTTAAAGGAAAACTAAAGATATCAAATTAGGAAAAAAAAACGTTCCTTATATTTAGAAAAAGACCTAAGAAAATTATATAAATGTTTCTTCAAGCAAGAAAACAACCCTTGCGGCAGCTATCTGTACTGCTTTTTAGTCCACTAGCAAAAATTTTCATTTATTTTTCAAACTAAGTACTCTTATGTGGAGGGGGTGAAACTATAAGTCCTTGGGAATTTAGTATTTAGGGGAAGATAGAGTGGATATAATATAATACACCACACCCTTTTTCTGACTGAATCCAGTTCCTGGTTGAACTTGGTTGATTTTGTTAATGGCATTGTCATAATAGCTTCAAGACTTCAATTGTCCTTACATTCCAGAACACATGTAGTCTCTCCTCCTTCTTTCCACATGATGTTTTTAGACTCTTATTATTATTTTTTTTTGACAAAAGTGGATCCTTCGTAAGGTTCATTGTCGAGTGGAAAATTATCTCCGAGCTCTTTGCATTTGGCAACACTTTACCGAGGGAATTTGGAGGTCATACAGGCCTTTGAGGAAACGCAATAGTTCTTGGCAAAGAAGTTTGGAGGGCCATTTGGAAAATGCAATTACATTTCCACAGGGTGTAGCCTAAGGAGAAGCGTTGAGCTCTCCCGGCATGCTCAGCTCTGAATTAATGAAATTTTTTTAATGTCTAATCTCATCTACTGGGTGGTAAAGACTAATCGTATGGTTCTGGTTTGCATTCTGGCTCACTTGCAGGGAAAAGCAAAGCTTTATGTTTCTCAAACTTTTTACTTTGGTAAAAATTATTGCTTGATGTTGGGAGTAAACGCCTGCTGCATCATGGAGCATTATGGATTTATTCTCTCATTGATCTATGCCCAGAAACTTTAGAACTTTGGTATAATAGGCAGAAAATGTTTTGTTTGGGACAGACGGATTCATTCACCAATTATTTTACCTACTGCTTTATTTACTTAAGCTTTTTATTTTCTGCATTTGTGATGGCTGCTTTAGGAACATTTCATCGTTAGGAAATTGAGCACCTTGATTTGGATGCTTTTTATTTACTAGTTCACCTTGATTTGGCTTTAATTCAATTGCTGAATTTTTTCTTTATTATATGTCTCTCAAATCTGTTCATACTCATATTGTTGGAAGATGGCAAGTTCAACAAAGGAAAAGGCATATTGGACCGCCGAAGATGTGGAAACATATTGTAAGTTGTGTGTTGAACAAATCGATAAGGGTAATCGTCTTGCAACCAACAAGAGAGATGGATGGACTGCCATAATTAATAAGTTCGAGAAGTTGAGGGGCAAAAAGTACGATAAAATTCAAATGAAGAGTAAGCGGGATAATCTTAAGGAAGAATGGAAAAAATGGAGGACATTGGTTTATAATGAAACGGGATTAGGATGGGATCCAAGGAAGAAAACCATTGATGCAAGTGATGAATGGTAGGAGAGTAAAATCCAGGTGTTTATCACTTGTTCTTTTACTTTTCGATTAAGTTATCATTTTCAATTATATACAACTTACTCAAATATTTTTTATAACAGGCTAATCCTAAGGTTAAGGTTTTTAGGATGAAGGCATACCTCCTAATCTTGAAGTGTTGCTAAATAGAATGTTCAGGGATACGGTTGCTACTGGAGGAATCACTTGGAATCCTGCACAAGGTTTACGTGTTGATGAGAGTGTTGATGCCACACAACCCGACATTGATGATGTCATATGATCTACTGATGATAATTTGGAATGTCATGTGGGTGAAAATATTGATGAACCAATTAGCAGACTTCAACGAGGCAAACTCGAGGAAAGAAAGACAAGAATTTGAGCCCAGCACAATTGCTTGGAAGCCAAATTAACAGGCTATGTTCTGCTGTTGAAAGTAGGAGTGCTGATGCTGTTGCCTCTCGAGCACATGATGGATTTGGTCCTTACAAGGATCTCATATCTATGTTAGATGCCATACCGGAGATTGTGTAAGATGAAAAGCTGTATTTTTTTGCAATCAAACATTTTAAGCAAAATATAGACAATAGGCAGGTCTTCATGAGCTTGAATTCCGATGCCCTGAGAGTGAAGTATCTCAAGCTTGAGATGGAAGAACTTAATCATGACTAAGATGTCGTCATAGCTTCTTATTTGAATTTTTGAATATTCTATTTTATTTTTATATCCGAACTTTATTTAAATTATGTATGGACCTAATTTATATTAATATTTTTAATGTAAGAATTGTTTCTAATTGAGGTTCTCTTTATGTGGTTGATTTTTATATATATGTTGATTGATACTATTGTTTTTCTTAATAGATTGTCTAGATTATTCATTGTTTTTTCTTATTCTAACTCTATATTTTGTTACGTTAGGCAATTATGGATGATTCTCAACAAAAGGAAAATCGTGAACAAGAGGAATAATCTAGAGGAATTCATCTTCCTGGATTTGCTTTCAATTGCTAATGCTTCAATTGCTTATCAAGCAACGCACCTTTGCAAACAACCTTCTATGACCTCATCATATACAGGTCATGCTTGGATGAGAGAGTTGATGGCCGAAGATACTAATCCAATAAGATGCTATAATATGTTTAGAATGTATAGGGATGTATTTAATAATTTAACACGTGACTTAGTAACACGTTATGGCCTTAAAGGATCTAGGAATACTAATGTTGTAGAAATGGTTGGAATGTTTCTTTATATGTTGGGACATGGTATAGGGAACAGGGTAGCACAAGAGCGCTTCCAACGTTCTGGGGAAACCATAAGTAGGCACTTTAGTTTAGTTTTAAATAAAGTATGCAATATAGGAAAAGATTTGATCCAACCAAGTGATCGACAATTTCGGGAAGTTCCAGAGAAGATTAGAAAAGATTGACGATTTTATCCATATTTTAAGGTAAGTTATGATTGTACAATAAAAACGAAAACTAAATTTAAATCATGTAATATTTTTTTTTTGGTAAAATAAATCCTGTAATATTTGTATTATTTGTTTTAGGATTGCATTGGAGCTATGGATGGTACACATATCCCAGCAATGGTACCGGTGTATGATCAAATTCGCTTTATTGGTCGAAAAGGAAAGACTACTCAAAATGTGTTGGCCATATGTAATTTTAATATGGAGTTCATTTACGTTAGTGCCTGTTGAGAGGGACAAGCTCATGATACTCGTGTCTTCTATGATGCCATTGGAAGACGTGATGCACAATTTCCCAATCCACCTCTAGGTTGGTTAATTAATAGTTTATGTACATCCATATATATATATATTTATATATTTATGTGGCATATGTTAATTAAATTTCTTTATATTTGTGTAGGTAAATATTATTTAGTAGATGCCGAATATCCAAATCTCACGGGTTATTTGGGGCCATATAGAGAAGTTAGATATCATTTGCCAGAATTTCGACAAGGTCCTACACCTACGGGTCATCGAGAAGTGTTTAACCGTGCACATTCCTCACTTCGCTCAAAAATTGAACGAGCCTTTGGCGTATTAAAAATGAAGTGGAAGATTTTAACTCCTATGCCAAATTATCCTTATAAAAAGCAAGTGCAAATTGTCATAGCTACAATGGCTTTGCACAATTTTATAAGAAAAAATGCCGTAACTGATACGGATTTTGAAACAACAGATTTGGATCCCGAGTATGGATATTCAGTTGACCGTGATGTTGTAAATGAGGGGACAAGTGCTTCAAATGATAATGCATTCCCTGACATGGCACGTTTACGTGATGAAATGGCTATGAATTTGATAAATAGTTAAGGACGTTTGTAATATGTAACGATAACTTATTTCTTTTTTTGGGACATATGTTGTAATGTTTATTGTAATGAAATTACTCTATTTTTAATTGAGTTTGATGTGATTTTTTATTTTAAATTTTATTAATGTCTCTTATACATTATTCTCAACTTGAAAAAAAATATAAAAATTAAGGCCATTGATTTTTGTTTTTGATTTTAAACAAATTAAAGTTGCAAAATTTTAAAATTAGCACATGAAAGGACTTTTCAAATGTATGTGTTTACCAAACAGCATTTTCCCCAAGTTACATCTCAAAGCATCTTTTCAATTTTAGTTTACCAAATAGTATTTGCATTTCGCCAAACCCCTTTAGACTAAAGGCCTTTGCATTTCCCCAAGGACATTCCTCCAAAGCCGAACCAAACGGGGCCAAATTCCCTGCACATTTCTTCTTATGTTCTTCAGTTTTGTTCTATTTACTCACACTCGAAAAATAATGGGTCCCTTTGTTACCTACATCATTAACCAAGTATATGCCTTTAGTCGCTTTACACACATGATTCTCGTTGAGACTTTCATATCCCTTAATCAATTCAAAGCAAATGGATAAGGAACTTTTAGAACCCTATTGGGACTTCTCCAAATTTGGCTGATTTATCACATCAACGAGTTTGCCCCTCATATGAGAATCATTAATGTCACGAAGAAGTACCATCCTATTCTCATGTTCCATGAAAAGAATGAATTCTTCCCATTGTGGTCATTTTCTAGATGGTTTCACCTTCTCAAAAGACTTACTCCAAGCCTAATCCAATAGCACATCTGATGGTTAGGGAATCCTGATGTGTGCCTTACTAGTGGAGTTGACAAAGGCAATATCTTCATGTCTGGGAAAGTTTTTGTTTCAAACACTAAGCGGACTTTTAAATGTTGCAAAAAGAGTAGGTACAATGTTTAGGCAATGCTATTTAGTCATAAAGCTCGACCTTTCTTTACGTAAATTTTCCTATTATGGATAGACCTAGTCTATAAATTGGAGTTGACCTAATGATTAATACGATTCTATGACCGACAGATGACTACATCATAGAGTCACTCTAGTTATTTGAATAATTACTTGACTGAAACATTGATCGATCATTTGAGAACTTCGGTTCGACAACGTTTACTCAAGGAAAAGAGCAGTGAGACTTTGTACGATTTAATATTGCAATGCAGTTGAGCATTAACTTTTTACTATTTAAAATCCCACCCACCATCTGACCAGGAAAAACAAAAAAATCCCGTTAACCCTAACATGGGTCACGTGATACATACCAAACTAATAACTAATACAATTGATTGAAAATCCAACTACCTCACTGAATAAATGAGGACAAAAGGAGCAACTCACTGACAATGACATTAATAAAGCGGAGTTCCATCATCTTGACAATGCATTGGTCATTTGCTCAAAAGGAGGAAAAACGATCATCAATGCCAAAGCCTAGAAAAATAAGCATAAGTTCCTCCATTCCTACAAAATGTTGAAAATGAGGAAGATTGCCTTGGAGGAAAAAGGATTTTTAAAATCATTATAGACGTCAACATGTATGTGTAAATGCGATTGCATTACTCTACCTTCTTATTGCTCAAGAAACATATAAGGGTACCAATGGAATGCAATCCGCAGTTCTGCAAGATGAAATTAAAGAAAAGTTGGGTCAAGGGAGAAAATTAACTTGAAAAACAGCAGATTAAAAAACTCTTAGGTATTTGGTAATCAATCTGGCGCCAGTTGCTTCTTTTAACAATAAAAGCATAATATCTCTAGTCTCAAATAAGATGAAAGATGGCTTGTGATGTTATTCACAAGTAGAAACCCATTTCAAATGTTTACCATCTCGCGTGGTCACATCCGTGTACTTCTTTTGATGGATCACGTTATTTTGGCGAACTGTATTAGGACACGACATTTTTTCAGCATATGTTTGGGTCGATCCATTCGATGTGGTATTCCAGGGAGGCTGAATCTAAGTCAGATTCGGTCCAGATTTTGTACCAATTAATTAATGCAATGCAGTTCTGCATCAATCTTTTGACAGCGACACTGAATGTGGAGCTCAGTTAGGTCAATATAATAGATATCAAACTAACAATCGATACAATTGCTTGAAAAGCCATTTACCTCACTGAATAAATGGGGACAGATATCAAAAAACTAATTGATACTGACATTAAATGTGGAGTTTGATCATCTTGAAAATGCATTCACGGATCTTTTACCCAAAATGATGAAAAACTATAATCAACGATACATGCTAAATTACCATGCATGTTTTGTCAATGAGATTTGAATGAGCCTTATATACATAAAGTCTATCATTACTCTAATATGGTATTAGAGCCAATATTTTGTTCTAGATTTATTTCATATATGAATTTCTTTGTGTGGTTATCAATACAATTTGCACATGAGAGGGAATGGAACTAATAAAAGTCAAATAGTCAATATGTAAATAATTTTAACGATGGTGGACCTAACAAAAATCCAAATAATTAGATAAAGGAACTTCTGCCTAGCTCAAACGATAGATGAAGGAGCGTGACGGTGTAGCATAAACTTTTTCCGAGCAAAATGCTTGCCTTGTCCCATCAATCACCTCACTTATATCTTTTAAAAAGAATATGTTTTGATATATATACGGCACTGTCCTCAACCGGGGGAACCAGGTCAACCTGTGGTTGAGGATAGTGCCGTTAGGCGTGTCAACCCAACTGTGGGCATTTAACCTATCCTCATTCACTCCAGGCGCGGGAAGCTATTATACCTGCCTACCCGGTAGTAGCTAGAACCGAAGTCCTGACGTGGTGTTTACCTTCACCACCGTGAGGCCCCCTAATTCCCTGTCTATTTTTGTCTTCTCGACAAAGAGGGAATAGGAGGACAGCGCGGGGTTTCTCACCCCAAGGCGGTTCTCCCGCCTGTTTCCTCTGTGAGCCTTTTAAGGACATGTTCAGGTAATTACAAGTAATATGCTAAAGTACATATTGTTATATATAACCCACTATAATTTACTATCTACTTAATTTAAACCTAATATAAAAGTGATTAAATTTAAAGTAGCATAATGAAAAATTGTTATGCAAACTTTGGCAATTATATTACTTTAATATGTCGCTTTAAAAAATCATTTGAAATTTATTTCCCATGTTGGGATACAGTGCCTTGTGCCCTCCGAGGAAGTGCCCGCCCCACACTGCAAGGATCACGGGAAGGTGGTGGGGGCAAAGCTCCGCCTCCCGTGGCGGGAACGGGGAATGCAATCCTCAGCCCTGCCCCACTGCGTGCCTGTCCTTACACGCTATGATAAATCTATTTTGAAATTCCTCTCATTTGTCACTTTATTCCTTATTTACTAATTTAAGTATTGGAAGGTCCTCTTGAGACCAAGCCCACGAGGCTTCCTTCATTTGAGGTGTGCATACCAATCTTGCTATAAGAGAATCTATGATACTCTTTAATTAACTCACTGGAGGTATTGTTCATTTTGGCCCTTCACATATTAAACCTCATCAATTTGCCCTTCAGTCTACAGGTGCACGTTTAACAATAAAGTTTCAATGTTAAACGTTGCCATTACATTAAGAAGCCCATCTCCTAAGTTAATTTTAGTTTCTTATGTTTATTCAAAGAATGTTGTCTTCCTGTTTAATGCACAATTTGGTTCATTCTTGCCCCCTTTCCATTTTGGTGGAAGCCATACTACTCCAAACTCTCTCCTCGATGATTACTCTCTGCCCTTTTTGGACCGGCTCATTACAAGTCCATTAGCTTCCGCGTGATTCGCCCTCAAACCACATGCCACTAGAGGGAGGTTTTGCTCTAATACCATATTGTGACAACCTTGAATTAATTCACTAAAGGTATTGTCCATTTTCGACTGTCCTATACTTAGGTACAAAGTTTTGTCCTTTGACATATAAGGAAGCACTTTCGTAGGAGATCATCTATCCAAGTAGTGCTCTTACATAAGCCTACTTAACATTGGAGTTCTAATACTAAATATTGCTATTATGTCAAAAGGTACATTTTCTGAGTTAATTCTATTTTTACATATGTATTTCATAAACACTCCCCCCTTATTCAGTGTGTAATTTGATTCATTCTCGTCCCTTTTACCATCCTAAAAGCTTGTTAGGGCTGCTTCTTATCTAGGCCACTCGTACCTACCATAATTCTCCACCGTGTAATCGGTTCAAGATATCCCACTCGAGACTTTGAAAAACTTCGCATTAATATTAACGATACGATATATACTTAGGTATTGTCCATTTTCGACTGTCCTATACTTAGGTACACAGTTTTGTCCTTTGACATATAAGGAAACACTTTCCTAGGAGATCATCTATCCAAATAGTGCTCTTACATAACCCTACTTAACATCGGAGTTCTAATACTAAATGTTGCTATTATGTCAAAAGGTACCTTTTGCGAGTTAATTCTATTTTTACATATGTATTTCATAAACACTCCCCCCTTATTCAGTGTGTAATTTGGTTCATTCTCATCCCTTTTATCATCCTAAAAGCTTGTCAAGATTGTTTCTTATCTAGGCCGCTCGTACCTACCATAATTCTCCACCGCGTAATCGGTTCAAGATATCCCAACCAAGACTTTGAAAAACTTCGCATTAATACTAACGGTACGATATGTACTTAGGTATTGTCCATTTTCGACTCTCCTATACTTAGGTACACAGTTTTATCCTTTGACATATAAGGAAGCACTTTCCTAGGAGATCATCTATCCAAATAGTGCTCTTACATAAGGCGACTTAACATTGGAGTTCTAATACTAAATGTTGCTATGATTTCAAAGGGTACCTTTTGTGAGTTAATTCTATTTTTACATATGTATTTCATAAACACTCCCCCCTTATTCAGTGTGTAATTTGATTCATTCTTGTCCCTTTTACCATCCTAAAAGCTTGTCAGGGCTGCTTCTTATCTAGGCCACTCGTACCTGCCATAATTCTCCACCGTGTAATCGGTTCAAGATATCCCAATCGAGACTTTGAAAAACTTCGCATTAATATTAACGGTACGATATATACTTAGGTATTGTCCATTTTCGACTGTCCTATACTTAGGTACACAGTTTTGTCCTTTGACATATAAGGAAACACTTTCCCAGGAGATCATCTATCCAAATAATGCTCTTACATAAGCCTACTTAACATTGGAGTTCTAATACTAAATGTTGCTATTATGTCAAAAGGTACCTTTTGCGAGTTAATTCTATTTTTACATATGTATTTCATAAACACTCCCCCCTTATTCAGTGTGTAATTTGGTTCATTCTCATCCCTTTTATCATCCTAAAAGCTTGTCAGGGCTGTTTCTTATCTAGGCCGCTCGTACCTACCAGAATTCTCCACCGCGTAATCGGTTCAAGATATCCCAACCGAGACTTTGAAAAACTTCGCATTAATACTAACGGTACGATATGTACTTAGGTATTGTCCATTTTCGACTGTCCTATACTTAGGTACACAGTTTTGTCCTTTGACATATAAGGAAGAACTTTCCTAGGAGATCATCTATCCAAATAGTGCTCTTACATAAGGCTACTTAACATTGGAGTTCTAATACTAAATGTTGCTATTATGTCAAAAGGTACCTTTTGTGAGTTAATTCAATTTTTCCATATGTATTTCATAAACACTCCCCCCTTATTCAGTGTCTAATTTGGTTCATTCTCATCCCTTTTATCATCCTAAAAGCTTGTCAGGGCTGTTTCTTATCTAGGCCGCTCGTACCTGCCATAATTCTCCACCACGTAATCGGTTCAAGATATCCCAACCGAGACTTTGAAAAACTTCACATTAATACTAACGGTACGATATGTACTTAGGTATTGTCCATTTTCGACTGTCCTATACTTAGGTACACAGCTTTGTCCTTTGACATATAAGGAAGCACTTTCCTAGGAGATCGTCTATCCAAATAGTGCTCTTACATAAGCCTACTTGACATTGGAGTTCTAATACTAAATGTTGCTATTATGTCAAAAGGTACCTTTTGTGAGTTAATTCTATTTTTACATATGTATTTCATAAACACTCCCCCCTTATTCAGTGTGTAATTTTGTTCATTCTCGTCCCTTTTACCATCCTAAAAGCTTATCAGGCTGCTTCTTATCTAGGCCACTCGTACCTGCCATAATTCTCCACCGCGTAATTGGTTCAAGATATCCCAACCGAGACTTTGAAAAACTTCGCATTAATATTAACGGTACGATATATACTTAGGTATTGTCCATTTTCGACTGTCCTATACTTAGGTACACAGTTTTGTCCTTTGACATATAAGGAAACACTTTCCCAAGAGATCATCTATCCAAATAATGCTCTTCCATAAGCCTACTTAACATTGGAGTTCTAATACTAAATGTTGCTATTATGTCAAAAGGTACCTTTTGGGAGTTAATTCTATTTTTACATATGTATTTCATAAACACTCCCCCCTTATTCAGTGTGTAATTTGGTTCATTCTCGTCCCTTTTACCATCCTAAAAGCTTATCAGGCTGCTTCTTATGTAGGCCGCTCGTACCTACCAGAATTCTCCACCGCCTAATCGGTTCAAGATATCCCAACCGAGCCTTTGAAAAACTTCGCATTAATACTAACGGTACGATATGTACTTAGGTATTGTCCATTTTCGACTGTCCTATACTTAGGTACACGTTTTGTCCTTTGACATATAAGGAAGAACTTTCCTAGGAGATCATCTATCCAAATAGTGCTCTTACATAACCCTACTTAACATTGGAGTTCTAATACTAAATGTTGCTATTATGTCAAAAGGTACCTTTTGTGAGTTAATTCAATTTTTCCATATGTATTTCATAAACACTCCCCCCTTATTCAGTGTCTAATTTGGTTCATTCTCATCCCTTTTATCATCCTAAAAGCTTGTCAGGGCTGTTTCTTATCTAGGCCGCTCGTACCTGCCATAATTCTCCACCACGTAACTGGTTCAAGATATCCCAACCGAGACTTTGAAAAACTTCACATTAATACTAACGGTACGATATGTACTTAGGTATTGTCCATTTTCGACTGTCCTATACTTAGGTACACAGCTTTGTCCTTTGACATATAAGGAAGCACTTTCCTAGGAGATCGTCTATCCAAATAGTGCTCTTACATAAGCCTACTTGACATTGGAGTTCTAATACTAAATGTTGCTATTATGTCAAAAGGTACCTTTTGTGAGTTAATTCTATTTTTACATATGTATTTCATAAACACTCCCCCCTTATTCAGTGTGTAATTTGGTTCATTCTCGTCCTTTTTACCATCCTAAAAGCTTATCAGGCTGCTTCTTATCTAGGCCACTCGTACCTGCCATAATTATCCACCGCGTAATCGGCTCAAGATATCCCAATCGAGACTTTGAAAAACTTCGCATTAATATTAATGGTACGATATATACTTAGGTATTGTCCATTTTCGACTGTCCTATACTTAGGTACACAGTTTTGTCCTTTGACTTACACTTTCCCAAGAGATCATCTATCCAAATAATGCTCTTACATAAGCCTACTTAACATTGGAGTTCTAATACTAAATGTTGCTATTATGTCAAAAGGTACCTTTTGCGAGTTAATTCTATTTTTACATATGTATTTCATAAACACTCCCCCCTTATTCAGTGTGTAATTTGGTTCATTCTCATCCCTTTTAGCATCCTAAAAGCTTGTCAGGGCTGTTTCTTATCTAGGCCGCTCGTACCTACCAGAATTCTCCACCGCGTAATCGGTTCAAGATATCCCAACCGAGACTTTGAAAAACTTCGCATTAATACTAACGGTACGATATGTACTTAGGTATTGTCCATTTTCGACTGTCCTATACTTAGGTACACAGTTTTGTCCTTTGACATATAAGGAAGAACTTTCCTAGGAGATCATCTATCCAAATAGTGCTCTTACATAACCCTACTTAACATTGGAGTTCTAATACTAAATGTTGCTATTATGTCAAAAGGTACCTTTTGTGAGTTAATTCAATTTTTCCATATGTATTTCATAAACACTCCCCCCTTATTCAGTGTCTAATTTGGTTCATTCTCATCCCTTTTATCATCCTAAAAGCTTGTCAGGGCTGTTTCTTATCTAGGCCGCTCGTACCTGCCATAATTCTCCACCACGTAATCGGTTCAAGATATCCCAACCGAGACTTTGAAAAACTTCACATTAATACTAACGGTACGATATGTACTTAGGTATTGTCCATTTTCGACTGTCCTATACTTAGGTACACAGCTTTGTCCTTTGACATATAAGGAAGCACTTTCCTAGGAGATCGTCTATCCAAATAGTGCTCTTACATAAGCCTACTTGACATTGGAGTTCTAATACTAAATATTGCTATTATGTCAAAAGGTACCTTTTGTGAGTTAATTCTATTTTTACATATGTATTTCATAAACACTCCCCCCTTATTCAGTGTGTAATTTGGTTCATTCTCGTCCCTTTTACCATCCTAAAAGCTTATCAGGCTGCTTCTTATCTAGGCCACTCGTACCTGCCATAATTCTCCACCGCGTAATTGGTTCAAGATATCCCAACCGAGACTTTGAAAAACTTCGCATTAATATTAACGGTACAATATATACTTAGGTATTGTCCATTTTCGACTCTCCTATACTTAGGTACACAGTTTTGTCCTTTGACATATAAGGAAGCACTTTCCTAGGAGATCATCTATCCAGATAGTGCTCTTACATAACCCTACTTAACATTGGAGTTCTAATACTAAATGTTGCTATTATGTCAAAATGTACCTTTTGTGAGTTAATTCTATTTTTACATATGTATTTCATAAACACTCCCCCCTTATTCAGTGTCTAATTTGATTCATTCTCGTCCCTTTTATCATCCTAAAAGCTTGTCAGGGCTGTTTCTTATCTAGGCCGCTCGTACCTGCCATAATTCTGTACCGCGTAATCGGTTCAAGATATCCCAACCGAGACTTTGAAAAACTTCGCATTAATACTAACGGTACGATATATACTTAGGTATTGTCCACTTTCGACTGTCCTATACTTAAGTACACAGTTTTATCCTTTGACATATAAGGAAGCACTTTCCTAGGAGATCGTCTATCCAAATAGTGCTCTTACATAAGCCTGCTTGACATTGGAGTTCTAATACTAAATGTTGCTATTATGTCAAAATGTACCTTTTGTGAGTTAATTCTATTTTTACATATGTATTTCATAAACACTCCCCCCTTATTCAGTGTGTAATTTGATTCATTCTCATCCCTTTTACCATCCTAAAAGCTTATCAGGCTGCTTCTTATCTAGGCCCCTCGTACCTGCCATAATTCTCCACCGTGTAATTGGTTCAAGATATCCCAATCGAGACTTTGAAAAACTTCGCATTAATATTAACGATACGATATATACTTAGGTATTGTCCATTTTCGACTGTCCTATACTTAGGTACACAGTTTTGTGCTTTGACATATAAGGAAGCACTTTCCTAGGAGATCATCTATCCAAATAGTGCTCTTACATAAGCCTAATTAACATTGGAGTTGTAATACTAAATGTTGCTATTATGTCAAAAGGTACATTTTGTGAGTTAATTCTATTTTTACATATGTATTTAATAAACACTCCCCCCTTATTCAGTGTGTAATTTGGTTCATTCTCATCCCTTTTATCATCCTAAAAGCCTGTCAGGGCTGTTTCTTATCTACGCCGCTCGTACCAACCATAATTCTCCACTGCGTAATCGGTTCAAGATATCCCAACCGAGACTTTGAAAAACTTCGCGTTAATACTAACGGTACGATATGTACTTAGGTATTGTCCATTTTCGACTGTCCTATACTTAGGTACACAGTTTTGTGCTTTGACATATGAGGAAACACTTTCCTAGGAGATCAACTATCCAAATAGTGCTCTTACATAAGCCTACTTAACATTGGAGTTCTAATACTAAATGTTGCTATTATGTCAAAAGGTACCTTTTGTGAGTTAATTCTATTTTTACATATGTACTTCATAAATACTCCCCCCTTATTCAGTGTGTAATTTGGTTCATTCTCGTCCCTTTTACCATCCTAAAAGCTTATCAGGCTGCTTCTTATCTAGGCCACTCGTACCTGCCATAATTCTCCACCGCGTAATTGGTTCAAGATATCCCAATCGAGACTTTGAAAAACTTCGCATTAATATTAACGGTACGATATATACTTAGGTATTGTCCATTTTCGACTGTCCTATACTTAGGTACACAGTTTTGTCCTTTGACATATAAGGAAGCACTTTCCTAGGAGATCATCTATCCAAATAGTGCTCTTACATAACCCTACTTAACATTGGAGTTCTAATACTAAATGTTGCTATTATGTCAAAAGGTACATTTTGTGAGGTAATTCTATTTTTACATATGTATTTCATAAACACTCCCCCCTTATTCAGTGTGTAATTTGGTTCATTCTCGTCCCTTTTACCATCCTAAAAGCTTATCGGGCTGCTTCTTATCTAGGCCACTCGTACCGCCATAATTCTCCACCGCGTAATTGGTTCAAGATATCCCAACCGAGACTTTGAAAAACTTCGCATTAATATTAACGGTACGATATATACTTAGGTATTGTCCATTTTCGACTGTCCTATACTTAGGTACACGTTTTGTCCTTTGACATATAAGGAAACACTTTCCCAAGAGATCATCTATCCAAATAATGCTCTTCCATAAGCCTACTTAACATTGGAGTTCTAATACTAAATGTTGCTATTATGTCAAAAGGTACCTTTTGGGAGTTAATTCTATTTTTACATATGTATTTCATAAACACTCCCCCCTTATTCAGTGTGTAATTTGGTTCATTCTCGTCCCTTTTACCATCCTAAAAGCTTATCAGGCTGCTTCTTATCTAGGCCGCTCGTACCTACCAGAATTCTCCACCGCGTAATCGGTTCAAGATATCCCAACCGAGCCTTTGAAAAACTTCGCATTAATACTAACGGTACGATATGTACTTAGGTATTGTCCATTTTCGACTGTCCTATACTTAGGTACACAGTTTTGTCCTTTGACATATAAGGAAGAACTTTCCTAGGAGATCATCTATCCAAATAGTGCTCTTACATAACCCTACTTAACATTGGAGTTCTAATACTAAATGTTGCTATTATGTCAAAAGGTACCTTTTGTGAGTTAATTCAATTTTTCCATATGTATTTCATAAACACTCCCCCCTTATTCAGTGTCTAATTTGGTTCATTCTCATCCCTTTTATCATCCTAAAAGCTTGTCAGGGCTGTTTCTTATCTAGGCCGCTCGTACCTGCCATAATTCTCTACCGCGTAATCGGTTCAAGATATCCCAACTGAGACTTTGAAAATCTTCGCATTAATACTAACGGTACGATATGTACTTAGGTATTGTCCATTTTCGACTGTCCTATACTTAGGTATACAGTTTTGTCCTTTGACATATAAGGAAGCACTTTCCAAGGAGATCATCTATCCAAATAGTGCTCTTACATAAGCCTACTTAACATTGGAGTTCTAATACTAAATGTTGCTATTATGTCAAAAGGTACCTTTTGTGAGTTAATTCTATTTTTACATATGTATTTCATAAACACTCCCCCCTTATTCAGTGTGTAATTTGATTCATTCTCGTCCCTTTTACCATCCTAAAAGCTTATCAGGCTGCTTCTTATCTAGGCCACTCATACCTGCCATAATTCTCCACCGCATAATTGGTTCAAGATATCCCAACCGAGACTTTGAAAAACTTCGCATTAATACTAACGGTACGATATATACTTAGGTATTGTCCATTTTCGACTCTCCTATACTTAGGTACACAGTTTTGTCCTTTGACATATAAGGAAGCACTTTCCTAGGAGATCATCTATCCAAATAATTCTCTTACATAAGCCTACTAAACATTGGAGTTCTAATACTAAATGTTGCTATTATGTCAAAAGGTACCTTTTGTGTGTTAATTCTATTTTTACATATGTTTTTAGTAAACACTCCCCCCTTATTCAGTGTGTAATTTGGTTCATTCTCGTCCCTTTTACCATCCTAAAAGCTTGTCAGGGCTTCTTCTTATCTAGGCCACTCGTACCTGCCATAATTCTCCACCGTGTAATCGGTTCAAGATATCCCAATCGAGACTTTGAAAAACTTTGCATTAATATTAACGATATGATATATGCTTAGGTATTGTCCATTTTCGACTGTCATATACTTAGGTACACAGTTTTGTCCTTTGACATATAAGGAAACACTTTCCTAGGAGATCATCTATCCAAATAGTGCTCTTACATAAGCCTACTTAACATTGGAGTTCTAATACTAAATGTTGCTATTATGTCGAAAGGTACCTTTTGTGAGTTAATTCTATTTTTACATATGTATTTCATAAACACTCCCCCCTTATTCAGTGTGTAATTTGGTTCATTCTCATCCCTTTTATCATCCTAAAAGCTTGTCAGGGCTGTTTCTTATGTAGGCCGCTCGTACCTGCCATAATTCTCCACCGCGTAATCGGTTCAAGATATCCCAACTGAGACTTTGAAAAACTTCGCATTAATACTAATGGTACGATATGTACTTAGGTATTGTCCATTTTCAACTGTCCTATACTTAGGTACACAGTTTTGTCCTTTGACATATAAGGAAGCACTTTCCTAGGAGATCATCTATCCAAATAGTGCTCTTACATAAGCCTACTTAACATTGGAGTTCTAATACTAAATGTTGCTATCATGTCAAAAGGTACCTTTTGTGAGTTAATTCTATTTTTACATATGTATTTCATAAACACTCCCCCCTTATTCAGTGTGTAATTTGGTTCATTCTCGTCCCCTTTACCATCCTAAAAGCTTATTAGGGCTGCTTCTTATCTAGGCCACTCGTACCTGCCATAATTCTTCACCGCGTAATTGGTTCAAGATATCCCAACCGAAACTTTGAAAAACTTCGCATTAATACTAACGGTACGATATATACGTAGGTATTGTCCATTTTCGACTGTCCTATACTTAGGTACACAGTTTTGTTCTTTGACATATAAGGAAGCACTTTCCTAGGAGATCATCTATCCAAATAGTGCTCTTACATAAGCCTACTTAACATTGGAGTTCTAATACTAAATGTTGCTATCATGTCAAAAGGTACCTTTTGTGAGTTAATTCTATTTTTACATATGTATTTCATAAACACTCCCCCCTTATTCAGTGTGTAATTTGGTTCATTCTCGTCCCTTTTACCATCCTAAAAGCTTGTCAGGGCTACTTCTTATCTAGGCCACTCGTACCTGCCATAATTCTCCACCACATAATCGGTTCAAGATATCCCAACCGAGACTTTGAAAAACTTCGCATTAATACTAACGGTATGATATATTACAACAACATTATTATCAAATATCTTACACCAACTGAAAGAAATTCTATAGGAACAACAGCTACTCAACAGCACTCGTCACAGGAAGACTTGAAATTGACAAGGTCATCGTTGCAGGTCGACCAACGCTGAAATAAAAGGCATCTCTCTCTACATGAGCACAACTAGCACTCCTCATGAACCGCCGTCCTTAAGACAACTCCAGTCTTCCATGGATTGGAAGCGGGATTATTAAGCGATATACGAGTGCTATCAACGGCGGTTGTCTACCAAGGGACATCTAATAGAGACTTGATCAATAATGATAAAGACGGACAACATCGTCTTAGTGGTTTGCCTGGATGGAATTGCACCCTTGAACATCGTGAAGACACAATATGACATTGTACCCCTTAAATAATTTCACATTTAACCGTGTGGGTGCTAGTTCTCTTTCCGCCGTATTGCAATGTTGATGTTGACGTGTCAAAAAGTTATGGGAGGTCAAAAAGTTATGGGAGGTTGATAGGCAGGGTGAAGTTGCAGCTATATATGGAGCATTTGTGCCTCAGTGCTTAAGTCGCTCTTCAGGTGGCCTCTAACTCCAGTTCAAAGATTCGTCCTTTTCGGTTCCAACATGGGGTTGGATATAGTCCAATTTCTTGAGAACAAGACCATCTTAGTCACCGGAGCCACGGGCTTTCTCGTAAAGAGTATTCTCTCTCTCTCTCGCCGCCCCCCTCTCCCCGTATGAAGTATATACATTGTCACCAATTGCCATCAATTGACCATCTTTTTGCTAACTAACATTTATTTGATTCTATATACTATGACGGGTTAGTTTTTGTGGAGAAGCTGCTTCGAATTCAACCAAATGTCAAGAAAATGTATGTTCTTATCAGAGCTATGGACAAACAGGCAGCGAAACAAAGGTTGCATGAAGAGGTAGAGAATCAAAACCTAAATTATCCTCGGATAGTTAGATCTACTTTTTGTTCTAAATTGACTAGAAAGAAAAGGCACCCATAGATGTGTGTTAAAAAGAAAAATTATTAAGGTTCCGTTTGTTTCGTGAAAAATGAATGATTTGAAAAAAAAATTCTTTCAAATAATTGCTTGTATCGCTTACAAGAATAAATAAGCGAAAAATATTTTCATCTTTTACAAAAATACATGACATAAATTGTCGTCGATAATGAAATTTTTTTCTATTGACTAATTTTTTAAGCTATATAAACGATCATTTTTAGAAAATATACATCAATTTATTCGCTCTTCACAAAACAAATGAAACCTAAGGCAAGAAAATTGTGGGATTTGTGTTATTTTAGGAAAAAAACTTGAATCGTTACAGGAGTAGCCGTATTGTGGTCTATTCAATAGATGGCACAATCACTTAAATGTGTAATTCCAAATTAATTCTTCTCTATTTAACATGGAAAATCAAGGCAAAGGAAGAAAAAGAATACGAAAACTAAGATAAAAGATAAATTTTCCTTCATAACAACTCTTAATCTTTTCGCATCGCAAACAGCTCATACAGAAGAAGTTATTCGACATTCTGAGGGAAGAATGGGCAGAGAACTTCAACTCAATTGTGGAGAAATTGTCTCCAATTCCTGGGGACGTTTCTTGCGAGAATTTGGGAGTACATGATTTCGATTTGAGATCGGAGATGTGGAGAGAAATAGACATAATTGTCAGTTCGGCCGCGACTACCAAATTCGACGAAAGGTGCGTGATTATAATCTTGCCCTGCCCACCCAATTTATACTTAGTTCAGATAATTCGTGGCTTTTTCTTCATACTATTTATGTGTTTACTGCCATCTTTCTCCCGCAGATATGACATTGCACTAGCCGTCAATACATTTGGAGCTAAGCATGTTGCTGAATTTGCTGTAAGATGCGTCAACATAAAGATGCTACTTCACATATCAACTGGTTTGTGTTTTTTCGATTGTGGTTGTTCTTGATATTTTTGCTATGTAAATTAGTAGATGATAGGTTCCATTTCACAACCCGCTCGTTTATAAAGTAGTTTGCTCTGACAATGTTTCTTATGGAACCCTTTATTTTCAGCATATGTATGTGGCGATATGACCGGAATTATACAAGAAAAGGCATTTAGTATGGGTGAGACGCCCAACGGGTCAAGGAAGTTGGATGTGAATGAAGAGAAACTCTTGGTTGAAGAATTGATGAACGAACTTCGAGAAAGGAATGCTTCAGAGAGAGAAATCACCATTGCTTTAAAAAATTTGGGCTTGCAAAGGTTTGCTTTTTATTGATTGAATCATAAACAATGGAATTGATGATTAGTTGAAATTGCATCTTTAATTGTGGCTCTCAAACCTACGCACCAAGTTAGACCACTACCTCAAGCTCAGCTTACTCAATCATCATTTGTAAAGTTGATGGTATCATATAGCAAAATTACCAAAAAATTTTCAAATTTATTGCAATTGTGTCAATTTAGCTTTAAATCTTCTTCTTTTTTTGGCTAATTGAGTCGAAAATCTTTTGTATTTGTGCCAATTTAGTCAATTAGATCAATTTTGGTTGAAAATCGCTAGCATGGATACTACCCTCCTATATGGTTTAGCCAGCACTGACACAGACACTTTTTAATATTTTTATTTATTTTGTCTTTTATTTTTTTTCTTTTCTTCCCTTCTTCCTCTAGTTGGTTGTCCTTGCCAAGGGCAACCGGCTAGAAGAAGAAGGAAGGACCAAAAAAAAAAAAAAAAAAAAAGATAGAGAAAGAAAGAAAAAAAAAAAAAATAAATAGTAATTTTTTAAAAAAATATTATTAAAAATGTAAATAATGGAATTGATGATTAAGTTAGTTAAAAATTACATCTTTAATTGTGGCTTTCAAAGCCAAGCATCAAGTTGGACTGTTACCTCAAGATCGGCTTACTCAGTCATCATATCTAAAGTTTTTTTTTTTTTTTGGTCGAAATTATATCAAAAGTTGATTGTATAATATTGATGTTCTTTTCATGAAAATTTGGGTCGTAAAAAATGTTTTTGGTTGGACTTGAAGTTTTGGTGATAAACTCTTTACAAGGTGCTTGACCATAATAGGTAGTTAAAATGTCTGATCAGTCAATTCATTTGTATATGGCCGTACTATTATATTATAATCTTCAGCAGTTCTTATGATATTCATTATTATTGATGCGCAGGGCAAGGCTGCATGGTTGGCCAAACACATACACTTTAACGAAGGCAATGGGGGAAATGATGGTGCAGCACTATCTCAAACAAAATATACAACTTGCTATTATGAGACCCACAATCATAACAAGTACTTATCGAGAACCTTTTGCTGGTTGGATTGAGGGTTTCCCTCCCAGGTTATCCTTCACAAATCTCTCTCTCTCTCTCTCTCTCTCTCTCTCTCTCTCTCTCAACGTGGTCTGACATTGAACTCCTAATTTTAGCAATAACTTCCAAGTATTATAGTTCGCTCGTAGTTAGTAGAATCTTAGAAAATCACTCATTTTAAGTTTCTAGTGTCACCTATGACATTATTTTTTGGGAGTAATATCATATGTGGTCCCTAAATTGTTATTCGGTGTTCAACACACCTCAGTTTTTAAATTGAATTAAAAAAAGTGGAAGAACTCTATTGAACTCCAAACCAAAGTGAAGGGACTACTCAGGTATTATTACCTCCTGGTTCTTCGCAAAATGCAAGTTGTTACTGAGCAAGAAAATCAAGAAACATATCTACACCTGTTTTTTAGTCTAGTTGCTAAATAGCAGTACAAGATCATAAAGAAATCAGCTAGACTTGCGCGGGCGGGTCTACTAATGAACGCACCATCTTTTTCGAGGAAGTTAAACCTTTAGAGGAGACTAAACAATGAATAAATGATGTTTGCGATCCTTGATTTTCATCAAGGGCCATAAAAAATTCAAACTCCACAGGGAGGTTGACAGGAGAGTTTGAAAAGAATGAAAAGAAATTTTTTGAATAGGTAAAAGATCAACGTCTCATGGACAGTTAAATTCATCAAATGAACAGAGCAAGTTATAGGTAAAAGAACACACGCATGGGCATATCTTTTACTGGTTAAAAATGTTGGTTTTAATTGATTGATTATGTAGTGAGACCTTAGTCCTTGACATGTAATGGCGATAAGTATCTCATTAACTGAGTATTTTGTTGTTTAACAATCTAGTATTGTCTAATTAACTTTTTTTTTCTTTCTTTGGAAACATACATGGCATAGAACTGTGGACAGTGTCGCCATTCTC
This sequence comes from Eucalyptus virginea, assembly GCA_014182375.1. Taxonomy (NCBI): domain Eukaryota; kingdom Viridiplantae; phylum Streptophyta; class Magnoliopsida; order Myrtales; family Myrtaceae; genus Eucalyptus; species Eucalyptus virginea. The sequence continues at coordinate 17,289,516 of CM024521.1, read as the reverse complement.
TATGGTAGAGGAAGACTGAAATATTTCTTGGGCAATCCTAACACGATACTCGACATGGTAACATCTAATCATCTCGACAAGCATTAACCACCATCCAAATGCTATGATTATAAGCATCCTAAATTTTGCATTTGCTTAATTTTTTATGTACTCCTCCTTTGTGAATTGGCCTGTGATAATTGATTTGGCAAAATATTCATAATTATAGATTCCAACCATCACTTTACTGTGCACGTTTGAAAATACATAAGGACATACATTTATTCATATACATGTGCATTCGATGCCTTTAAACGTAAATATGGAATTTCATCTTGAGTAGATACCAGCAGATATGGTGGTAAACGCTATGATTGTGGCCATGGCGGTGCATGCTAATCAGCCCAATTCAAACAAGATTTACCAAGTGGGTTCCTCAAAGAAACATCCTATGTCCTATTCAGACCTTCGACGCATCATTGTGAGTTACTTCAAGGACAGTCCTTGGATCAACGAGGATGGGAAGCCGGTCAAAGTTCGCAAGCTTAGAACTATGGGAAGCACGGCCAGCTTTCACAAGCACATGAGACGTTACATTCTCTTGTCAAAGGTAAGTTCAAAATAACTTAAAAAGTGAAGATCAAATGGTCACTAAAAGTAAATTTAATAAGTTGAAATATGGAGAAAATTGAAGATCCCAAATATCTGAAAATCTTTATGTTATATGAATTTTAAGTAGTCAAGTCAACATATTTCTTTCTTTATTGATATAAGTGATAATAATCTAGAAATTAATAAACATATCTTCAAATAATTAGCTAATTTGTTTGAAGTGACAGTTTCTTTTAATATGTTTCAACATTTACCACTCTCATTTTTTGACTTCCGTTAAACGGGAAATGGCTGAAACCTTTAGAAATACGTAAATATAAACACATAAAACATTAACTATTATGAAAATTTTAAAGTTTGAATAATACTTTACATTCCAGCAATAATGCATAATTTTTTGCTTTATAAATTCAAAGGCATTCGGGCCCTAACATAAGAAAAAAAAAGAAAAAGAAAAAAGAGCTGGTGATGAAAGCCGAAAAGTCATAGTCAAGAGTCACAGCCACGAAAAAAGATGGAAAAATGTGCTTTGTTTAAACCCTAGGCTCTTGTGTTACATAAGAATCTAATGGGCACTTTATCTAATTAATTGACATGCATATTCCATGATATTAAGAAAATTGGAAAAGCATCCTTAATTTTTGTTTGACACATGAAATTTGAGGATGTGTTATCGCTAAAAATAATTATTCCATGAATAATATTTTTGTTATCAACAGCAATTTATATCCAAATATTTTCATGGATAATGAAAATATTTTTTATTCATTTATTTTTGTAAACGATATAAATTATTATTTTTAGAATTTTTTTATATTATTTATTCTTTCGCAAAACAATCTGAGCTAGTTCTGTATTATTTTGAATGAAGGCGTTGAAAGTTGCTAGCTCAGCGTTTGGCGGGTGTTTCCAAGGCTTGCATGCTGACTTGGACAAAAAGGTCAACACTGCCCTGCGATTGGCTGACCTCTACGAACCTTATATATTCTTCAATGGGGTGTAAGCTTCTAAGCTTCTATGCATTGGTCAATATGCGTGCAGAGTGCATTAATTAATCACCTCCTTCCCCTTATATACAAATCTCTGTTCAAGTATTTAACTATTAAATCACTTTTTAAATTATAACTTTTGAAACAACCAATTGTGATCTTACAAATTTAATATAGAAGTCTTGGGTTTATACTTTTATAAGCCTAAATTTGCCTATCCTATTATATATTTCCATGCCTTAAAGCTTACACGTGAGGAAGAGTATCAGATTGATTAAATATTACCATGAATTCACCTCCTAGCTTAAATTTTTAAAATAGTTGATAGTTATCTACAAAATTATATAATTTCTGATTCTTATTTTTTTTTTATTGACTTAGCTTTGACGATACAAATATGATGGCTTTAAGAGCCGCGGCCTTTGACAATGGAGTAAACTTGGAAAGTGTCTTCTACTTTGATCCGGGGTGTATCAATTGGGAGGACTATTTCAAGAGAACTCATTTGCCCACGGTTGTCAAAACCTTCAAGCGCAAGTGAGAAATGATGCAATTAATAAATAGTTTGGGACATGCAATAGTTGGCATTATGAACTCCACCTGTTGTCAAAAAATAAAATAAAATAGAGAGAGAGAACTCCACATGTTCTATTGTATCATATGTGGAAATAAATAAGGTGTTGTAACACAAACATCTGTTGCTATTTTCGGTGTCATGTTAGTTTGAAGTGCCAATTATATTAGAAAAATACATGTACGATCTGTATTCTACCTCATTTGTAACACCTCAAATATGGCAAATTGGAGGTTGCTAGATAAATAGCAATCCGGTTACTAGAATCTTCCCAAATTCTTGGTTCATGTGACACATAATATTTGATATGATAATGTCTCAACCTTCCCAAAGGTGAATCACCAAAGAGAAAGCTAATAGACTACTAAACGGGAGCGAAGGTTCCTCTCATGAGGTAATCATTCACGTATAGCATGCTCTTTCAAGCCCTACCAATTACAACTTGGTGTTTAATTTAACAGGCAATTTTCTTACCTTTTGGAGCCATTGCTAATCAATTAGATTAGACACTCAAATAAAATGTGAAAGTACATTTACTTCTACGAACAGGAGATTCAATGGATTTGGGGACTTGATTATGCTTGATTAATATAATGCCATTTCGATACCATTTTTCTTTATTTTCAAAAGAATATTTTGCAAGCAGTCTTAATTGAATTTAACTAAAGCCACTAACAGGCAAGAAGTGATCATGTGTGTTGACACCTAAATTTTGTTTAACCATTCAGAATTAATTGTATACAAAATTAAGGGCTAACCTTTAGTCCCTAAACAAAAATATTAAAATTAAATTGCATATCATAAAGTTTTAAAGAGCATATGTTAATTGCATTTAAATCGGATCGGCGGTGATGAATGGGCCTGAATTAGTCACGTGGATAGGGGCCCACAATAAGTGAAATTCGGCCTAGGCTAGGAGTGTTAGTGGCCGAAATTACAGGAGGAAAAGGAGGCGTCTTGAGCTTTAATTGAACTGGTTCAGCCCATTAAAATTAAAAGGCTTTGAGCTTAATTAGATAAAGGCCCTGGGGATGAAGCGTAATCCAATCAAATATTTGAGTGGTAATGCATGTTTCTTAAGATACCAAAAATACCCGTTAAATTAGAAAATTTTCCTCATTTAACAATGTGCATATGGACCCCAATTTGATCTCAACCACAGATATGATCCCATTTGCAGGGAAAATCTTCTATTATATCCATTACCACTTGGATACGATCGTTCATTTTATTCATTACCAAAGTTGAATAGAGTGGATGTGTTTTGGGTGATTTTGTGACTGTTTCTTGCTCTCTCTCTCTCTCTTTTTTTTTTTTTTTTTTTTTTTTTGAGTTAATTTGTTTCCCTATTAAAAAATTACAAAAAAGACTAGGTGGAATTTGAATAGATTTTTATATATCACGTTGTATGTTTAGAATAGATTCTGATTGCTTTTCCTTAAATAGATTAGGATATTTTTGGATAGATAGCATTTATGTCAAATCCAGAAGATTAGGGTAATTTTTTGATTTAAACTAGGGCTTAGAATAATTTATTTCCTAATTTAAATTAGACAGTATCCTAATCTTTATAGTTCATTTATGGTAATATTCAATTTCAAAGTTTTATGAAAAATACCAAAAAATATCATGTACGTGTTATATAGAATTATGGTCATCTAATTGCACGTCACGTGGATTCATTTAATTAGAATGCGTGTCATGTTAGAATAAAATGCTTAGTAATTTTGCCCGTCATTAGAGTTAGGTTATTTGATTAAAATCGCATGTTATGTAGTCCGCATGTTAGATTAATTTAATTAAAGTCACATGCCACATTAACGTAGTCACAAATTAAATTTTCTCGTCATTAGAATTAAGCCACCTTGTTAGACATCATCATTTTTCTACATTATTGCATCTAGAGTAAGCTGGTATTGCATACATTGTATAAAGCATAGTTTTCATTAAACAAAGTAAAACCCAAAAAAATAGTTAGTTGAAATTGTGTATTAACTAGAAATGATATATAGGCTGGATATACAATTTTTCTAATTAACGTTGTAGGTGCTTATGTTGCTTTGAGATAAGTACCCCTCTTTTTCCTTGCAATTTATTTACTATTTTGTTTTATTGGATTTTCCATTAATGTTTGCGCGTAATCACCTCACAAGTTAAAAGATAATAAAATGAATCCAAGTTGTATGCTAAATATATTTTTGATAAAATGAGCAGTACCAAAATGGCATTAGAATAATCTAATGTAACCAAGTCTCTGTGCTTACAATCTCTAGTTCATATGAGTAAAATAAATTTTTCTTAACTTTACTTGGGTTCTTAATTGACTCAATAAAAAATAAATTAGTGGTGACTCTTAATTGAAAATTATTTGCATGTTAAGAACTTGAATCTAAGTCACGAATTGGTATAAGTTTAAGAGAACTCGAACTAAGTTTAGGCTTAGTAATTTATTAGCCGAACCCTTAGATGATGCACCCAAGTTGATTTTTGGCATTGGCATTGGCAATAGACCTCATAGAAATCCAAATTAGTGAAAGGAACTTCTTGCCTAGATCAAATGACGAATGAAGGAGCGTGACGGCTATAGCTAAAACTTTTCACCCCTTTTTTGAGGACCCAACCCACCTCATTGAGCCCAGGAGAGGCAAGTAGTCCAGGAAGGGAAAATTCCGAGAGATGAACACCTCGCCCAAAACGGCATGGTCTGAAGATGCACATAAAGCAGTGCAGCATTTCTGCCCAGTCAGTCCCCTCACTTGTATATTAAAAACACATAATTAATTACAAATAATCAGTACGATATGTATGAATCACATGTTGGTATATATTAAATAACTATTTATAATTTACTATCTACTTTATTCAAAACTAATATAGAATGAAAAATATGTTATAAAGTGAAGAGTACAAACAAATTAACATAAATAAGTAGACTCACGTACAGGAGATTCTGATTTTTTTTTAATAATTATGGAATATGAATAATTTTAAAGTAGCAAATTGTTATGAAAACTCTTAGAATTATGTAACTTTCTTTATTGTACAAAATTACTTGTAATTTATTTGCCACGTTGGGATATGGTGCCCCATGCCTTGCGAGGAAGTGCCCTCTCCGCACCGCATGGGAGGGTGGTCGGCTAAGCTCCACCTCATGGGCGGGTACAAGGAATGCGATCCCCAGCCTTGCCCAACTATGTGCCTATCTATACACACTAAGATAGACCCTTTCTAATTGTTTCCTTTATCACATTATTTCTCATTTACCAACTCAAGTATTGGAGGGTTCTCTTGAGACTAAGCCCATAAGGCTTCCTTTATTTGTGGTGTGTAGACCAAACCTGCTCACGAGAGGTTCAAGCCAGCCCAACCTAGACCTGGAAACACTTCACATAAATAGTGGCGATACACATTATATGGAACTTTCAGCTGCATATTATCAATGACAACGTTGTCATAAATATCTCACATCAATTAAAAGAAATTCCATATGAACAAGAACTACTCAACACAACTTGTCACACAGAGGTTCAACATTTATAAGGTTATTGTCAAAGCCCTAACAACACAGTAACAAAATGCCTCTCTCTCCACATGAGCACAACTAGGACCTCCTCATAGACCGTCTATGAGACGGCTCAAGTCTTGCATGGATTGGAAAGAGATTATTGAGTGATACACAAGTGCGATCAACGCCAATTGGCTACCAGGGTATATCTTTAAGACACTTAATCCATGTGATCTGGACTAGATTGTTAAAATTGTTTTGAAAAACTTAGCAGAAGATCTTCTAAAACTTAGCATAAGATCAGACTCGCCTTTTGATTGAGTTTACTTACTTGTTTGATCAAACTAAAGATATTTAGGGTCGAGTGTACAGACTTATCAGACAGATTTAATTTGAAAATTTGGTCACGAACTCTTGAGAAGATTCTTTATCTTAGGTTTGGTTGATATGGTGTTGATCGATCTAATTTTGGTTGGAGTCTTGGAGATCACATGGACTGACTTTTTTCAGTTTATATACAAAGTTTATATACATAAACTGACTTTTTTCAGTTCCAATTGTATTATCAACACTAATTTTTCTGGTGCAATAATGATCTTAGACAAGAATTAAAAATAAAATGGGAATCAAAGTCCACATGGAACTGGAACTCTTTTTTGTGGTTCTCGTCTAGTAATCTTCTCATTTTAGTTTTCACTGACTTTACCATGGTTCATATGTAAGAGCGAGACTCATACAACAGAATGGGAATGGCCATCTATATCATTTGTCTCATGTTTTCCTTTCGCTATGTTTTAGTTGGATGTTATTCTGTTGGAAAGAGGAAGATTTTCGAATTTCCAATAAGCAGACATATTATGAGTTATTATATGGACAAACTGGTTAGATTAAGTGCGGCGCCGTGGGAGGTGGGTCCCTGCGCTAGCGTCGCCCCAGGTTTACGTCGTCGGCCGCCGTTTGTACGGCGGTTCCCGAGTCATCAAAAAAAAAAACTAGTTAGATTAAGAGGTTTGTAATGTTCATTCGTGCAGCATACCACGCTGATTTATGATCTGGTCAGATATTTTGATAAAGTTTCATTTTTGTCCATCTAATTGTTTGTTTAGTTCAGAAGGCTTTTCCAGCGATTGCATGACATATGTTCTTCTCATTTGGCCTTCTCATTTGGTCATCTATTTGTTCCCTTAATATAATTCGAATTATCCAGTGCAGATATGCTGCTTGATGATCTTTTGGTCATTCAAAATTTGCAGTTCTAGTTGGATAGCGATTCTCCCATGTTAACATCGGAGAGAGCCTCACCTATCAGTGGTCTAAAATTAAATGTGTCTAGAGCTGTTCCTGCAACATCTCCAACTTCAGATAGTGCACTAGATAATTCATCTAGTGGCATGGGGTATTATACTTTCTTCCCCATCGCTCCTGTCCTTCATTTTCTCAAGTACAAGTCTAGAGTTTGTTGTGCCTGCAGTGACATACAATTGTTTCTTTTCGCCCCCAATCTCGTGTCCCTCTCTGCTTCCCTCCTTTTCTGGCCACTAGGCTGCGTGCCTACAGGCACTTGTTGGCATGCAGACACACCCAAACATTTTAGTTAGCATCTTGTCTACGTGTATCTTAATGATGTGTCTATAACAGTTCCAGCATGGACAAAAACTCAATGGAAAAACTTAGGGAGGCTTCAGCTGCTGAATCTAAGGCGGCTAATGCTGTCTGGCAAGCTGTTCAATCGGCATCTTCTGTCCCTGCAGAAGAAACATCAGTATCGGATGAAAACTCTCCAGCAACTGAAACTGCTTCAGATGGTAGTGACATTGAGGGAGACGTTCGTCTTCATCCTAGAGCTGTAAGTCTGAGAACTTATGTCATGGTCTCACATCAAAGGGTGTTTTAGTCTCTGTTCTTTGTGCTTACATTGTTGTCCTACAGGTGGTAGTTGCTAAGGAGGCTGTAGGTAACCTTGGTGGAATGGAAAGACAGCTATCACTGGATCCATTTAAAAATGAGAGCAAACGGATGGTTTTGATGAATAATGAGCTGTCATATCCTACAAAAAAGTTCACCAAACAGAAATCTCCTCAAGGCTTACATAAGAAGGTGAGTGTTACAGAAGTCAATACCATCATCCCCATACGAACTTTTGCCAGGCTTAATTACCTCTTTTCTCTTTTCAGATTATATCCACTTTGCTTCAGCCTCGAAATTGGAAAGCTCCTGCTAATAGGAGGTTTTTTCTGGATTCTTACAAAGTTGGGGAGCTCTATTATGATGCAGAAAAGCTTTTCATGCATGAGCCAACAGTTCTTTAGTTAAAAGCTCCACTTAAAGAATTCAGTGACCTACATGGTCAATTTGGCAATCTCATGCGTTTGTTCGATGAATATGGTTTTCCTTCCACTGCAGGAGATATAACATATCTTCGATATGGTTTTAATCATTTCTTCTAAGTTCTATACTTGCAGTAAATGTCCTATGCACGCTGGTCTTTGCTGAGAAACAGCATGATAACAGGAGAGAAAATCCAAGTGTCCTAAGTTTAAAAACAGTACCGAATTGATAACTACAATAGGCACTGGAGCTGATGGTGGCTGCATCATAGTCATAATATATTTTGCTCGAAGTTTCACAACGTTAAGGTGATTATGTATAAGTTTTGTACAGAAATTCTATCAAAAGTTTAAACCGTAGACTACTGTTATGATTTCGGTTTATTCAAAGGAAGGCTTGGAATTGTCGAACCAGGCATTCCCTACTATTGTGAGGTGCACTTTATGGTGATGACTTTTGTTCATGTTGCTTAAAGGGCCACACATTTTCTGAATCTCCAATAATAGTAAAATTTAGTGAATTGATTCTCCTGGGGAGGAAGTTTTCCCAATATTGTGTATCTATATATATTTTTGGTTTTGTGAAAATGAAACTTAAATGTCTAGCCTTTCCGTTTCCTGCCTTTCGGTTTGAGAATGTTCTCCTAGCCTTTCGATTTCCTACCTCCTTGGTGAGGCTTATCATGACTTGTGTGAGGACGCCGAAGTTTTCCATCTCTTTGAATGAGGAGTTACATGGTTTCTTTTCTAGTGGCAGGGTCTGCGGCAAGGGGATCCCATGTCTCCTTATCTGTTTACTTTGGTTATAGAAGTGCTCTCAGGAATCCTCACTAGATGCTCCTTACACCCGGAGTTTAGATTCTTTTGGAGATGTAGATCCACCAACCTCTCGCATCTGTTTTTTTTTTTTTTTTTTTTGGTTGCAGATGATGTCTTTCTCTTTTGCCAAGTTGACTTGCACTCCGCAACTCTTTTCAAAGATGGTCTTCAGCTGTTCGAGTGGTCTCTTCCCGAATGCAAGGAAGAGTGAGGTATTTTTGGCTGGGGGTCTGCCGGCCTTAAAGAACCAAATTCTGCTTGACCTTGGCCTCACTAAGGGGGTTCTTCCGATCTGTTACCTGGGAGTTCTGATCATCATGTCAAGGCTACGGAAGGTGGACTGCGCCGCTCTTATTGGCCGCATCACGGCGAGAGTTGGATCTTGGACACACCGGTTCTTATCCTTTGAGGGCTGCCTCCAGCTGATCAGGTCTGTACTATATGCTATCCAGGCTTATTGGGTGAGTGTGTTTGTTCTACCTGCAGGAGTGCTGGACCAGATTGAACGAATACTCAGACAATTCTTCTAAAAGGGTCTGGAGTTGGGCAGAGGAGGAGCCAAGGTTGCTTGGGACGATGTTTGCCTCCCAAAAGAGGAGGGGGGGTCTAGGGATCCGGAGATTGCGTGATTGCAACAAGGCTTCTATGGTGAAGCACATATGGACTTTGTTCACGGATAAGGAGTCGCTTTGGTGCAAGTGGATCCACTCCACGTTCCTTAAAAGGAAGAACTTATGGGTGGTTAAGAAGCCGACCTTTTGCTCTTGGGCCTGGAAGAAAATTTTACAACTCAAAGCAGAAGTCCGGCTCAGTTTCTGGTGGAGAATTGGGGATGGCCTTTCTACATCACTTTGGTTTGATAACTGGCATCCTAGATCCTAGGGGGCCGCTGAATTTAGTTTTCTTAGATGTGTTTATCTATAACTCTGGCCTTTCTAGAGAGGCTTCAGTTGCAGACCTCTATGTGGAGGATGGGCAGGCTTTAGGGTCGGTGTTGGAGTCGTGGGAGATTCCCCTCCCCTCCCTCTCTCTTAACCAAGATTGCTTTTGCTGGAAGGATAAACCGGCAGGGTTCATGGTGGCCACGGCGTGGGAGGCCTTTAGGAGGAAGAAGCCCCGAGTTTTATGGCATCGTTTCATTTGGAACAATGCCATTACACCCAGGTACCAATTTCACCTTTGGCTTGTCACCAAGCATAGGCTTCCCACCCAAGTTTTCCTCCTCTCTTATGGCAGGATTGATACTACTTTTTGCCCCTTATGTGAGGAGGTGCATGACTCTATTGACCATCTATTTTTTGAGTGTTGAGTCACGGCTGGTTTGGCTTTCTTTTGGGCAACTAGGCGTAACCTTCTGTGGTTGAACCGATCTTGGGATGAAAACCTCCTTTAGGCCACAACCTTTCTTGTAGGCAAGGACTTCTTCAAAAGCATGGCACGGTTTTCTTTTGGCACTCTCTGTCATATCATTTGGAGGAATAGGAACAATATTCTCTTCAGAGACGAGCCGCTTTCCATTCCAGCCATGAAGAATCATCTCCTCAAAGTGGTGAAAGATAAGACACTCTCTTTCAGGGATGTGGAAAATTCCTTTAGGAATAGGAGACTACAACGCAGCTGGGACCTAGATCCGAGATCTTTGCTTCGCGCGTTTCCCTCTCGGGTGACGAGCCGTCTCTAGACCAACCAATGTTGGTATTTGTGTCGTCGTGCTTGTCTGGCGGTTGTTCATGCCGTCTGGGTCTCTTTCTTTTCTTTTCTTGCTCTTGCTGCTTGGTCTCTTTCTTGGCTTCCTTCCACTCATAATGAGCCTGTTCATCTTGAGTGCAAGTTTCTGAACATGGTTCGTTTTTGTACTTTTCAACTATCTTCCGCTTGCTGCTCTCATAGAGAAAAAGATAATCTGTATGCATGGTGGCATTGGAAGCTCAACATTCAAAGACCACCGACACCTACCAGGGGTCGCCCACAGCCCGACCTAGACCGTAGCTCCCTTGCATATATCTGAGTTTGACCAAATAGTGTGGAGACGCTGAATCTTCGTTCTTGGATTGGCGGGCTTAATTTATAGCTCGTCATGGTCACGCAGACCATTCGCCACGCGGGAGCACGTGGTGTAGTTGTCTACTGTGGAATATGATAGTTGGGCTTGTTTGTTGCATAGGTGTATACATAGTTTGAGAGGTAGCAAATTTTACCAGTTATTTGTGAGCGTCTCTCTTTTCTTCCCCACCCTCTTTTTTCCCTCCCGCATTGAGATTACTACATGTACATGTATATTAGGTCTTTGTAAGAGACGAGGAAGATGAAGCTGAATACAGGGTTAGTCGTGCCAGTGGCATTTACTAATGTAATGTAAATATTTCTTTGATTTTTTATTATTTATTTCCAAAATCATATCTTTTGTCAAATTTAGTTTGGATCATCGGAAATTTCGAGTGGCACAGATTTGTCAGATTCTTACAAGAGCCAACAACCCCCACAAAGCTTTTAAGGCTTTGTCCGTTTGTGATTACTGTCGCTTGAGCTCTCGTTGCAGGATTAAATCAGTTGGTAGTTGTTCTCCTTTTTCTTCTCCCCCCTTGCTCCTCAATTGTTGGTTATTCTGACAAATGTAAAGCAAAATTTTTTTTCTTTTTTTTTCAAGGGACAGAAAATTGTTAATACTTCTTGATTAGGAGCGAGGGAAATTACAAATTCGGTGTATTTTCCTTCCCATTTTTTTCACCCTTGCTCCCAAACATAGCCCTAGAGCTAAGCATCTCGAAATGATCCATGTGATCTTTAAGAAAATAATTGGACGACACAATCAATAGGATAGTCGAAGATACTGTTACATACGTTAATGGGATCGGCCCGAAGTTGAAGAAAATGTCTCTAATTCCATCAAAATATTGTAATACACTTCAAATAGTCCTGAGGTCGGTTGCAACCATTAGTAGTAATTTGATTTTATAGGCGTAATATGTTTGTAGCGATAACTCGATTGCACTTATAATTAGTAATATGCATTGATGGATGGTAATTTGATCACAGTTTGTAATAAGAAAATGTTAACAGTTAGTAATTAATTAATGGAACAGTAAAATATATCAAATTGTCGTTAGTGACGCCACTTATACTTAGTAATTGTCCTGAACAATATATATATATATATATATATATATATATATATATATATATATATATATATATATTTAGAGAAAACTATGGGAGCAAAACTCATTCTTTTGGTCAACAAGCAGAACTCAATCATTGGAATTGAGAAGTTTCATTTAACGGATGACAATCGGAATCCAAACTTCTAAGTGTCCCACAAAGACATGACCAAATTATTGCACTACTCTATCCAGCAGAAAGTTTGTACCCGCCAAATGCGTACCTACGATACCACCCTGCTGTCCCAGCCAGTTTGCTATGAAATGGAGCACGCAAGTTTGTGCCAATGAAATGGGCGTAATCATGGGAATGCTTTAACTCAATGAGGCTTTGAAATGCATTGCGAGGTTGGACTAGGCTACAACCAACGTTTAGGATTTTCTTTTCCTTGCAAGAGATAAGACAGATAATCCCAGCCCGCATTACCTGTATTTCAATGCATCCATCACCTACTGTGCAACATATTTGACTCATGAAAAGGAAGGCAGATGAACAAGGTTATGCCTGGATGGAAGTCACCACTATAAACAAAAAGGCTTTCGTTTTTTTTCACAACTCGGCATTCTTAATTGTAGGATCCTTCAAATGCAAGGTTATACAAGCAGTGATGAAAGGCTTCTCAACAGTCATGAAATCAATATAATGACCTTCACAAACTTGCAGGAAAAAAACTCCAACGTAAATTGAGCGCTTTTCCAAAACAAAAACAAACCTAAAAGCAAGCTTCTTTTGCTTTTGGTCAAGGTAAAAAAAACTCTACACCACACATATGCTTTTCTATATGTTGCAACCAGTAATAGCAGCATACAAAACAAATTCACCATCAAAGCATCGGAGGGAAAATACGTGAGTAAGGAGATATAACAGCTTCCTGTACATACTTTTTAGAATTGGTTGGATTGGGAACCCACTGCATCTTGCTTATGTTGGGAGCCTCGACAAAAGTCATGGTGAATTCACCCACCTTCTCAATGCTCCCTCTCTTCCCTGCTCTCAACAGAAGATGGTTCCTGTTGTAAGAGAAAATCCCATTGGTCAAACGGATAATATCCCCTGGCTTGAACAGGTCGCAATCCTCACCCCAGAACTGAAAATGCACAGCCACAGTCTCATCTGCCACAAGTGCCAAGCATGTCTAGCTCTGTCCTTCTGTGGCAACCCTGCCTTTGTCCAATAGAATGAATTGTGTGGTTATGTTGTTCTGTGCTGCAGGTACTATGTCTTTGATAGAGGGCACACTGGTGTAACCTGAAAAAGAGAAGATACACAGTCACTGAAACTATATGACCAAGAAGTTAAAAGACAACTACATTACGAACGCAACCCTATAATGCTTACTTTGGAATGAACTCGTCATAAGCACCAACCAGGGAGTTTATGCAACATAGATGAGTTTTGGTTCTAGAAGAACAGAACAAAAAGCTATTTCTTGCTGCAAACAGGCTTCTTTCAGTCTCAACTCAAACTCAGATAATCAGCTGCCTTAGACATATATAATTTCAACCAGAGGGATATCATCTTTGTCGTCTATCATTATAAAACCCAAATGGCCACATTCAATTTGCATCTTCGTCCACAATCACAGTAACAGTCTCATTTTGTGAATGTTAGATGCTTGAACATGAATACCGTTAACTAGAACAGACATTTTTAGCACTTTAAAAAACAATAACATAAGGGGGCTTGTAACCAAGGTCCTTATCAGAATCTGTATTATATACTCTTCACATAAAGCCCCGCCATAGATGCTACGTAGAAGAACGAGGGAACCACCAAGCCACTCATCAGAATATAGAAGGGAACCGTGCTCGTTCCTCTGCTAACACAGTATTATATACTCCATAATATTTATACATGCATATCCTTATGTTTTGAAAGTACATGCAGATTAGAATAAGACAATAAGCGTGCTTACAATCAGAAAGTATGTAATAATCCCTCAATTCACCAGAAAATCACAGAAGTTTATCTTCAAAACTCACAAGGTTAAGATATAATTTTAAAAGTCAAAATGAAGGGCCGGAAGTAGTGCCTTGTAGAGACGGTCTGGATGTCCTAGCTTTCAGCTCACTCAGCGAAAAGATGAATTTTGGGAGAAAGAAAAGATGTATATCTACGAATGCCAACGTCTCTCGAGCATTTACACATGGGTAATCCACTCTAACGGAAGGACCGCAAATATTCCCGTTGCTTCTGGCTTGGCTGGGACATTTTAACAAACACCTTCCGTGCAACTAAGCCAAAAACTCCGTACTTCCATCGCAGTCATATCCACCACTCAGGCATCGTTCAACCGCTAAAACGGACATAGAGAAACCCAGTTAGGGACGACCGTGGGCATCAACGGGGTAATGTCAAATGCGGAATTAAAGGAGGTGAATTACCATGAAGATGAAGTTTTTGTGAAATAGCGGGCACAAGACAACTTGCCGGAGTATGCACGTCACCGTCGTATCGGCCCACGTTCTGATGTATCGAGAATTTTCGAGAAATATTAAAAATGTAAATATCAATTAATGAATGATTTCAAGAAAATTAAAGTGATATATCTCTGTACCTCAATTAATGTCTTTATGCACCTTCTCTTGCCCTGGAGATTTTTCAAGAATGATAATAGGAAAATGAAAATATCCATTAATGAATGATTTCTGAAAATTAAAGTTATATGTCTTTGCACCTCAATTAATGTTCTTATGCCTAAAAAGTCCGCGCTGATATTGAGTAAGTTTCGCTTCATGTGAAACAAAAATGGGTTATTACAATTGTATACCAAGTTTTGTTTATTGGTAGGGCCGTTTTGAAATGAAAACATTCAAGCATGGATTGGTTGTAAGTTTTTGAGGAATTTAATTGGGGGGGGCAAAACTTAATTTTTAGGTTGGAGTTATTAAGAATTTCGAGAAATTTAATGGGAGCAAGGCTTAATTTTTTAGGCTAGAGTTACTTAGCATCACTCAAAAGCCTTAATTCTTTAAACAAAGTATAGGAAAATGAGCAGGGACACTTTATAAAGTCGGTCCATGCTTGTGGTGTCGAAGATTTATGCACGTGCTTAGACCCGATCGTTGCAAGGAGGGCATGAAAGCCCCTTGCTAGGTGGCCCGCTCATCAGCGAGGTCTAAAAAACAGCCTAGGCTCAACAAGCGAGCTCACAAAAAGTGGCCAAGCCCACATGCATTTTCTGGATAGGCGATCCCATTGGGCAAGTGGCCAACTGCTCGTTGACTATCTCTAAACAGGATTAACGTAGCTCCAGCTTTGCTAATTGTTTTGGGATAAGAGTACGGAAATTTTTAAAATTTTTTACAAAAGTGTGATCAAATTTTAAGAATTTTAAAAAGTACAATTAAATCATAAAACTAGTCAAATTAGTGCAATCAAGTTTCCTATTAATTGCATATGATTTGGCTAACCGATAATGTGAAGGTGATTTTTTTAAAAAAAATGCTTTTACGGATACACGTATTGGCGTTGCAATATAAAAGAGCATGACATTTTAAAGGAAGAAAAAAATAAAGATAAAGAAACAAAAAAAAAAAAAAAAAAAAAAAAGGGGATATTGCTGCACCCTTTAGCTGATAATCTTTTTGAAATATTTTTTTGGGGCCAGGGGAACGGAAGCTGCGTTGCATTGGATATCGCTGCATCCTTTAACTGATAACGGTGACAGAGAAGAGAAAATCTAACGAAGCACCCGCTCGTATTTTTTTAGTCAAATTGGATGAGTTAACTAAAGAATTCGATTGCATTTTTAAAAAAAAAAAAAAATTAAGTATCTGTTTATTTCATTGAAAACTTCTTGTCGTTGAAAAGTACCTACCGGAAATTAAATTTCAGAGAAATTAAATCATTTTTTGATGTTTGTTTGTACTGAAAACAGGTTGAAAAAAATTGGTTTTATGGTATTTAATAAGCTGTTTGTATAGTTAAAAATGGCATAATGATTAATAAACTAGAATCCACACCTTTTCTGTTGATTTTATAATCCATCAGAATAACCAGAAATTGCAAAAAAAAATTAAGAGAGAACTATGAAATCATATATGTAAAGTGATATGTATCATGACGTCATTTGGGAATGAAAAAGAATACAAGCATCAATGAAGCATATTTAATAAATAACATACAATATTTACGAAAAAACATATGAGACTTAATGAAAGAAAAAGAAATATATTAATGAGAGATAGAAAGGGACATAGAAGTACCCATTTTTCTCACTTGGATGCACATCAAGAAGTCAATTAAATGATTTTCTTTTTGCCAGAAGGGGAAGTTGTTTTTTCAAATCTAAACTTGTTCTTTCCAATTCATGGAAAATGCTTTTTGTCGATTCACTAGTTTTCCATGTCATCCAAACGTTGAAAAGTTCAAGAGTAGTTTTGAAAATGGTTTCACGGGCATGAAACACAAAAACTCACAGATCTTACAAAGTTGCATGGAGTAGCATGCTCACCAAAAAAAGGAGGGAGGACTGGGTCTACTTGATTAGAAACTTTGAAACAAAGTATTGTTGGGCCGCATGTTCTCGAGCCTCATCAATCATTCGTCCTCATCTCTATGGAGTACTTGGATTCACCACATTAAGGGCAATATAGCTTGGACTTGGTGATGTATTCTCAAGCTGGACTTGCTCTAACACCTATTATCTCCGGCCAAACATACTATTGCAAAAAGATATACAAGGAATTTAGATAGGAGGGACCAGCTGTGGATTGCTACAATTGATTTGGACTAGTGGTATTGGCTAGCATAATTTTATCAGCCGACTTGTTTATAAGGATATGCTATCAATAGCAGTGGCCAAATCATGATAGTTGTCTTTAGTTGATACTAAGTGTAATTTTTTTATGATTGGTATAGAGGGCAAAAACCACTTATTCTTTAAGTGCACTTGGACAAGTAATATATAACACAATATTTTAGCACAAAATGGAATTTGATGTTTGGCAGAAGGTTGGAATTTAGAATTTCAACAGATGATTAGGGCCACAAAGAGCAAAAACTTGGAGGCGAGACTCATCAAGCTGTCTATCCCAGCGCCTATCTATTGCATTTGAATGGAATGCAGTTGCAGATGATTTCAACACAAGTCAATTGAACCTAATTTTCTATTGGCTAGGATTCGAAAGGTTGTAGAGTTAAGGAATCACTCTACCAACATTGTAAGCCTTCCCAGCCAAATATTTATTAGCTATTGTATGGACGCTTCCTTCCTTCATCTTCTCACATAATTAGTCTCTTTGTAATGCTGAGGGATTCCCCTAAACTTTTGTACCTCATTTGACTAATGATATTCATATATTTACACATAAAAAAGAAGAAGAAGAAGAAGAAGAAGAAGAAGAAGAAGAAGAAGAAAAATGGTTTCTTATCAAACAACCTGACCCTACGACTCAATTACACTTTTATGACAAATTTTAAGATTCATAATACATATTTCGCAATTTCCCAATCACTTCAGTACTAAAACTTTTATATGATACTTATTTGAGTGTCATAACTTTTTAGTTGATCATTTCAGAGCCAGTACTTTTAAAAAATATTCACAAGTACCAAAAGTCTGTGTGGCATGACACTTCTGACAAACGTTTTTCAAAAGTTATATCACTCTCAAGATATATCGAAAAGTTATTATAATCAAGTGAAATTCTTTTAAAGTCATGACATTTATGTGACTCAGCCCACCTCATCTCACGGATCATAGGCACACGTTTGTTGACTATTATCACTCATCTCTTCTGCCTCATTAAATGCGTGCACATGCGTGCACGATCTGCATGCATGCCTACAAATGTGGGGGGCGTCGGTGCCGATTGTGGGCTTGTCTTGTGGGCGCCTGTGCTGCATTTAATGAGGCCATTTACTTTCATTTTTTGTCTTGTTTTCTGCCCTTCTCCCTTATAAAAGGAGAAGACGTCTGAAGATGCAAGTAGCGAGAGGAAAGAGCGAGCGAGAGAGAGAGAGAGAGAGAGAGAGAGAGAGAAAGTGAGAGACGTGAGCTCAGAGAGGTTTGTGCGGAGTCGAGTCCAGTGGAGTTGAGTCGTGAAACACCGTGGGTATCGAGTATAAAGCAGTGGGCTGGGAAATACTTGAGTGGATGAATGATTATAATTTTGTAATTCTCTGACTTATAGTGAATTATTTTGCTGGCTCTTCCCGTGGACGTAGATTCCGACATTCGAATCGAATCACGTAAATTTCCGGTGCCCTTTTATTGTTCCTCCTTTTATTTCTGTCAATTTCTATAGCTCCCGATATAATTGCAAAATCTCGATCCGCTTCCGCTGCGCCGCCAATTCCAACAATACCCGTTAAATAATTTCATATGTACCCGTGTGGGTGCTAGTTCTCTTTCCGCCGTATTGCAATGTTGATGTTGACGTGTCAAAAAGTTATGGGAGGTTGATAGGCATAGTGAAGTTGCAGCTATATATGGAGCATTTGTGCCTCAGTGCTTAAGTCGCTCTTCAGGTGGCCCCTAACTCCAGTTCAAAGACTCGTCCTGTTCAGTTCGAACATGGGGTTGGATATAGTACAATTTCTTCAGAACAAGACCATCTTAGTCACCGGAGCCACTGGCTTTCTTGCCAAGAGTACTCTCTCTCTCTCTCGCCCCCACCCCCCACCCAAATGTATGAAGTATACATTGTCGCCAATTGCCATCAATTGACCATCTTTTTGCTAACTAACATTTATTTGATTCTATATATTATGATGAGTTAGTTTTTGTGGAGAAGCTGCTTCGAATTCAACCAAATGTCAAGAAAATATATGTTCTTATCGAGCTATGGACAAACGGCAGCGACACAAAGATTGCATGAAGAGGTAGAGAATCAAAACCTGAATTATCCTTGGATAGTTTAGATCAACTTTTTGTTCTAAATTGACTAGAAAGAAAAGGCACACATAGATGTGTGTTAAAAAGAAAAATTATTAAGATTCCGTTTGTTTCGTAAAAAATGAATTATTTAAAAAAATTCTTTAAAATAATTGCTTGTATTGCTTACAAGAATAAATATGGAAAAAATATTTTCATCTTCTACGAAAATGCAGGACATAAATTGTCATTGATAATGAAATTTTTTTCTATTGACTATTTTTTTAAGCTATATAAACGATCATTTTTAGAACGATATACATCAATTTGTTCACTCTTCGCAAAACAAATAGAACCTAAGGGAAGAAAATTGTGGGATTTGTGTTATTTTAGGAAAAAAAAAAATTATGTGTAATTCCAAATTAATTTTACTCTATTTAACATGGAAAATCAAGGCAAAGGAAGAAAAAGAATACGAAAACTAAGATAAAAGATAAATATTCCTTCATAACAACTCTTAATCTTTTTGCATCGCAAACAGCTCATACAGAAGAAGTTATTCGGCATTCTGAGGGAAGAATGGGCAGAGAACTTCAACTCAATTGTGGAGAAATTGTCTCCAATTCCTGGGGACGTTTCTTGCGAGAATTTGGGAGTACATGATTTCGATTTGAGATCGGAGATGTGGAGAGAAATAGACATAATTGTCAGTTCGGCCGCGACTACCAAATTCGACGAAAGGTGCGTGATTAGTAATTACAATCTTGCCCTGCCCGCCCAATTTGTAATTAGTTCAGATAATTCGTGGCTTTTTCTTCATACTATTTATGTGTTTACTGCCATCTTTTTCCCGCAGATATGACATTGCACTAGCCATCAATACATTTGGAGCTAAGCATGTTGCTGAATTTGCTGTAAGATGTGTCAACATAAAGATGCTACTTCACATATCAACTGGTTTGTGTTTTTTCGATTATGGTTGTTCTTGATATTTTTGCTATGTAAATTAGCAGACGATAGGTTCCATTTCACCACCCGCTTGTTTATAAAGTAGTTTGCATTGACAATGTTTCTTATGGAACCCTTTATTTTCAGCATATGTATGTGGCAATATGACTGGGATTATACAAGAAAAGGCATTTAGTATGGGTGAGACGCTCAACGGGTCAAGGAAGTTGGATGTGAATGAAGAGAAACTCTTGGTTGAAGAATTGATGAATGAACTTCGAGAAAGGAATGCTTCAGAGAGAGAAATCACCATTGCTTTAAAGAATTTAGGCTTGCAAAGGTTTGCTTGTTATTAATTGAATTGTAAACAACGGAATTGATGATTAAGTTAGTTGAAAATTACAACTTCAATTGTGGCTCTTAAACCCACGCATCAAGTTAGACCACTACCTCAAGCTTAGCTTACGCTTTTTATCATCTCTAGTTGATTGTATCATACGAGAAAATTATAAGAAAATTCTGAAATTTATTGTAGAAGTGTCAATTCAGTTTTAAACTTTTTTTTTTATCAATTGAGTTTTAAGCCTTTTTGTATTTGTACAAATTCAGTCCATCTGCTCAATTTTGGCTATAAATTATTGACGTAGACGTCGGACGTTCTATGTGGTGCACCCAACACTAACGTAGATAATTTTTAATAATATTTTAATATATTTTCTTTTTCCTTTTTTATTTTCTTCCCTTCTTCCTTTAGCTAATCGCCGAGAAAGAAAGAGAAAAAAGGAAAAAAGAAAATTAAAACAATTAAATGAATAAATTTTTTGAAAGAATATCATTAAAATTGCCTATGTTAGCGCTGATTGCACCACATAAGATAGCTGACCCTTATGTTACTGATTTCGGTCAAAATTGGCCGGATGGATTAAATTGACACAAGTACAAAAGGTTTGGACTCAATTAGAGTAAAAAAAAAAAAAAAGAAGTTTAGTACTGAATTTGTACAATTGCAATAAGTTTAAGATTTTTTTTTGGTAATTCTCCTGCGTCACATTGATACTCTTTTCGTGAAAATTTGGGTTGTAAGAAATGTTTTTGATTGTACTAGAAGTTCTACTGATAAACTCTTCACAAGGTACTTTCTCCAAGGATGTGACCATAATATTCAGAGCTAAAACATGAGCTAGGTAGTTAAAATGTGTCTGATCAATCAATTCATTTGTTTATGCACGTACCAGTATATAATAATCTTCAGCAGTTCTTATAATTTTCATTATAATTGATGCGTAGGGCAAGGTTGCATGGTTGGCCAAACACATATACTTTAACGAAGGCAATGGGGGAAATGATGGTGCAGTATCATCTCAAACAAAATATTCCGCTTGCTGTTATGAGACCCACGATCATAACAAGTACTTACCGAGAACCTTTTGCTGGTTGGATTGAGGGTTTCCCTCCCAGGTTATCCTTCACAAAACTCTCTCTCTCTCTCTCTCTCTCTCTCTCTCGAGAAAAGGTGGTCCGAAATTGAACTTCCTAACAAGTATTAGAGTCACTCATAGTTAGTAGAATCTTACAGATCACTCACTTAAGAACTCTAGTGTCACTCGCCACATTAGTTCTTGGGAGTAATATCATAAGTGGTTCTTGAATTGTTATTTGGTGTTCAACGCACCTCGGTTTAATGACTTAATTGATTTTTTTTTTTTTTTTAAGTGGAAGAACTCTATTGAACACCGCACAAAAGTGAATGGACTGCTCGGGTATTTTCTCTTGGTTCTTCGCAAAATGCAAGTTGTTACCTACATCTAATTTCTTACTAAAGAATGCACCATCTTTTCGAGGAAGTTAAACCTTTAGAGGAGGCTAAACAATGTATAAATGAAGTTTACGATCCTTGATTTTAATGAGGGGCCATAAAAAAGCCAACTCCATGGGAAGGATAACAGGAGAGTACGAAAAGAAATTTCTCGCATTGGTAAAAGATCAATGTCTCACAGACAACTATATTCGTCAAATTAATAGAGCAAGTTGGTAAGAACACACACATGGGCACATCTTTTACTTGTTAAATGTTGGTTTTATTTGATTGATTATGTTGTTAGACCTTAGTCCTTGACAAGTAACAAAGATAAATATCTTGTTAATTGAGTATTTATTTTGCTTAACAAGCAAGAATTGTCCAATGAACTTTTTTTTTCCTTTGGAAACATATGATGACACAGAACTATGGATAGCATTGCCATAAGTTATGGTAGAGGAAGACTGGAATATTTCCTGGGCAAACCTGACGCGATACTCGATACGGTAACATCTAATCATCTCAACAAGTGCCTACCACTGTCAAAATCCCACGATCATAAGCATCCTAAATTTTGCATTAGCTTAATTGACTATGTACTTCTCTTTTTTGAACTGGCTTATGATAGATCATTTGGCAAACGTTACTGATAATTATAGATATCAACGTCACTTTATTGTGCAAATTTGAAAATACATATAGACCTACACTTATTCATATACGAATACATTTGATTCATTTCCACCTAAATATAGAGTTTCATATTGAGCAGATACCGGTAGATATGGTGGTAAACACTATGATTGTGGCCATGGCGGTGCATGCTAATCAAACCAATTCAAACAAGATTTACCATGTGGGTTCTTCAAGGAAACATCCTTTGACATATTCAGATCTTCAAGACATCGTTTGGAGTTACTTCAAGGACAGTCCTTGGATCAACGAGGATGGGAAGCCGGTCAAAGTTCGTGAGCCTAAAGTTATGGGAAGCATGGCCAGCTTTCGCAAGCACGTGAGGTGTTACATTCTCTTGTCAAAGGTTGGTTCAAAACGACTTAAAAAGTGAAGATCAAATGATCACTAAAAGTAAATTCAATAAATCAAAATATGCAGAAAATTGAAGATCCCAAATATCTGAAGATCTTTATGTTATATAAATTTTAAGTAGTCAAGTCTACATATTTCCTTCTTTAAATAGGAAATATCTGAAACCTTTAGAAATAAGTAAATGTAACACATAAAACATCACCTATTATGAAAAATTTAAAGTTTGAATAATATTTTACATTCCGGCGATCATGCATAATTTTTTGCTTTACAAATTCAAAACATTGGAGCCCTAACAGAAGGGCAAAAAAAAAAAAAACTAGCGATGAAAAGCCGAAAAGTTATCGTCAAAAGTCACAGCCACCAAAAAAAAAAAAAATGTGCTTTCTGTAATCCCCAGGCTCTTGTGTTACATAAGAATCTCATAGACAGTTTATCAAATTAATTGACATACATATCCCATGATATTAAGAAAAGGGGAAGAGCATCTATAGTTTTTGTTGGACAAACGGAATCTAAGGTATTTCTATTTCGTGGAAAATAAATAATTTAAAATATTTTTCATAAAAATTATTGTTTATATCACTTAAAAAAAAAGAGTCAATAAATAATGTTTTCATTATCGATATCTTGATAGATGTTCAAATATTTTCGTAGATAATGAAAATATTTTTATTTAATCATTATTCGTAAGTGATATAAATGATTATTTTATTTTTATTTTTTTACATTATATATATTTTTGCAAAACAAACCGAGCCTAATTTTGAATTATTTTGAATGAAGGTGCTTAAAGTAGCTAGCTTGGTGTTTGGTGGGTACTTCCAAGGCTTGCATGCTGACTTGGACAAAAAGGTTAACCTTGCTGTGCGATTGGCTGAACTCTACGAACCCTATATTTTCTCCGATGGCGTGTAAGCTTCTATGCATTGGCCAATGTGTGTGCAGAGTGCATTAATTAATCACATCAGAATAGGAAGTCCTAGGTTTAAATTTTTATAAGTCTATGCTTACCTCCTCTATTATATATTTCCATGCCTCAAAGTCAAGCTTACACGTGATGAAGAGCATCATTAGATATTGTCATGCATTCACCTCTTAGCATAAATTTTTAAAATAGTTGATAGTGATCCACAAAATTACACAATCTCTAACTCTTGCTTTTTTTTTTTTTTTTTATTGGCTTAGCTTTGATGATACAAATACAATGACTTTGAGAGCCACAGCCTTTAACAGTGGAGTAAACTCAGAAAGTGTCTTCTACTTTGATCCGAGGTGTATGGATTGGGAGGACTATTTCAAGAGAAGTCATTTGCCTGGAGTTGTCAAAGCCTTCAAGCGTAAGTGAGACATGATGCAATTAATAAATAGTTTGGGACATGTAATAGTTGGCATTATGAACTCCATGTGCTCTATTCCATTATATGTGGAAATAAATTAGGTGGTGTAACTCAAACATCTATTGCTATTTTTGGTGTCATATAAGATTGGAATGCCAATCATATTGAAAAATACTTGTATGATGTGTATTCTCTCTCGTTTGTAACACCTCAAATATTGCAAAGTGAAGGTTGCCAACTAAATAGTGGTTTGGTTACTAGAATCTTCCCAAATTCATGATTCATGTAACACATAATATTTGTTATGATAATGTTGCAATCTTCTCAAAGATGAACCACCAAAGAGAAAGCTAATGAACTACAAACGGGAACGTAGGTTCCTCTCATGAGGTAATCATTCACGTATAGCACAAACTATTCCAAGCTCTACCAATTGCAACTTGGTATTCATTTTAACATACATTTTTCTTACATTTTGGAGCCATTACTAATCAATTATGGTCGATTAGACATCTAAATAAAATGTGGGAGTGCATTTACTTCTACAAACAAGAGATTCAATGGATTTGGGGACTTGATTACACTAGATTAATCTAATGCCCTTTTGGCCTAATTTCTCTTTATTTTCCAAAGAATTTTTGCAGGTAGTCTTGATTGATTTTAACTTAAGCCACTAACATCCAAGAAAAGATTATATGTGTTGACACCTAAATTATGCCTAACATTTAGAATTAATTGTATAAAAATTAGGGACTAATCTGAAGTGTCTAAATAAAAATATTAGAATTAAATTGCATAGTATATAGTTTTTAGAAGAATATAGTTAATTGCATTTTAATCGGATTGGTGGTGATGAATGGACCTGAATTAATCACGTGGATGGTGGCCCACAAGAAGTGAAATTAGACCAAGGCTAGGAGTGTTAGTGGTCGAAATTACAAGAGGAAAAGGAAGAGTCTTGAGCTTTAATTGTACTGGTTTAGCCCATTAAAATTTAAAGGCTTTGAGCTTAATTAGAATAAACCCGTGGAGATTAATTGTAATCCGATCAAATATTTAAGTGACAATGCATATTTCAAAAGATATCGAAAATGCCCATTAATTAAGGATTTTCCTAATTTAACAATGTGCATGGCAATTCGACTTCAACCACAAGATACGATCCCTGTTTGCACATGAAATCTTCTATCTTATCCATAACCACTTGGATACGGTCGTTGATTTTGTTCATTACCTAATTTGAATGAAATGGATGTGTTTTAGATGATTTGATTGTTTCTTGCTATTTTTTGTTGATTTGAGTTAATTTGTTTCCCCATTAAAAAAATATATAAAAAGGTTAGGTGGAAAATTTTATAGATCATGTTGCATGTTTAGAATAGATTCTGATTGCTTTTGATTAAATAGATTAGTATTTATTTGGATAGATATCATTTATGTCAACTCTAGAAGAATAGGGTAATTTTCTGAATTAAATTAGGATTAGAATAATTTATTTCCTAGTTTAAATTAGATAGTATCATAATCTTTGTAGTTCATTTTGAGTAAATTTTAATTTTGAGTTTTAATGAAAAATACGAAAAAAAAATATCATGTACATGTCATATAGAATTAGGTTCATTCGATTGCATGTCACATGTGACAATTTAATTAGAGTGCACATTATGTTAGAATAAAATGCATATTAATTTTGCCCATCACTAGGGTTAGGTCGTTCTAATTAAAATCGCATGGATATAGCCTGCATGTTAGTTTATTTTAATAAAAGTTGCATGCCACGTTAAGGTAGTGCATATTAAATTTTCTTGTTGTTATAATTAGGACACATAGTTAAGCATCATCATTTTTTCTACGACATCGCATGAAGATTAAGCTCGTGTTGCATAAATTGAATAAAGCATAGTTTTTATTAAACAAGAGAAAAACCAAAAAAAGTTTGTTTGAAATTATATGTCCATTAGAAACCTATATAGGTTGGATATGTGATTTTTCTAATTGACATTGCATGTGCTTACTTGCTTTGAGGTAAGTACCCTCCCTTTCCTTGCTATTTATTTACTGCTTTTTTTATTGAGTGTTTCAGAAATCTTTGCAAACCCGCATGATCACTTCATTTGTTAGAAGATAATAAATAAATACAAACTACTTGCTAAATATTTTTTTGATTAAAAAAAAGCACCAAAAGCACATTAGTAAAATCTAGCATAACCAAATTTCCGTATCCACAATCTCTTATTCATGTGAATAAAGTAATCATCTCGTTACTTTACTTAAGTTTCTAATCAACCTATCAAAAAAAAAAAATAGTGGTGATTCTCAGTTGAAAATCATTTGCATGTTAATAACTCGAACCAAAGTTATGAATTGGTATAAACTCAAGAGAGCCCAAACTAAGTTTAGACTTGGTAATTCATTAGCCGAATCCTTAGATGGTGCATTCAAGATAAGATCGTGATAATTGATTTTTTGCATTGGCAATGGACCTCATGGAAATCCAATAAATTAGAGAATGGAACTTCTTGGTTAGATCAAATGACGGATGAAGGTGTGACGGGTGTAGCTAAAAACTTTTCACCCCTTTCATGAGGAGTCAGCTTGCCTCAATGAGCCTAGAAGAGGTAAGGAGTCCAATAAGGGAAAATTCCGAGAGATGAACACGTGGCCCAAAGTAGTGTCACAACCTGTCCTTTCGCGGCTTTAGGCTAATGGCTTACTAAGTTTAGGCTTAACCTAGGCTCTTCTAAGTCTACCAATTTGCAGCTTATGGTTCGGATTTATAACCTGTAAGTCAATTTCATTTAGAAGTAGCTACTAATTAGTTTGTGGTAGATCGATTAGAAATTCAAGTAAAATATTGAAAAAAAAATAGAAAATAGGATTGGGGACTTAATTACATTAGGTAATCAACTAATATCCTTCCAATACCTAATTTTATTTAAAATTCAAGCCAAGTGTTTGTGTAGCATTTTATACCAATCATAAGTCCTAGGATTCAATTCCTAACCAAGCTAAGGAAATAGCAATTGGTGCATTACAAGGGTGCAATTGGAATACATGAATATGCAAATAATAATCCAACATTTATTTCCAAGAACTTAAGCTAAGTTCTTTTTTTTTTTTTTGAGGATTTCCTTGCATTTTTCTTTGAAAAATACCCAAATATTATTTTTTAGCATTTCCTAATTTTTGAATTTTTTTGAATTTTTGAATTTTTTCATAAAATAAAATTATGTTATATCACATAAATAAACGTACTCGGGTCAGGCCTCCACACTCAACCTATGTCGAGACCGCCCTATGCCCGTCCTTGGCTAGACGGGCTCAACGAATGAGCCCGGTTTGGCAACACACTCGGCCCAAAATGAAATATAAAAGAAAAGAAAAGCCCCGTGGAACTAAAACCTAAGCCTAAAACTAAACAGGGCCAGCCCATTAAAAATAAAAACCTGACCCAAAAAATCACCCGGCCCACTCATAACGAGTTCGGGCCAACTAGACCCGCGAGTCGGCCTAGCCTGACCCGGCTCTGGGCTGGCCGACCCGACTCGCTTCCTGCTGCTTCGTAGCAAGTTGGCCGCCATGAGGCAAGGTGGCAAAAGGCGTGCCGCACTTGTCCATCTGCCCTAGGGGAAATGGCCGCGGCGCCGCCTTGGCCAAGCTGAGCCTAGTGCTTGGCCCACGTCCAGCAGGCGACATCTCTACGGCTGCCACGATTGTTGTCGCTCGGGTGCCGGAACAAAAGACAGCTGCGGCCTCCGCGGGCCACCACGAGGACGACCCCGGGTCTAGTGGCGTTGTGTTGCAGGTCGAGCGGCGTTAATGGGTTGATGCCTAGACAACTCGGCTTTCGCTCAAAGTAGGGAAATGAAACTAGATCTCGTTTGGGCATTTTATCGAACGTGTGGGGTTCGTCAAACGAAAGACGACCACGGACAAAAACAAGATTTCAAACAGGATCGAAACTCGACACAAATTAGCAAAGAATGCTCAACACTAATGAAGAACAGCACTAGTGATCCCGGCGCCCGTGCGAAGAGGGGCGATGAGCCCCGGGTCAACTGCTCGGGCGAAAATAAGGCACAAAACAAAGAGGAAAAACAGGGGCGATTGGTGGGTGCCCTCTCGCAACGTGGAACGGGCTCAAAGATCAGGCTACGTCTGTTTGCCTTTCGCATCTCTGAGCCAGGATCCTCGGGAAATTGACCCCAAATCGGATTAGCCGAGACACGCTTGAATGGGACCTACCATGGCGTTGACGTGAACAAGGACCGATGGCGAATAGTCGGCTGTGGTTCGGACGGACGTAGTGGACGACAGCGGCTCTCGGTCGCGTCCTCCTTAACTCACGGGTTTTCCCCTCTCTCTCTCCGATCTCTCCATTTCACCCTCTCAACTCGACACCCCCCCCCTCTCTCGAGGAACCCACGCCCCAGAGGCTCTATTTATAAGCAGAGAAGGCCGGTTGACGGAGGTTGCTCGGTCGCTGGTCCTTAACGCACCGACCGGCCTCCCCTTTGGCCGAACTAGGGTCATCTTGAGCCCGTCACCTTCGCGGTAGCTCTACTCTACAAGCAACAGCATGCCCAGCCGTCCTCTCCGTCACTTTGTCCGACTACTCCTCTTTGTTTTGCTTTGCGCCTGCTCTATCCTTGCAGGTGTCCTTGCTTCCGTGTGCGAAAGGAGGAAGAAGAAAGAAAAGGTCAGGTCAAGGGAAGTGAGCTAGGCAAGATAGGCCCAAGCCCGCGCAAAGGGGGGAAGAAAAAGAAAAAGGGGTCAAGGCGAAAGCCTGGACCTCGAGCCCTTTCTTTTTTTTTTTTTTTTTTTTTTTTTTTTTTTTTTTTTTTTTTAAACCTAGTCAATGCAAATAATCTTAATGCCTATGTGATGTTTTATTTGATGAAAATCTTTTTGTTAGGGCCGAATCGATCACTAATTTTTTATATAGTTTATTCCTAAATATTTAGCTAAAATTTTGGTATTAACTAGCAATGTGGTCTAATAATGCACATAGAGCAATGTAGCATTCATCTTGCTCAATTTCTCGCTTGTATATTGAAAACACATAATTAATTACATATAATTAGCATGATATATATAAATCACATGTTGGAATATATTAAAAGACAATTTATAGTTTACTATCTACTTAATTCAAAACTAATATAAAATGAAAAATGCGTCATAAAGTGAAGAGTACAAACAAATTAGCTTAAATAAGTAGACTCACGTATATGAGATTATGATATTTTTAATAATTATGGAATAATAATAGTTTTAAAGTAGCAAAACTTATAATTGTTATGAAAACTCTTGCAATTATATAACTTTCTTTATTGTACAAAATTATTTGAAATTTATTTCCCACGTTGGGATATGGTGCTCCATGCCCTGCGACAAAGCGCCCTCCCCGCACCGCATGGGAGGGTGGTTGGGCTAAGCTCCGCCTCATGGGGCGGGTACTGGGAATGTGATCCCTAGCCTTGCCCGACTATGTGCCCATCTATACACACTAAGATAGACCCTTTCTAAAAATTCTTTCCTTTATCACATTATTTCTCATTTACCAACTCAAGTATTGGAGGGTTCTCTTGAGACTAAGCCCATAAGGCTTCCTTTATTTGTGGTGTGTAGACCAAACCTGCTCACGAGAGGTTCAAGCCAGCCCAACCTAGACCTGGAAACACTTCACATAAATAGTGGCGATACACATTATATGGAACTTTCAGTTGCATATTATCAGTGACAACGTTGTCATAAATATCTCACATCAATTAAAAGAAATTTCATATGAACAAGAACTACTCAACACAACTTGTCACACAGAGGTTCAACATTTATAAGGTTATTGTCAAAGCCCTAACAATGCAGTAACAAAATGCCTCTCTCTCCACATGAGCACAACTAGGACCTCCTCATAGACCGTCTATGAGACAACTCGAGTCTTGCATGGATTGGAAAGGGATTATTGAGTGATACACAAGTGCAATCAACGCCAATTGGCTACCAGGGTATATCTTTAAGACACTTAATCCATGTGATCTGGACTAGATTGTTAAAATTATATTGAAAAACTTAGCAGAAGATCTTCTAAAACTTAACATAAGATTAGACTTGCCTTTTGATTGAGTTTACTTACTTGTTTGATGAAACTAAAGATATTTAGGGTCGAGTGTACATACTTATCAGATAGATTTAATTCGAAAATTTGGTCACGAATTCTTGAGAAGATTCTTTATCTTAGGTTTCATTGATATGGTGTTGATCGATCTAATTTTGGTTGGAGTCTTGGAGATCACATGGACTAACTTTTTTCAGTTTATATACAAAGTTTATATACATAAACTGACTTTTTTCAGTTCCAATTGTATTATCAACACTAATTTTTCCGGTGCAATAATGATCTTAGACAAGAAATAAAAATAAAATGGGAATCACAGTCCACATGAAACTGGAACTCTTTTTTGTGGTTCTCGTCTTGTAATCTTCTCATTTTAGTTTTCACTGGCTTTACCATGGTTCATATGTAAGAGTGAGACTCATACAACAGAATGGGAATGGCCATCTATATCATTTGTCTCATGTTTTCCTTTCGCTATGGGTTTAGTTGGATGTTATTCTGTTGGAAAGAGGAAGATTTTCAAATTTCCAATAAGCAGACATATTATGAGTTATTATATGGACAAACTGGTTAGATTAAGAGGTTCGTAATGTTCATTCATGCAGCATACCACGCTGATTTATGATCTGGTCAGATATTTTGATAAAGTTTCATTTTTGTCCATCTAATTGTTTGTTTAGTTTAGAAGGCTTTTCCAGCGATTGCATGACATATGTTCTTCTCATTTGGCCTTCTCATCTGGTCATCCATTTGTTCCCTTAATATAATTCGAATTATTCAGTGCAGATATGCTGCTTGATGATCTTTTGGTCATCGAAAATTCACTGTTCCAGTTGGATAGCGATTCTCCCATGTTAACATCGGAGAGAGCCTCACCTATCAGTGGTCCAAAATTAAATGCGTCTAGAGCTGTTCCTGCAACATCTCCAACTTCAGATAGTGCACTAGATAATTCATCTGGTGGCATGGGGTATTATACTTTCTTCCCCATCTCTCCTGTCCTTCCTTTTCTCAAGTACAAGTCTGGAATTTGTTGTGCATGCCGTGACATACAATTGTTTCTTTTCGCCCCCAATCCGTGTCCCTCTCTGCTTCCCTCCTTTTCTGGCCACTAGGCTGCGTGCCTACAGGCACTTGTTAGCATGTAGACACGCCCAAACATTTTAGTTAGCATCTTGTCTACGTGTATCTTAATGACGTGTCTATAATAGTTCCAGCATGGACAAAAACTCGATGGAAAAACTTAGGGAGGCTTCAAATGTTGAAGCTGAGGCGGCTAATGCTGTCTGGCAAGCTGTTCAATCGGCATCTTTTGTCCCTACAGAAGAAACATCAGTATCAGATGAAAACTCTCCAGTAACTGAAACTGCTTTAGATGGTAGTGACACTGAGGGAGACGTTCGTCTTCATCCTAGAGCTGTAAGTCTGTGAACTTATGTCATGGTCTCACATCAAAGGGTGTTTTAGTCTCTGTTCTTCGTGCTTACATTGTTGTCCTACAGGTGGTAGTTGCTAAGGAGGCTGTAGGTAACCTTGGTGGAATGGTAAGATAGCTATCACTGGATCCATTTAAAAATGAGAGCAGACGGATGGTTCTGATGAATAATGAGCTGTCATATCCTACAAAAAAGTTCACCAGACGGAAATCTCCTCAAGGCTTGCATAAGAAGGTGAGTGTTACAGAAGTCAATACCATCATCCTCATTCGAACTTCTGCCAGGCTTAATTACCTCTTTTCTCCTTTCAGATTATATCCACTTTGCTTCAGCCTCGAAATTGGAAAGCTCCTGCTAATAGGAGGTTTTTCCTGGATTCTTACAAAGTTGGGGAGCTCTGTTATGCTGCAGAATAGCTTTTCATGCATGAGCCAACATTTCTTCAGTTAAAAGATCTAGTTAAAGAATTCGGTGACCTACATGGTCAATTTGGCGATCTCATGCGTTTGTTCGATGAATATGGTTTTCCTTCCACTGTAGGAGATATAACATATCTTCGATATGGTTTTAATCATTTCTTCTAAGTTCTACACTTGTAGTAAATGTCCTATGCATGCTGGTCTTTGCTGAGAAACAGCATGACAACAGGAGAGAAAATTCAAGTGTCCTAAGTTTAAAAGCAATACCGAATTGATAACTGCAATAGGCACTGGAGCTGATGGTGGCTGCATCATAGTCATAATATACTTTGCTCGAAGTTTCACAATGTTAAGGTGATTATGTATAAGTTTTGTTAAGAAATTCTATCAAAAGTTTAAACCGTAGGCTACTGTTATGATTTCGATTGTTCAAAGGACGGCTTGGAAATGTCGAACTTGGCATTCCCTACTAATGTGAGGTGCACTTTATGGTGGTGACTTTTGTTCTTGTTGCTTAAAGGGCCACACATTTTCTGAATCTCCGATAATGGTAAAATTTAGTGAATTGATTCTTCTGGGGAGGAAGTTTTCCCAGTATTGTATTGTATTTTTTTTTTTTTTTTTTTTGGGTTATGTGAAAATGAAACTTAAATGTCTATGCATTGACACAG
Organism: Eucalyptus virginea; assembly: GCA_014182375.1. Lineage (NCBI taxonomy): Eukaryota > Viridiplantae > Streptophyta > Magnoliopsida > Myrtales > Myrtaceae > Eucalyptus > Eucalyptus virginea. The sequence continues at coordinate 17,256,955 of CM024521.1, read as the reverse complement.
CCATATTGAGTATTTGTTTTTGGGAGATTACATTGGTCGGGGACAGCACGGTTTGGAGACTAAAACTTTGCTTCTTGCTCTTAAGGCACGTTTCTGCTATAAAAGAGATGATTATATATGCAAATGCAATGCAATGTTTATGTTGTTTTACCAACTGGGGTGTGGTTACCTTTTTGTAGATTGAATACCCAGAAAATTTTCACTTGATATGAGGAAACCACGAGGCAGCTGACATAAATGCACTCTTCGGTTTTCGTCTTGAATGCATTGAGCGAATGGTGAGTGCAAGTGTTCAGTTATTTGTTCTCTTTTCCAAGGCATGTTATCTCAATTTGCTTTTGTATAGGGAGAGAATGATGGAATATGGACATGGACACATTTTGATCAACTTTTCAACTATCTTCCGCTTGCTGCTCTCATAGAGAAAAAGATGATCTGTATGCATGGTGGCATAGGAAGCTCAACATTCAAAGACCACCGACACCTACCAGGGGTCGCCCACAGCCCGACCTAGAGAAGTTTCATTTAACGGATGACAATTGGAATTCAAACTTCAAAGTGTCCCACAAAGACATCACCAAATTATTGCACTACTCTATCCAGCAGAAAGTTTGTACCCACCAAATGCGTACCTACGATACCACCCTACTGTCCCAGCAAGTTTGCTATGAAATGGAGCATGCAAGTTTGTGCCAATGAAATGGGCGTAATCATCGGAATGCTTTAACTCAATGAGGCTTTGAAATGCATTGCGAGGTTGGACTAGGCTACAATCAACGTTTAGGATTTTCTTTCCCTTGCAAGAGATAAGACAGATAATCCCAGCCCGCATTACCCGTATTTCAATGCATCCATCACCTACTGTGCAACATATTTGACTCATGAAAAGGAAGGCAGACGAACAAGGTTATGCCTGGATGGAAGTCACCACTATAAACAAAAAGGCTTTCGTTTTTTTTCACAACTCGGCATTCTTAATAGTAGGATCCTTCAAATGCAAGGTTATACAAGCAGTGATGAAAGGCTTCTCAACAGTCATGAAATCAATATAATGACCTTCACAAACTTGCAGGAAAAAAACTCCAACGTAAATTGAGCGCTTTTCCAAAACAAAAACAAACCTAAAAGCAAGCTTCTTTTGCTTTTGGTCAAGGTAAAAAAACTCTACACCACACATATGCTTTTCTATATGTTGCAACCAGTAATAGCAGCATACAAAACAAATTCACCATCAAAGCATCGGAGGGAAAATACATGAGTAAGGAGATATAACAGCTTCCTGTACATACATTTTAGAATTGGTTGGATCGGGAACCCATTGCATCTCGCTTATGTTGGGAGTCTCGACAAAAGTCATGGTGAATTCACCCACCTTCTCAATGCTCCCTCTCTTCCCTGCTCTCAACAGAAGATGGTTCCTGTTGTAAGAGAAAATCCCATTGGTCAAACGGGTAATATCCCTGGCTTGAACAGGTCGCAATCCTCACCCCAGAACTGAAAATGCACAGCCACAGTCTCATCTGCCACAAGTGCCAAGCATGTCTAGCTCTGTCCTTCTGTGGCAACCCTGCCTTTGTCCAATAGAATGAATTGTGTGGTTATGTTGTTCTGTGCTGCAGGTACTATGTCTTTGATAGAGGGCACACTGGTGTAACCTGAAAAGGAGAAGATACACAGTCACTGAAACTATATGACCAAGAAGTTAAAAGACAACTACATTATGAAGGCCACCCTATAATGCTTACTTTGGAATGAACTCGTCATAAGCACCAACTAGGGAGTTTATGCAATATAGATGAGTTTTGGTTCTAGAAGAACAGAACAAAAAACTATTTCTTGCTGCAAACAGGCTTCTTTCAGTCTCAACTCAAACTCAGATAATCAGCTGCCTTAGACATATATAATTTCAGCCAGAGGGATATCATCTTTGTCGTCTGTCATTATAAACCCAAATGGCCATATTCAATTTGCATCTTCGTCCACCATCACAGTAACAGTCTCATTTTGTGAATGTTAGATGCTTGAACATGAATACCGTTAACTAGAAGAGACATTTTTAGCACTTTAAAAAACAATAACATAAGGGGGCTTGTAACCAAGGTCCTTATCAGAATCTGTACTATATACTCTTCACATAAAGCCCTGCTATACATGCTATGAAGAAGAACAAGGGAACCACCAAGCCACTCATGATAATATAGAATGGAACCGTGCTCGTTCCACTGCTAACACAGTATTATATACTCCATAATATTTATACATATATATCCTTATTTTTTTAAAATACATGCAGATTAGAATAAGACAATAAGCGTGCTTACAATCAGAAAGTATGTAATAATCCCTCAATTCACCAGAAAATCACAGAAGTTTATCTCCAAAACTCACAAGGTTAAGATATAATTTTAAAACTCAAAATGAAGGGTCGGAAGTAGTGCCTTGTAGAGACGGTCTGGATGTCCTAGCTTTCAGCTCACTCAGCGAAAAGATGAATTTTGGAAGAAAGAAAAGATGTATATCTACGAATGCCAACGTCTCTCGTGCATTTACACACGGGTAATCCACTCTAATGGAAGGACCGCAAATATTCCCGTTGCTTCTGGCTTGGCTGGGACATTTTAACAAACACCTTCCGTGCAACTAAGCCAAAAACTCCGTACTTCTATCGCAGTCATATCCACCACTCAGGCATCGTTCAACCGGTAAAACGGACATACAGAAACCCAGTTAGGGACGACCGTGGGCATCAACGGGGTAATGTCAAATGCGGAATTAAAGGAGGTGAATTACCATGAAGATGAAGGTTTTATGAAATCGCGGGTACAAGACAACTTGCCGGAGTATGCACGTCACCGTCGTATCGGCCCACGTTCCGATGGATCGGCCACTCAAAACTTTCTTTGCCCTGGAGAATTTTCGAGAAATATTATAGGAAAATGTAAATATCAATTAATGAATGATTTCAAGAAAATTAAAGTGATATATCTCTGTACCTCAATTAATGTCTTTATGCACCTTCTCTTGCCCTGGAGATTTTTCAAGAATGATTATAGGAAAATGAAAATATCAATTAATGAATGATTTCAAGAAAATTAAAGTTATATGTCTTTGCACCTCAATCAATGTTCTTATGCCTAAAAAGTCCGCTGATATTGAGTAAGTTTCGCTTCATCTGAAACAAGAAAGGTTATTACTGATTGTAATCAGATAGTTTTGTTTATCGATAGGGCCATTTTGAAATGAAAACATTCAAGCATGGATTGATTGTAAGTCTTTTGAGAAATTTAATGGGGGCCAAAACTTATTTTTTTGGTTGGAGTTATTAAGAATTTCGATAAATTTAATGGGAGCAAGACTTAATGTTTTAGGCTAGAGTTACTTAGCATCACTCAAAATGCCTTAATTCTTTAAATTGAGTATAGGAAAATGAGCAGGGACACTTTATAAAGTCGGTCCATGCTTGTGGTGTCGAAGATTTATGCACATGCTTAGACCCGATCATTGCAAGGAGGGCATGAAAGCCCCTTGCTAGGTGGCCCGCTCATCAGTGAGGTCTAAAAAACAGCCTAGGCTCAACAAGCGAGCTCACAAAAAGTGGCCAAGCCCACATGCATTTTCTGGATAGGCGATCCCATTGGGCAAGTGGCCAACTGCCCGTTGACCATCTCTAAACAGGATTAACGTAGCTCCAGCTTTGCTAATTGTTTTGGGATAAGAGTACGGAAATTTTAAAATTTTTTTACAAAAGTGTGATCAAATTTTAAGAATTTTAAAAAGTACAATTAAATCATAAAACTAGTCAAATTAGTGCAATCAAGTTTCCTATTAATTGCATATGATTTGGCTAACCGATAATGTGAAGGTGATTTTTTTTTTAAATGCTTTTACGGATACACGTATTGGCGTTGCAACATAAAAGAGCATGACATTTTAAAGGAAGAAAAAAATAAAGATAAAGAAACAAAAAAAAAAAAAAAAAAAGAGAGGATATTGCTGCACCCTTTAGCTGATAATCTTTTAGAAATATTTTTTTGGGGCCAGGGGAACGGAAGCTGCGTTGCATTGGATATCGCTGCATCCTTTAACTGATAACGGTGACAGAGAAGAGAAAATCTAACGAAGCACCCGCTCGTATTTTTTTAGTCAAATTGGATGAGTTAACTAAAGAATTCGATAGCATTTTTAAAAAAAAATAAAAAATTAAGTATCTGTTTATTTCATTGAAAACTTCTTGTCGTTGAAAAGTACCTACCGGAAATTAAATTTCAGAGAAATTAAATAATTTTTTGATGTTTGTTTGTACTGAAAACAGGTTGAAAAAAATTGGTTTTGTGGTATTTAATAAGCTGTTTGTATCGTTAAAAATGGCATAATGATTAATAAACTAGAATCCACACCTTTTCTGTTTATTTTATAATCCATCAGAATAACCAGAAATTGCAAAAAAATTAAGAGAGAACTATGAAATCATATTTGTAGAGTGATATGTATCATGACGTCATTTGGGAATGAAAAATAATACAAGCATCAATGAAGCATATTTAATAAATAACATACAATATTTACGAAAAAAACATATGAGACTTATTGAAAGTAAAAGAAATATATTAATGAGAGATAGAAAAGAGACATAGAAGTACCCATTTTTCTCACTTGGATGCATATCAAGAAGTCAATTAAATGATTTTCTTTTTGCCAGAAGGGGAAGTTGTTTTTTCAAATCTAAACTTGTTCTTTCCAATTCATGGAAAACGCTTTTTGTCGATTCACTAGTTTTTCATGTCATCCAAACGTTGAAAAGTTCAAGAGTAGTTTTGAAAATGGTTTCACGGGCATGAAGCACAAAAACTCACAGATCTCACAAAGTTGCATGGAGTAGCATGCTCACCAAAAAAAGGAGGGAGGACTGGGTCTACTTGATTAGAAACTTTGAAACAAAGTATTGTTGGGCCGCATGTTCTGGAGCCTCATCAATCATTCGTCCTCATCTCTATGGAGTACTTGGATTCACCACATTAAATGTAGAGGTACTCCTACTATGCAACTCGACATAAAGGGCAATATAGCTTGGACTTGGTGATGTATTCTCAAGCTGGACTTGCTCTAACACCTATTTTCTCCGGCCAAACATACTATTGCAAAAATATATGCAAGGAATTTAGATAGGAGGGACTGGCTATGGATTGCTACAATTGATTTGGACTAGTGGTATTGGCTAGCATAATTTTATCAGTTGACTTGTTTATAAGGATATGCTATCAATAGCAATGGCCAAATCACGATAGTTGTCTTTAGTTGATACTAAGTGTAATTTTTTTATGATTGGTATAGAGGGCAAAAGTTACTTATTCTTTAAGTGCACTTGGACAAGTAATATATAACACAATATTTTAGCACAAAATGGAATTTGATGTTTGGCAGAAGGTTGGAATTTAGAATTTCGATAGATGATCAGGGGCACAAAGAGCAAAAACTTGGAGGCAAGACTCGTCAAGCTGTCTATCCTAGCTCCTATCTATTGCATTTGAATGGAATGCAATTGCAGACGATTTCAACACAAGTCAATTGAACCTAATTTTCTATTGGCTAGGATTCAAAAGGTTGTAGAGTTAAGGCATCACTCTACCAACATTGTAAGCCTTCCCAAGCAAATGTTTTATTGGCTATTGTATGGAGGCTTCCTTCCTTCATCTTCTCACATAATTAGTCTCTTTGTAATGCTTAGGGATTCCGCTAAATGTTTGTACCTCATTTGCCTAATGATATTCATATATTTACACAAAAAGAAGAAGAAAAAAAATGGTTTCTCATCAAACAACCTGACCCTATGACTCAATTACACTTTTGTGACAAATTTTTTGATTCATAATACATATTTCACAATTTCCCAATCACTTCAGTACTAAAACTTTTATATGATACTTATTTGAGTGTCATAACTTTTTAGTTGATCATTTCAAAGTTAGTACTTTTAAAAAATATTCACAAGTACTGAAAGTCTGTGTGGCATGACACTTATGGCAAACGTTTTTCAAAAGTTATATCACTCATACAATATATTGAAAAGTTATTATAGTCAAGTGAAATTCTTTTAAAGTCATGACATTTATGTGACCGATTGAAAAAGTGGAGCACTTATGTAAATACCGTATGAAAGTCATGATACATATAATGTCCTTATATCATGAATTAAATCAAATTAGGTTGGACCATGGAATTCTAGGACCTCTTAGTCTCAAAGCATTTCAAGCACTCCGAACTGTCAATTTTGCATAAGGCCATAGTACTCGAGCGACTCAATTATGGTCAGAAGTTGTATATCCTTTAATCCCACAATCAAGTAAAATCCTTTTAAAGTCACAACATAAATAACGTATGAAAATTATGATACTTATAAATCCTTATTTCCATGAATTAAATCAAATTACTTTGGACCATGAAATTCTAGGACCTCCCAGTCTCAAAGCATTTCAATCACTCTAAACTGCCGATTTCACGTAAGGTCATGATACTTGAGCAACTCGATCATGGTCAGAAGTTGTATACACTTTAATCCCACAAATGGCACCTTTAGTATATATCAATACACCTCATCTTGCAGGAGACCAATGCAAAGAAGAACATTGAATTCCGTTGTCTTGTGGGAAAATGATATTAGAAGTGCTAAAAATGATATATGACACTCATTTTAGTATCAAAAGTTTTTTTTTGGATAACTTAAGTGTTACTTTTAAAAGAAAAAGATCACTTAAGCACTAACTCCAATCTGGATCGTCAGAAATTTGGCGTGGCCATATTTTAATAACTTCTCAATCCTACTTGGGCTACCAGCATGTCCAATTAGCATATAACTTGTAAACGATATTGCGTAATAGGTTAAAAAGTGATTACTTTAGTGCCAATCATTTATAAAAAAAAAATGATCACTTCAGTGTTAGTCATAGTTAAAAAGTGATGATTTTAATGCCAATCTCAATGAGAAAGTGATCACTTCAGTGTTTAAAAAATGGCACACATATTACATTTTTAATTATAAAAGCCATGTTATTTCTTTGATCGGAATTTTTGTCGGAGGCACTTAAGTGATCTTTTTTTTTTTTTTTCCAAATTGACATTTAAGTGAGTTGGCGAAAATTTTTGGCATCAAAATGAGTATTGTATACAACTTTTGCACTTCTAGTGTCCTTCCATCATCTTGTTCTAAAATTTTGAGAATTGCAAAACTGGACAAGAAAAATTTGACGAAGGCCGAGACGTGTAATAGCCATCCTCAAAAGTAAATTCCACCCCTCACAAAGTGCAGAAGATGTGTCGTGGTTATCCTCCAGGATTTAACAAACCTTTTAAATAGTGTACATTACACCATTTTGGTAAAGTAGGACTCGCATGAAATGCATAACATTGGAGAGCAAAAGAAATGAGTATTTCGTGTGTGAAAATTTGCAGGTGCATAGATTTGGACATATCAAATAATGAACAAAGTGGTCCGTATTTGTAGAAGAAAGACGGGATTATATAGGCAAAAGCTAGTTTGACTAAGAATAAATATCACGACAGCTCGTGAAATAACTAAGCATCGGCCAGCACATCAAATAAGCTTAGGCTAGTGGAAAGTCATCTATGGTCGAAGGTCACACGTATGGCTATTAGATTTAGCGTAAATAGACATTTTGAAATACACTTCACATAACAATCTCCCACATATGCTTCGCATGCTCTATAACGATCAAGTGAAGTTCTCTCTCGAAATGAAGAGTTCCCTTCTACCGTTATGGTAGCTTTAATCAAACCCTTCCTTCTTCAATTCCATCCTGTTTTAAACACTCTTCTCGTCAATTACAGCAATCCCATCGATGAATCCTCCCTATTTTCCCTTGCCGTTTACCCATTAATGCTAGCGATGAAGGGATCCATCGCATGCAACCCCCATCTGGTATGTAATTGCACGCAACCTCCAGCACTTGCTCTCTTTTGGGTTTGAGGTTGCCTTGACCGCGACTGGGCTGTGAGCGAATCCACCACAATTCGGAACTTGGAAGATTCCATTGATGCATGCGAGTGCAGCGGTGCTTATCATCTTTTTAGGTCGTTCCCTCTATCCGCCGTCTCCAGGTAACACCTCATATAAATAGATTGTGATTAGCCCTAATCAAGTTAGGCGGAAGTAGCAAGTCAGGGATAGTGTTTTCGATTGATGAGTAGAAGTGATGGGCTTTCTTATAGATGCTGAAAGTAGTGTAATTATGGACAATGGTGTGGTGCGAAGTATCGATTACCTCTGAATTACGGCCGATGGTTTGTCTTGGTCTCTGAATCTATACCACCTGGCTGGAATTATGGCGACGGAGGCCCTGGATGAAACATCACGGTTATCGGCCCTTTGCAACAGGCTTGGACGATTAACCACTGAGCAGCTCATCGACGAGTGGGAAGATACTCTTCCACCTGCCAAGTTAGATGAATGCCAACGGACATTAATAGGATCCCTTTTCTCAAATCCTTCTGTTAATTTACCTGCTATGCAAAGTACCTTAACGCGAGTATGGCGTATTGACAAAGTCGAGATTTCCCAACGCGAGGCAGGACTCTATGCATTCAGGTTCCAATCTCAAGCAGACAAACAAAAGGTGCTGGATGGAGGCCCCTGGTTATTCTCCGGACACTTGGTCATTCTAAAGCCATGGATTCCTAATACTCCCTTTCATTGCTATGACTTTTCTACATGTGCATTTTGGGTTCAAGTACTCGGCCTACCTCTAGAATGGTGCACAGAAGCGATAATCAACAGGGCTGTACAACATCTTGGCCGGGTTTTGGAAGTCCGAGTGGAAACAAAGGAAGGAACATCAGCTAGACTGGGACGTGCTAGGGTGGAACTGCCCTTACATGAACCACTTAAGACGGGCAAGCTTATCCGAATAGAGGGCAAGCTTCTTTGGCTAGACTTCCGATATGAGAAACTCTCACATTTCTGCTATTCATGTGGGCGGTTGGGTCATTATGCGCCTTACTGTAAGGAAATACCTTTTGAAGAAGCAAAGGTGGATGGTCAAGGGAAAATGGCCTATGGGCAGTGGCTACGGGCCGAGGTAAGAGAGAATAGTCCGTATTGGAATGCTTTTTACCACCCACAAGATGTTGTAGCTACCTCGGAAGAAACTGTACCTGAAACGCCACCAACTCAACTTCAGGTCCGGCAGGCATCTGCACCACTTCAGCTGGCCCCCGCCGTGGAAGCTCCTATGTCCGTTTCAGCAACTCTCAATCAGCTACCTAGGCCCTTTATTCAACCAGTTCCACTACCTACAGCAGAGAAGTTAAAAGACATTCAAATTCCACCGATAGCAACCTTAAAGCCAGAGAAAAACAAGAATGTCAGATTGACTTCAAAGCAAGGGAAGGCCAAAAAAATAAAGAGATATAATCCCTATGAGCCTAAGCACTTGTTGCTCTATGATGCGGATGATAGTAATCTTATGGATACCCCGGTATATGTGGCTGAGGAAGCCGAAGCAAGGGCCTTGGTGGCTGGCCCTCAACAGCCACCACCCGACAAATGAAGCTTATAAGCTGGAACTGTCAGGGTTTGGGCAATTCCCTGACAGTCCAGCTCCTAAAGGCCTTGATGGCCAAAGAAAAGCCCGATGTCACCTTTTTAATGGAGACAAAGAACCCAGAATCAAAGCTTTTACAGATTCAAGGTCAGTTAAGATTCCAGCACTCATATAACATTAACCCAATTGGAATTGCAGGAGGATTATCTCTGATGTGGAATGACCAGGTATCTATTCAGGTGCTTCGCTCTTCTCAATATTTGATAGATACGACTTGCAAGATGGTACAGGAAGATAGAACTCGTTTCGTTTAACCCGGGTTCACGCCCCTTATAATTATCGCCAACGACAGGGAGTATGGGATGAACTCAGAATGATTGGTAGAATGAATTGCTTTCCCTGGTTATGTGTAGGTGACTATAATGAAGTGCTTTATCCTTGGGAAAAACTTGGTAAGAGACCACTTGAATCTCATCGTATGCTGTCTTTTCGTGCTGTTCTGAATGATTGTGATCTGATGGAGCTAGATAGTAAGGGATGTCAATACACATGGATGAATAATCGAGAAGGGGAGGAGATAGTTAAGGAACGGTTGGACCGGGCTCTATGTTCGATGGACTGGCGTATCCTATTCCCTGAAGCCGAAGTGTTAGCAATACCTGCGGTTGGTTCTGACCATAGTCCATTGATAATCCAAACTTCAGCAACGATCAAACGGAAGCGGAAAATGTTCATCTATGAAGCCTATTGGAATGATGATGAAGAATGTAGCGAGATCATATCTAAGGCATGGAATTCTATTTCTCCCAACCAGCCAGTTTTCCTTCCTAAGTTAAAGCATATTAGCAAAGCCATATCTACTTGGAGTCGAACAAAGTTTTCAAATGGAAGGTCCAGTGACATCATTCTACAAAATCAGCTACAACATATGACTAACCAACAGCATTTAAATTATAAAAAAGACGAAGCTGCTAAACTCAAAGAGGATATCACAAAACTTTGGTAGCAGGAAGAGAAGTACTGGGCTATGAGATCTCGTATACAATGGCTGAAGTGGGGGGACAAGAACACTCGCTTTTTTCATGCATCTACTCTACAAAGAAGATCTCGAAATCGCATTACAATGCTTCAAGATGACCAACAGCAATTGATTCGTGACACACAGGTACTACAAGATATGACAACGGCTTTCTTTTCGAATTTATACACAACTCAGGGATCGAGGGATTATGGTCCTATCCTCGCCCAATGTCCACCGATTGTTACTGCTGAGATGAATGACCTGTTAATTGCAAGGGTTACAATGGATGAGGTGAGACAGGCCACATTCCAATTAGGGACTACAAAAGCCCCGGGTCCTGATGGCCTAGGCGGTTTGTTCTATCAGACACATTGGGAAATTATTAAAGATGATCTATTGCTCCAAGTACAACACTTCATGATGACAGGTCAGATGCCCCCCAGTATCAATCAGACTTTTCTTACTTTGATTCCCAAGGTACCCCATCCAAAAAAACTAGAGCAATATCGCCCCATTAGCTTACCTACAAAATCATCGCCAAGGTCCTTGCTAATCGCCTTAAACCTTGCTTGAACTCTCTCATATCCAAGGAACAGTCCGCCTTTGTTAGTGGGAGACAGATACAGGACAATATCTTGATTATGCAAGAGGTTCTTTACCAGTTCAGGATAAGGAAGAGAAGACGAAAATTCAATGCCATCCTGAAACTAGACATGCAAAAGGCGTATGATCGGGTTGAGTGGGATTTCCTAAATGACTATCTTCTGAAATTGGGCTTCCATCCCACATGGGTCCGATGGATTATGCAGTGTGTATCTACTACTTCCTTGAGTGTGAAATTTAATGGAGATCCACTTCCCTACTTTTCTCCTTCGCGAGGTCTAAGACAAGGTGACCCCTTATCTCCATATTTGTTTATTCTGGTAGCAAATGTGTTATCCACCTTAATCAATGAAGCTGTCAGTATGGGACATATTAAAGGTATCCGTTTCAATCAATGGTGTCCAACCCTATCCCATCTATTTTTCGCTGATGATGCTATCTTCTTTCTAGATGGGACTATTCGGGAATGTCAGAACGTAGCTAGTATTCTAAACCAATATTGTATGGCTACGGGTCAGGTTGTGAATCGCAATAAGTCCGGCATTATTTTCAGTCATTACTGTCCGGCTGACTTGCAAGATAATATGTCGGGTGAGCTACGAGTACCAATATTGACTAGGTGTGGAAAATACCTTGGATTACCATCTGACTGGGGTCGATCTAAGAGGGAAATGTTCTCTTGGATCCTAGCGCGTGTTCAAGCCAAGTTGGAGAGCTGGAAGGGAAAGTTACTCTCTAAAGGTGGTAAGGAAGTACTTCTCAAATCTGTTGTGCAAGCCCTACCACATTATGCCATGTCTATTTTTAAAATCCCTTTGTCGATATGTAAATCTATAGAGCACAGCATTGCCAGATTCTGGTGGCAGAATGATCAAAATAGAAAGGGTATTCACTGGCGAAACTGGGATCTGCTGAAAACGAGTAAAGATGACGGAAGCTTAGGCTTTCGGGATTTAATAGCCTTTAATGAAGCTATGCTTGGCAAGCAGGCTTGGCGATTACTGCAACAGCCCTTGGCGTTATGGAGTCAACTCTTCAAAGGTTTGTACTTTCCTACGCAAACCTTTCTATCTATTAGTCCAGTAGCTCGGGCTTCATGGGGATGGAAGAGTATCTTATTAGGGAGGAATGCTATTGCTCCATATCTATGCTGGTCAGTAGGCGACGGCCGTGATATAAAAATAAGGGCGACCGTTGGTTACCTTGTGGCACTCTATACGGACCGAACAACAAAGATGATCCACTGTTGGTGGCGGAGCTTATAGATCCGACACACCAAACCTGGAATCAACCTAAACTCCTCTCACTATTAGGAGAAGATATCACAGCACAGGTATTGAATCTACCACTCAGACATATTCCTATTGAAGATCACATCATTTGGACAGGCACAAAAGACGGCGAATATTCAGTTAAGAGCTGCTACCATAAGCTACGTCAGCAAGCAACGACTCCAGACAGTCACACAGCATCAACATCATATCAGAATCATAAAAGCTTATGGCGCCGAATTTGGTCGATGAAAATGGCACCGAAGATCAGAGTTTTTACCTGGGCCCTTTGTTAGAATGCCATAGCGACGAAAGCTAACTTGTTTCGCCGACATATCACCACAGATCCTTGGTGCCCTCTCTGTCGACAACAGTATCCGGAAACCATCGAGCACCTTTTCTTTCATTGCACCTGGACTAGAGCTGTATGGGAAAATCAGAAACTTAATATCCCAATTTCCCTTATGCAAATTCAGAGGATTGATCAATGGCTCAGTGCAAGAGCGGCTACTCCAAAACACTTACTGGAGATGGAGATCACTGTTAATACTCTCTGGCAAATTTGGAGAATGCGCAATGACGCCGTATTCCTCGATCAGCAGCCAGATCCGGGAAGAGTCGTTGATCTGGCCATCGCGCAGACTAGGGCCTTCACCTCCCCGGATGTGCACCGAATGTCATCAGGCCCTCCCCTTCCTCATTCCCCACACTAGTGGCGACCTCCAGATCTCGGTACTCTGAAGTATAATATCGATGGCGCCTTTCAACCGGGTGGCACCGAGGGAGCAATGGCCTGTATTGGTCGAGACAACCAAGGCCAGTTACTGGATGGCTTCTCGTGCAGGGTTAGAGCGACCTCACCACTGGAAACTGAACTCAACGCACTTACCTGCACACTCCACCATATGCTGCGACAAGGGCTTCAATCTCATAAGATTGAGGTGGAATCGGACTGCTTTTCCCTTATTGTTGCAGTGCGTCAACGCCGTTCGTCTGTGTGGGAACTTCAGCCGATCGTGGAGGAGGCGCTCACTCTTCTTTCCAGATTTTCTGACCTAACCCTACTGCACTGCTTGAGAGATGCGAACCGGGCCGCTGATTGGGCAGCGAAGGCCCAATGCACCAAGGATCCAAGCCTTGACTGGTTATCTCAAACTCCTCCTGCACTCCTTCAGATACTATCAACGGATGTAGTAACTTCCGAATGTAATTATCGTTAATATGAATGTGAATGCTCTTTTCGACCAAAATAAAAATAAAAATCTCCCACATATTTCAGAAGGTATCCTAAAGAATAGAAAGAACAAATGCTGGTTTCGTAGTGGAGTGCAATACAATCTGGTGTCTTCTGTTCTATGAACCGGACTTGGAAATAATGCGATATACCTTACACAACAAATGATGAAGCTTATACCTGCTATGAACCGAGGTTGTAAGTTAGAGACTTCACTCATCACTTTATACCCCCGCAATATTTGTTATCCAACTCAATTATGTGCTAATAGGCCGTTCTCACATCTGCAGATACATGAGTGATATAGGGATTTGGCAATAAATCTCCTAAGAGTGGACCCACTCCATATTCATATAGGTGCAATTCAATAAGTACACCACCCTTAACATTTTGGAATTCATAAAGAGCATAACCCATCCTCACTTAATATGCAATTTAGCACCAATCACATACATTATAGGAGGGAGAGACTTTTTTACATTTTTGGTGCTATAAGATCAACAGAAAGGTTTGTTATAAGCCATATGGACCTATTTCAAGGGATCCCCACTACAATACCCACATATCAGTTGGGTTACCGCCATCATAAAAATCTCAAATTGGCACGAATCTCATTCCTCTCGATATTTCAATTATTTGTTTTCTTCTAAAAAATTAGTCAGAGAATTGGCCAAATTTCCTTTCGACTTCAGATAATCGATTTATATAACTCCACGTTACAGCAGCTGGTTTAAGAAATAATGTTTCAATGGAATGTGCCTCCTCTTGTCATCGTGTGCTTTATCTTAAGCTACGGCTATTGTAGTTTGGCAATTAGAGTATGGACACGTAGGTTGTTGGTTGAATGCACAACAAAAGTTCTGTTAGGAAATCCCTCAACCACTCGGTTACGGTCTCACTACTTCCCAACTCAAGAGCTTTAAAGTTTGAGTCAAATGTGGATTTTGAAAGAATAGATTGTTTAGCTGATTGCCAAGATACTACACCCCCACCGAGGGCGAATCATAACCGCTAATAGCTTCATCTCATTTGAATTTGAGATCGAAATAGCATCATTGTATCCTTCTAACTTGGCTTAACACAAAGCCCCCAATCATACCAAGTATGATTAGGAAAATTTAACTAAATGGTTGACTTTAGTTAAATCTTTGACCAAAAAGTTGAAAAAAATTAAAAATCTGCAAAACACTTCGTTTTAGTGTTAATTTGACTTTAGTGTCGAGAATTTTGTAAAATTCGATTAAGAACCTTATTTTCCAAATTTTTCGATTTTAGGTTCAAAATCAACCAAAAAAATAAATAATAATACTTTCATTTTAGTCACAATTAGGTTTAGCTCCTTCTATGACATTTGGTCTATGGACTAATTGTCATCCATTCGTTCACTCAATTTCAAGAATCGTCATGTTGAAAGGTGAATTGCCATTTTAAGCCATAATTAGGTGGTCGGAATCGATCTTTCATGAGTTGCAAACAGACAAATTGTATTTCACACATTTTCTTGAGAAAAGTCCAAATCCAGAGTTCGTTTTGAGAAATTCACATAAGAACTTCCCAATTTGAAGAATTCCGTTCTCTTTGATATAAGAAATTTTCGAATTTCAATTGAAGAAATTCAAGTTGATCCATTCAAGATTAAGGTTCAATTTCATCAATCAAGGTCAAATTTCGACATTAGACCTTGATTCATTTTTGGCCTAAATCTCGCGGACTCAATTCAAAGTTAATTTGAATACAATAGGTTATCCTAAGCATGAGTAATTAGTTGAATATGTTTATTACAATATTAAATTCAATTTAAATTAATTTGTGATTTTCAGCGAAGAACTGCAAAATTGCCCATTTTAGCCTATAATGTTCAATCATGTATATCCATGATCTAGGTTCGCTATTTTTGATAGTAATCATTCAATTAAGTCAATAGAAAAACCATAAATTGCATTTATGGGGTTTAATAGGCTTCATTTGATTAGAATCAGATAATTTCTCTTCAAGTTGGATAAGTTTTCTTTTCAAAGGACCAAATTCCATGAATTTTGGACTCACAAGAACCGCTTGGTTAAGAACCAACCAGAACTAGCCAGAACTAGCCAAGAACTGACATGAATCGGTCCAACCAATCATCGACAAGGCAGGCCAGTTTGGCCCCGTGCTAGCTAGTTCTAGTTCGCAGTGGTTGGTTTCGTGATCCTTGTTATGTGTATTTTATCCCAATGTCTTATATTTTCAAGATTTTGTGAAATAGCCTATGAATTTTGTGAAATTATGATTTTGCCCTTAATTAGCCCTTAATTACGATTCGCATTTTAAACCTTGATTTTTGCTAACCGAATCCATCCGATTAGTAATAGGACACATCTTAAGTGAGACTAGCCTTTAATCAACTTGACTTGGTCATTAGATCAAAATTTTGACTTTCGGTTTGAACTGATGGTCAAGATTCGCCAATTAAGTCCTAGCATAAAAGTCATTTTCCCTCCAAAATGCAAAAGGGGGCTCATTTACATATCTAATTCTCTCACTAGAAAAAAACAATTCTCTCTTTCTCCCCAATTTTATTTTCGGCCATTTTCATTCCCTCTCCCTCTTCTGCATGCCGGTCGTTGAGCGTCGATATCGCCCCTCATCAGCGTTTTGCCTTTGCCAACGCCATTGCCCAGCACCTACCTTGATGTCTTCTCTCCTCTGTCGCAAGTCCAGATCACTAAGGAGGCAATAAGAGCTTCCCATTCTATGGCTCCTTGCCGGTCGTAAGATCGGTGCTCGTCTCCCTTTTGATCGGCGATCGGCGGTCACTCTTGAGGCTCTCGACCGTTTCTAATCTGACCTTAGAGGTCAAAGACTAATTAAATAGCCATCGAATTGTCTTCGGTGGTTGGTTTTGCTTCGGTGATCTAGAATTGGTCAGATCCAAACCGGTTCCTTCGATCGCCTGAATCGGCGGTCCAATGACCTTGATCAATGGAACATCTATCACCGATCTATTCTTCTGGTAATCTTGACCTTGCCATGGTTAGGAATCTGTGAAAGAGCCTCCGATTAGCCTTTCGACGGTCAATCTCCTCGTTGACATCCAATGCCAGTCAATTTGGACCGGTTCTATTCCAACTTTGGATCGGCAGTCCAACTATGCCGGTCCAACCCCTAGGCAATTCGATCAACATCCTCAAGCCTCGATTGTGTTTCGGCGCAAAGGTAAATTTTCTAACCTCGAATCTGATGATGCGAGATCAACGTTACCGATCGGGGCTAGGATTCAAGTTTAAATTTATATAATATGCCTAGATCTAAGATTGATGATGTGATTGAATGATCTGCTGAAGATTGATGTTCACTGAAGATAAACTTGAATTTGTTTGAATGTGATTAGTGTTAATCTACAATTTCGTACTTTTGTGATATGCTTATTGCTTTAGCTAAAATGAGGTACTGGATTAGGTTTTCTGACTTCGAGCCCTTCCAGTTTAGAAAATAGAGTTTAAGAGCTTCGATTTGATAGGTTGCATGTCCCAAACGGACGTCGTTTGGATTGAAAAATACCTTTGAAGTCGGTCGATTCTAAGTAGTTATAGGTTGATTTGAAGTTCTGACTTTGTTCTGATTTTCTCTTTTATCATTTTCATACCGATTTTTGTGTGCAGAATCCGCAAAAACTTCCTCCACAAAATCTGTACGAGATTGTTTCATTTACAACATATATTTTTTTCCAGAATTTTTAAATATGTTTTGATTAGGCAAAATATCAAAAACCGAACCTAGGTCTATCTGCCCTACACTAGGTCCAAATTGCATTCGTATGAAATTGAGATTATAGTAAGTCCATTGGACTTCATGTCCTTATGAGACTTGTAATATATGTCATGTGTGTTCTAAAGAGGTATGATTTACATGATTTGGTCATCGCTTGGTATGTCAATTGCAAGCACGAATATGTTTAGGTACTGCTGTAATTAGTGCATCTCATAATATGCCTCTGTATTGTTATTTTCATATAGGATTGTGTGATCAAAATTGAATCTAGATGTCTATCACAAAAAATGTTCATTACATCGCATTCCACATGGAGAATTTTTCACGAGATTTTTACATGTCATTAGATCATTGAGATTACCCTCAAGCCCATGAGAGGAAAAACACTGGGTAGAGGTCGAAGGGTCCTCGAGAAAAAACCTTCCCACGGGGGGCCCGCCAAGGGGCCTATAAGGGCTACCTCGCCCCCCAGCCCGAGCAGGGAAAGCTAACCGCTTAAGTGCGAGGCAACCCCCTGCAATGACAGGTTCCGGGGTAACCAATCCCCGGGTGGATTTTTCGTGAGATTTTTACATGTCATTAGTTCATTGAGATTAAGCATGTGGTTGTCTTAGATTAAGGGCTCATCATGAGCCTATATAAACACATTTGTTTGGGTTTCTTAAAGACCAAATCATGCATCAATACCTTCTTGACATTTGAAGTGTGCATTACAAATGTCCCATTTATATATGGCATGTCATAATTGAACTTCATTTCGTATGTAAATATCATACGTTAATTAGGCCACTCGCATGTGAAATTCATTGAAGACGTCATTCCTAGTTCTAGGTCATTTTACAATAATTGATGGATTGTGCGATTCTTTTGCATCTCGACTTAGGATTAAATATTTTATTCAAATCGTTGTCGCATCCAATCCTTCGTCATATGCGAGTTTCATACCATTCACACATTGTTTAATGGTCTTTTAAACTATTAAACATTTACCATGTTCTGTTTTGCAAATGGCCGATTTGCATGCTTTCACGAGTATTGATTTTCAAATGTTAATTTGATCTCAATTAGATTCGAACCCTTCTAAGAAGTCATGGACTTGTCCAAATCTTTCAAATGCCACTGATTTTGTGTGATTTGCTCACCATTTGTTCCCTTTTTCATTTTTTCCAATTTAGGTTAGAAATCCGACTTAGCTAAAATTCAGAACCCCTGTTTTATCCCTATTTAATCAGATTTTTGCTATTTTTGTGTGATTTTTTTGTTAGAGATTTTTAAGTCAGATCCTTAATGAACTTTATTCGTTACTTTTTTGACTACGTTGTGGTTTTACATTTTTTAGACCTTGTTTACTAGGTCAAATTTCAGTTGCAATGGCATGTTACCCTATTATTTTGTGAAATTTTTTATGTGAAGTTGAACTTCATTGAATTTTTATAAATGCTTACGTGGATCGTTTCAGAAAACTTTCTTAATGAAGTTTGTTCCCTGTGATATTGTGCACATTGTGTAATTTTCTTGGGACGATTTATCAATGGGTCCCCTTCCCATTTTGCTAATTTTTTTTGGTCCTATTTGTAATGTTTTGTTGCAAATTCTTGCTGTGATTTTATATTAGGATTTTTTAGAGTGACTTGCATGTGGAGTTAATATTCATCATCTTCATGAAATCCATTCCAAATTCCTTAATCCTTATTGTTGAAAATTTTCAATAACTGAATGATCTTTTAATGACATTTTCTTCAAAATTGATTGTAAATGTTGACTTTGCATATCAAAGTGAATTTGGTGCACGTGATGCTTTCGACATTAATTGTTTAAAATCTTTTAAACTTTGGATTTGATATTGGAATTGTTAAGGTTTGGACCATATTTTAAATGCTTGTGACACCTGTGAGCATATGATATGAGCCCCATATTAGCCTTGGTAATTGAATGTGTTCCATAGCCGAGATGCTCCTTTGTCTAAATGTTTCGCTTTCCTTTCACAACATTTCAAAACACATCCAAGTCTTTGAAGCATCACATAAATTACACATGCATGAAACCATTCCATTTGTTAGAAATGCCCGTGATTGTGATTGGCGCTTGTCCAATGTTGGCTCACCGAAAATTATTTGATTGTTTGAGAAATAAGGCCTGAGGGCCTGCCTACATGTTTATTTCTCATAATGCATGTGAATTCTAAATGTATGCTTAAGTACGATGCTTGATTCCATGGATATATTTTGGGGCTCACCTAGAACATGTCTTAGGGACTTATAGGTGTTAATGGCTATGCGAGAACACAAATAGTCAACTAATGAATGTAAGCCATGAAAATGAATTGGGATAGGTGTCTAGAGGTATCGACATATGAATTGTAAAGGCCAACCCTGAGACTCAAATTGATTGATTTTGAATCTTCTCCCAATTGCTTGACTCTTTTTGTTTGTTTCATGGTTGTGATTGATTTTGCCTTGAGCAATTGTTTCTTTCCTATTGTATGTACCCAGTCTAGATTTAAGTCAGGATTAGATTAGGCCTTTGGAGGTGGAAAATCATCAAGATATGAAGACGATGGAAGGTCGATGTTCATTCCGACTATATTCTTAATATACGTTTCAGGTCACTTCATTTGTATAAACACCCGATGAGGTGAGGGTTTTATTTCTCCCATTTCATTTTTCTCTACTATTTAGGGTTGCATGTTAGATTTATTATTTTTCCTATGACCATTTATTGAGTGTTTACTTACTGTTTTGCATTTAAATTTCAATTGAGTGTTCTTTTTTCTCTTTCTTAGAAATAGAATTGCATGAAAACAACCATGATCACTTAGTTTAAACTCATTGACTGAAAAAAGTAAAAAGATAGACATGATCACCTTAGAGAACATGACAAACCATTATGTATGAAAGGGCACTAATAGAAATATTAGTGTAACCTATGTCCCTGAACCTAGATTTCTAGTTGCATAGAAATTGAGGGATAACTACCAACATTCGATTGGGTTTTCTAGTTGACTCCCAAAAATGAGGCTAGTGGCAACTCCCGTCTTTTTTGGTTGTTTAGACAACTAGTTAATAAATGAACCTATTGGAGGGGTATGGGTCTCAACGAGACTCACCATAGTTTAGTATACCCACCGATGAAAGTTTCGAATGGATGAAGTGATGCCATCCATGGCAAGCGAGTATTATTGAAAGGGCTATCATGGTAAAGGTACCCCGAAGTTCGATACCCACACTTGACCTTTTTTTTTTCAAGGCGTGTCACTCGTGTGGGTACAAGTCACAACACATTTTCATTGTCACATGAGGTACGATCTTGGCAAAGCTTACAACCATGTATGAGGGGACTTACAATGGGTTCGTTCCGAAAGGTAATGTGATGATGTTTTTTTGAAATGTGAACTGTGAGGGAACTTTTATGGTCAAGTATCCCTAAACTCGACCTTTTCCATCTCCATTTGGGGAGCATGAGGGGTCCACTGGAGATTGGTCACTAGTTAAGAGGAGTTGAAGCCATTTAAAAATAGTTGTTGTGTTAACCAACATGTTTTATGTAGGATCATTTGCATGTCAAAGTCGCGTGAAAAACGAGGTAAGTTGCTAATCTTGTGTTAAATGGTCTTGTAAGTGGGAGATATAAGGGGGGAAGTGTGTGTAAACTCCTTGTCTTTTAGGTGGTGAAATGATGTATGAATGAAGGGTTATATTGAGGTGTTGAAAGTTTAACTTTAAATGCATGTTTACAAGCTTTAGCACTATATCGCCCTCACAACCGTAGTCTAAAACCCTGATCGCCCAATTTAAAACCTTTAGCAAGGTTTGTGGGTAGAATTCGCGAGTGAACACTTGTGGTAATCTATACTTCCATTGATGCACTCATCCTGATTGATAAAAGTTGCATTGATCGATGATAGTAGTGGTGAGTAAACTATTTTTATCCTTTGAGATGGGGGCCTTGAGCCTTTGGTATCCTCACCCTTAAGTGTCAAAACCTCACAAGTCCTCAGGCGATGTGTGATTTGTGCTTGTTATAGTGTCGGTTGATAAGACATCATTCCCGTTTTATCGTTGTTATTTTCCTAATTTTTGAATTTCAATTCCACACTTCATATTTCCAACAACGATGCATCTTTAATCTTGAATGCCCCTTTAGGTTTAGGTTTAGATGGACAAGTTCGAGATTGATGTTATTCTTGTGCTGAGGAGCCTCAAGATTATATGAGATAACCTCGATTTGAAGCACCAAGGCTGTGTGGAGAAACACATTGGTTTTCTCCCGATCTTAGTGGAGGTTAAACTCGGAATAGTAATGGTGAAAGCGTTGGTCCACTTTTGGACTCCTATGACTTCCACCTTTGTGTTCAATCAATATGAGTTGACCCCTACAATTGAGAAGTTCAAGATAATCATTGGGTTAGATAAGGCTTCCTTAGGTTTCACCGCTCCTCCTATTAGACAAAACCCAATCTCTCTTTTAAGTCAATTTCTTAATATTCCTTCCGATAAAATTAGAGCCATTCTTAAGAGAACTTCAAATTCCATGCTTTACGCTTTCCTCGAGCAATATCTTCTTAGTCTTGAGCCTACGGTTGGGAATCAAATTCCCTGGACCTTTCTTCTTATGTTCTTCGGTTTTGTGATATTTCCTCACACTAAAAAAATAATGGATCCCTTTGTTACCTACATCATTAACCAAGTATATGCCTTTAGTCGCTTTACATCTCGTTGAGACTTTCATATCCCTTAATCAATTCAAAGAAAATGGATAAGGAACTCTTAGAGCCCTATTGGGACTTCTCCGAATTTGGCTGATTTATCACATCAATGAGTTTGTCCCTCATATGAGAATCATCAATGTCACAAAGAAGTACCATCCTATTGTCATGTTTCATGAAAATAATGAATTCTTCCCGTCGTGGTCCTTTGCTATAGGGTTTCACCTTCTCAAAAGACTCACTCCGAGCCTAATCCAATGGCACGTCTGATGGTTAGGGAATCCTGATGTGCGCCTTACTAGTGGAGTTGACAAAGGCAATATCTTCACGTCTGTGAAGGTTTTTGTTTCAAACACTAAGCGGACTTTTAAATGTTGCAAAAGAGTAGGTACAATGTTTAGGCAATGCTATTTAGTCATAAAGCTCGACCTTTCTCTACGTAAATTTTCCTATTATTGATAGATCTAGTCTATAAATTAGAGTTGACCGAATGATTAATACGATTCTATGACCGACAGATGACTACATCATAGTCACTCTAGTTATTTGAATAATTGCTTGACTGAAACATTGATCGATCATTTGAGAACTTCGGTTCTACAACGTTTACTCAAGGAAAAGAGCAGTAAGACTTTGTACGATTTAATATTGCAATGCAGTTGAGCATTAACTTTTTGCTATTTAAAATCCTACCGACCATCTGACCAGGGGAAAAAAAATTCCCATCAACCCTAACATGGGAACGTGATACATACCAAATTAATAACTGATACAATTGATTGGAAATCCAACTACCTCACTGAATGAATGGGGACAAAATGAGCAACTCATTGACAATGACATTAATAATGTGGAGTCCATCATCTTGAAAACGCATTGGTCATTTGCCCAAAAGGAGGAAAAACGATCATCAATGCCAAAGCCTAGAAAAATAAGCATAAGTTCCTCCATTCCTACAAAATGTTGAAAATGAGGAAGATTGCCTTGGAGGAAAAAGGACTTGCTCCGGCCTGTCTCTAAAGACTCAAGAGCTCACGGCTATCTTCCTCGTGGCAAGGTTTCTCTCCAGTACCATCTCCGAACAGAACATCCATACCGTGTTGGATTTCCTTACTCTCGTGTCAACCGCATGGGTCATCTACATGATGCGAGTCAAGTTGAGAGCAACGTATGCAAAGGATCTAGACAATTTTCCTATATATTATGGGGTGGTGCCCTGCATCATCCTCGCTGTCCTGGTTCATCCTTACGTTCCCACCTCACGCCACATTGAGATGCCAAATTCATTTGCAGAAATAAAAACGTTACCAAACGCATTTCTTTTTATTTTTTTATTTTGAGGAATCAAGAATAGAATCATATATATTATTTAGCGCTCTCTCCATTATTACCATGAAGTCTGCATATCCGAATTCTGTTCTTTATGGGCTTATGGGCTGCTTCTTGGCAAGTTTTCCGAATGAGCCAGATAATGGTGAAAGGCTTCAACTCCACTCGGTTCTTTTGGGTTTGTAGTTTTCATGGAATGATCCAAAGAAAATCATTATAGATGTCAACATGCATGTGCAAAGATGAAATTAAAGAAAAGTTGGGTCAAGGGAGATAATTAACTTGAAAAACTCCAGACTAAAAATCTCTTAGGTATTTGGTAATCAATCAGGCGGCAGTTGCTTTTTTTAACGATAAAAGCGTAATACCTCTAGTCTCAAATAAGGTGAAATATGGCTAGTGATGTTATTCACAAGTAGAAACCCATTTCAAATGTCTACTGTCTCACGTGGTCACATCCGTATACTTCTTTTGATGGGTCACGTTATTTTGTCGAACTGTATTAAGACACAACATTATTTCAGCATATGTTTGGTTCAATCTATTCAATATGGGATTCTAGGGAGGCTGAACCTAAGTCAGATTCGGTCCAGATTTTGTACTAATTAATTAATGCAATGCAGTTGTGCATTAATGTTTTGACAGCTACACTGAATGTGAAGCTCAGTTGGGTCCATATAATAGATATCAAACTAACAATCGACACAATTGCTTGAAAAGCCATTTGCCTCACTGAATAAATGGGGATAGATATCAAAAAACTAATTGATACTGACATTAAACGTGGAGTTTGATCATCTTGAAAATGCATTCACGGATCTTTTACCCAAAATGATGAAAAACTATAATTAATGATACATGCTAAATTACCACGAATGTTTTGTCAGTAAGATTTGAATGAGCCTTTTATATATATATATATATATATATATATATATAAAGTCTCTATCATTACTCTAATATGGTATTACAGCCAATAATTTGTTCTAGATTTATTTCATATATGAATTTCTTTGTGTGGTTATCAATACAATTTGTACGTGAGAGGGAATGAAAGTAATAAAAGTCAAATAGTCAATGTGTAAATAATTTTAACGATGGTGGACCTAACAAAAATCCAAATAATTAGATAAAGGAACTTCTGCCTAGCTCAAACGATAGATGAAGGAGCGTGACGGTGAAGCATAAACTTTTTCCGAGCAAAATGCTCGCCCTGTCCCATCAATCCCGTCACTTGTATATTTTAAAAAGAATATGTTTTGATATATATTAATTACAAGTAATATGCTAAAGTATATATTGTTATATATAACTCACTATAATTTACTATCTACTTAATTTTAAACCTAATATAAAAGTGATTAATGTTAAAGTAGCAGAATGAAAAATTGTTCTGCAAACTTTGGCAATTATATTACTTTAATATGTCGCTTTAAAAATCATTTGAAATTTATTTCCCATGTTGGGATACAGTGCCTTGTGTGCCCTAAGAGGAAGTGCCCGCCCCACACTGCAAGGATCACGGGAAGGTGGTGGGGCAAAGCTCCGCCTCCCGTGGCGGGAACGGGGAATGCAATCCTCAGCCCTGCCCCACTGTGTGCCTGTCCTTACACACTATGATAAATCTATTTTGAAATTCCTCTCATTTGTCACTTTATTCCTTATTTACTAATTTAAGTATTGGAAGGTCCTCTTGAGACCAAGCCCATAAGGCTTCCTTCATTTGTGGTGTGCACACCAATCTATAAGAAAATTTATGATACTCTTTAATTAACTCACTGGAAATATTGTTCATTTTGGCCCTTCGCATATTAAACCTCACCAATTTGCCCTTTGGTCTATAGGTGCACGTTTAACAATAAAGTTTCAATGCTAAACGTTGCCATTACGTTAAGAAGCCCATCTCCTAAGTTAATTTCAGTTTCTTATGTTTATTCAAAGAATGCTTTCTCCCTATTTAAAGCACAATTTGGTTCATTCTTGCCCCCTTTCCATTTTGGTGGAAGCTATACTACTCCGAACTCTCTCCTCGATGATTACCCTCTGCCCTTTTTGAACCGGCTCATTACAAGTCCACTAACTTTCACGTGATTCGTTCTCAAACCACATGCCACTAGAGGGAGGTTTTGCTCTAATACCATATTGTGACATCCTTGAATTAATTCACTAAAGGTATTGTCCAATTTTGACCGTCCTATACTTAGGTACACGGTTTTGTCCTTTGACATATAGGGAAGCACTTTTCTAGGAGATCATCTATCTTGATAGTGCTCTTACATAAGCCTACTTAACATTGGAGTTCTAATACTAAATGTTGCTATTATGTCAAAAGGTACCTTTTGTGAGTTAATTTTAGTTTTACATATGTATTTCATAAACGCTCCCCCCTTATTAAGTGCGTAACTCGATTCATTCCCATCCCCTTTGCCAGTTTAAAAGCTTGTTGGGGCTGCTTCTTATCTAGGCCTCTCGTCCCTACCATAATTCTCCACAGCGTAATAGGTTCAAGCTATCCCAACCGAGACTTTGAAAAACTTCGCGTTAATACTCACGGTACGATATATAGTGGACTTTTAGCTGCATCTTATCAACAGCATTATTATCAAATATCTTACACCAACTGAAAGAAATTCTATAGGAACGACAGCTACTCAACAGCACTCGTCACAGGAAGACTTGAAATTGACAAGGTCATCGTTGCAGGTCGACCAACGCTGAAATAAAAGGCATCTCTCTCTACAATAAGGACAACTAGCACTCCTCATGAACCGCCGTCCTTAAGACAACTCCAGTCTTTCATGGATTGGAAGCGGGATTATTAAGCGATACACGAGTGCTATCAACGGCGGTTGTCTACCAAGGGACGTCTATTAGAGACTTGATCAATAATGATAAAGACGGACAACATCGTCTTGGTGGTTGGATGGAATTGCAGCCTTGAACATCGTGAACACACAATATGACATTGTACCCGTTAAATAATTTCATATGTGACCATGTGGGTGCTAGTTCTCTTTCCGCCATATTGCAATGTTGATGTTGACGTGTCAAAAAGTTATGGGAGGTTGATAGGCATGGTTAAGTTGCAGCTATATATGGAGCATTTGTGCCTCAGTGCTTAAGTCGCTCTTCAGGTGGCCCCTAACTCCAGTTCAAAGACTCGTCCTTTTCGGTTCGAACATGGGGTTGGATATAGTACAATTTCTTGAGAACAAGACCATCTTAGTCACCGGAGCCACTGGCTTTCTCGCCAAGAGTACTCTCTTATGCTTCAGTGCTTAAGTCGCTCTCCAGGTGGCCCCTAACTCCAGTTCAAAGACTCTTCCTGTTTGGTTCGAACATGGGGTTGGATATAGTACAATTTCTTGAGAACAAGACCATCTTAGTCACCGGAGCCACTGGCTTTCTCGCCAAGAGCACTCTCTCTTTCTCTCTCTTTCTCTCTCTATCTCTCGGGACCATCTTAGTCACGGGAGCCACTGGCTCTCTCTCTCCCTCTCTCTCTCTCTCTCTCTCTCTCTCTCTCTCTCTCTCTCTCCCCTCCCCCCCCGCCCCGGGGGACGTATGAGTATACATTGTCGCCAATTGCCATCAATTGACCATCTTTTTGCTAACTAACACTTATTTGATTCTATATATTATGACGAGGTAGTTTTTGTGGAGAAGCTGCTTCGAATTCAACCAAATGTCAAGAAAATGTATGTTCTTATAAGAGCTATGGACAAACAGGCAGCAACACAAAGGTTGCATGAAGAGGTAGAGAATCAAAACCTAAATTATCCTCCGATAGTTTAGATCAACTTTTGGTTCTAAATTGACTAGAAAGAAAAGGCACACATAGATATGTGTTAAAAAGAAAAATTATTAAGGTTCCGTTTGTTTTGTAAAAGATGAATGATTTGAAAAACAAATTTCTTTCAAATAATTGCTTGTATCACTTACAAAAATAAATATGCGAAAAATATTTTCATCTTCTACCAAAATGCAGGACATAAATTGTTGTTGATAATGAATTTTTCTTTCTATTGAATAATTTTTTAAGCCATATAAATGATCATTTTTAGAAAGATATACATCAATTTTTTTCACTCTTTGCAAAACAAATAGAACCTAAGGAAGAAAATTGAGGGATTTGTGTTATTTTAGGAAAAAAACTTGAATCGTTACAGGAGTAGCCGTATTGTGGTCTATCCAATAGATGGCACAATCACTTAAATGTGTAATTCCAAATTAATTCTACTCTATTTAACATGGAAAATCAAGGCAAAGGAAGAAAAAGAATACGAAAACTAAGATAAAAGATAAATTTTCCTTCATAACAACTCTTAATCTTTTCGCATCGCAAACAGCTCATACAGAAGAAGTTATTCGGCATTCTGAGGGAAGAATGGGCAGAGAACTTCAACTTAATTGTGGAGAAATTGTCTCCAATTCCTGGGGACGTTTTGCGAGAATTTGGGAGTACATGATTTCGATTTGAGATCGGAGATGTGGAGAGAAATAGATATAATTGTCAGTTCGGCCGCGACTACCAAATTCGACGAAAGGTGCGTGATTACAATCTTGCCCTGCCCGCCAATTTATAATTAGTTCAGATAATTCGTGGCTTTTTCTTCATACTATTTATGTGTTTACTGCCATCTTTTTCCCGCAGATATGACATTGCACTAGCCGTCAATACATTTGGAGCTAAACATGTTGCTGAATTTGCTGTAAGATGTGTCAACATAAAGATGCTACTTCACATATCAACTGGTTTGTGTTTTTCGATTGTGGTTGTTCTTGATATTTTTGCTATGTAAATTAGCAAATGATAGGTTCCATTTCACCACCCCCTCATTTATAAAGTAGTTTGCACTGACAATGTTTCTTATGGAACCCTTTATTTTCAGCATATGTATGTGGCAATATGACCGGGATTATACAAGAAAAGGCATTTAGTATGGGTGAGACGCTCAATGGGTCAAGGAAGTTAGACGTGAATGAAGAGAAACTCTTGGTTGAAGAATTGACGAACGAACTTCAAGAAAGGAACTCGATCATGATAATTGAGCAACTCGATCATGGTCAGAAGTTGTATACACCTTAATCCCACAAATGGCACCTTTAGTATACATCAATACACCTCATCTTGCAGGAGACCAATGCAAAGAAGAACATTGAATACCGTTGTCTCGTGGGAAAAGGATATTAGAAGTGCCAAAAATTATATATGACACTCATTTTAGTATCAAAAGTTTTTTTTTTTTTTTTGGATAACTTAAGTGCTACTTTTAAAAGAAAAAGATTGACGTGCGGACTCCTGGAGTGCCATAACTTAGCACAAACGGACACTTAAGTACCATAATTTACGAAAGTGACACTTAAGTGCCAAACTCAGAGCAAAATGGATCACTTAAGTGCCAATCCAGCCAAAATCCGGCCAAAATCCTCCCAAAATGCTAACATGGCGATTTTCCGGCGAAGCAAGTGCAAAACGGCGTCGTTTTGGTGCTGACGCCAGTAAAAAAATAATATAAAAATTAATTCAATTAAATTTTAAATGAAATTTATTTAAAATATTTTAAATAAAAATTTTTAATATTAAAAAATTAAAAAATTAAAAAAAAAAAAGAAAAAAAGAAAAAGAAAAGGGGCACTCCTCACCCCAGAACTGAATTTTCAGTCTGCAAACCACTCGAATCGAGATTTTCTTCATGTAAACTCTCATATCCATAACGGAATTCTTTCAAAGGGTCAACCGCGTGTTTCATAATGCTACAATGGTGTCATGTGAACTGTACCGGACACGGTTGTAAGCCCGATCCTCAAACTTGAACTCCGACTTTCGCAATGCCTAAAGAAGATCCGACCAGCCCAATCGCGCCCTCTGGACCCTGCCTCCGGAGGGACGACATGGAGGGCGCCCATTTTGCCAAGCTGCTGCCTCGCCGCAACCAAAGGCGCAGTCGTAGCAAGTGCTTCGTCTACGCCCTCGCCTCGATTGTCATCCTCTATGCCACCTTCCTCAGGTTTGCCCTCACCGTTCGCGTCAAGAGCTCCGAGCTCAGGCTTCGCCACATCGACGTCAAGTCCCTCGACTACTCCACTGCGGGCTCCTTCTCAACTCCCTCGACCGCGTCGCCGGTTGGGAAGGACGGAGGGGCAGCGCTGGGCGAGAGGAAGATCGAAGGAGGGAGAGCGGGACCGAGGGAGAGGGCGAGAGTGATGGTGAAGATGGAGGTGAGGTTGAGCGAGCTTGTGGCGGACATTGATGGGAGCAGGAGCCTGGCCAGCAACGTCGGCTCAAATATAGCATGAGCACGAGCGCTGGAGAGAGCAAAGATGAGGGAACCTGAAATTTTGAATTTACAGAAGGAAGGGAGAGGAGAGGCGTGAAGAAAGGAGAAGGTCTGCAGAGGGAAAGACAGCCTGCAAAAAAAAATCCTGAAAATGTTTCAAAGTGGCGCCTCATTTTTTGCGGATTGTGGGCCCCATGAGGACGCGTGTTGCCTTCCCACCACATTCTTATTTGCCACACCTGAGCACAATCGGTACCCTAATATTTTCTCCCAGGGCCACGCTGGACATGTGGCGCAATTTGAGGTGCCTTCTTATTTATTATGTTGGAGCACAAGACGTACCCAATATTTTTTCGAGAACTGCAGTCCGACAACGTTTCCTCAAGGAAAAGAGTAGTGAGACAATAGCACAGTGCAATTGTGCACCTAATTGTGCACCTACTTTTTGCTATTTAAAATCCCACCAACCTTCTGACCAAAAAAAAAAAAAAAAAGAAATCCCACCAACCCTGACACAGGTCCACATAATAGATACTGAACTAACAGCTAATGCAATTGATTGAAAAGCCAACTACCTCACTGAATAAATGGGGACGATAGGAACAAACTAATTGATAATGACATTAATAATATGGAGTTCCATCATCTTAATTGCATTGGTCATTTACCCAAAAGGAGGAAAAACTATCATCAATGTCAAAGCCTAAAAAACTAAGCATGAGTTATCCTATTCCTACAAAATGTTGAAAAAGAGGAAGATTGCTTTGAAGGGATGAGGACTTTTAAAATCATTATAGATGTCAATATGTGCAAATGCAATTGCATTTCTCTACCTTTTTATTGTTCAAGAAAAATAAAAGGGCACCAATGGAATGCAATCCCCAATTGTGCAAGATGAAATTAAAGAAAGTTGGGTCAAGGGAGATAGCTGACCTGAAAAATTCCAGATTGAAAAGCTCTAAAGGTATTTGCTAATTAATTGGCGCCATTTACTTCTTTTAACAATAAAAGTGTAATACCTCTAGTCTCAAATAAGATGAAAGATGGCTTGTGATGTTATTGCCACTTCAAATGGTTTCCATCTCTCTGACTAAAAAAAAAAAAGGTTTCTATCTCTAGTGGTCACTTTCGGATACTTCTTTTGATGGGTCACGTTATTTTGTTAGACAGTATTAGGATACAACGTTTTTTCAGCATATATGTGATTTGATCCATTCGATGTGGGGTTCTAGGAAGGATTGAATAGCAGCTGTGCATAAATGTTTTGACAGCGACATTACATGTGGTGTTCAGTTGGGTCCATATAATAGACATCAAACTAACAATCAATACAATCGCTTGAAATAGCCAACTACTCACTAATCAAAATGGGGAAATATATCAAGAAACTAATTGATAATGACATGCTGAGTTCGATCATCTTGAAAATGCATTCGCGAATCTTTTACCCTAAGTGATGACAAACTATAATCAAGGACCAAGCCTAGAAAAAACTAGGCATGGGACAAGGATCTTTAAAATCATTATAGATGTCAACATGCTCATGCGAATGCAATTGCAATTCACTTCCTTTTATTGGCTAAGAAACATGAAGGGCGCCAAGAAAAGGCAATCCCAGTCTTGCAAGATGAAATTAATGAAAGTTGGGTATTTGGTAATCAATTAAGCTACAATTACTTCTCTCAACAATAAAAGTGTAATACCACTAGTCTCAAATAAGATGAAAGAGGGTTTTTGATGTTGTTGACAAATAGAACCCACTCCAAATGATTACCACCTTTAGAGGTCACATTGATTACTTCTTTTGAGTGGTCCACGTTAATTTGGTCAGGTTGTCACGAATTGAATCGGACTTGCACACTTTTCAGTGTGTGGTCCAAGGAAGGACCACGTCATAAATCAGAGTCGACAAGGGCAGAGAATAATTAACGGATGAGTATGTTTGTATGTTGTATCTTGTATATGTATCATCAAGATTCAATCTCAAGTTAGGGTTGAATGTTAAGCATATCGCATTAGAAATAGACTCAAACATGATGTTCAATCAAACATATGACATATGTTTGTTTCCTCTATTAATAGTCCCGCTTTAGGCATTGCCAAATTATAAGATTTTTTTATTTGATCATGATCAACTAATATAAATGTTTTAGACAAAACATAAAAATTAATAATAATCGATACAAAAAAAAGGGCCCGAATATACATGCTAAAGTATCAGACATGATTTGTCTATGAGATTTGACTGGGCCTTATACACATAAAGTCTCTGCCATTATTCTAATATGGTATTCGAGCCAATATTTTGTTCTAGATTTATTTTACGTGTGAATTTCCTTGAGTGGTTATCTTTAATTTATGCACATGAAAGGGAATGAAACTGATAAAAGAATAGTGAATGTGTTGATAATTTTATCGATAGTGGACCTTAAGTAGCACTGACATCGACACGTGATATGTGACAGGACATGATACGACACGACACACCGACATGCCGACACGTCGTTTCTAAAAAAAATAGGATTCCAACATGTTGGGACATATGGTATATTAAATGTATATAAAAATATATAAAAGATATTTTTTGATTTTTTTAATAAAATTAATTTGATTCAAATTTGATAACTAGATAAACACGACACAACACATCTTTTCTCAAAAGTAGAGAATTCTGACACGTTGTATATTAAATGTATATAAAAATATATATGATAAATTATCGTTTTTGATCATTTTAATCAAATTAATTTGATTCAAATTTGACAAATAAATAAATAATAATAAAAATCCTAGAATGGAGTGCAACCATAGATCATTTCAACCATATATTGCCTTTGGATTGACCATAACCATAGACAGTTTCAAAACAAATCAACTGACATTTATATTATTTTGGCCAAGGTGCATAAAAGTAGAGCTTCACTTTACCCAAAAATTAAACCTTCCCAGTCAAATGTTGTATTGGTTACTATACGGAGACTTCTTACCTCCATCTTTTTGAATTATTAGCTCTATTTGTAATGTGGGGGGTGCCCATAAGCTGTTGTACTTCATATGCTCTATAATACTTACATTTAAACAAAAAAAAA
Organism: Eucalyptus virginea; assembly: GCA_014182375.1. Lineage (NCBI taxonomy): Eukaryota > Viridiplantae > Streptophyta > Magnoliopsida > Myrtales > Myrtaceae > Eucalyptus > Eucalyptus virginea. The sequence continues at coordinate 17,224,118 of CM024521.1, read as the reverse complement.
AAAAAGAGAGTGTGCAATGAAATTTATACTAAAACATTAATCCATCATTTATTAATATTATTCATTATTTCAATTTAACAAATTCAACTCCATTCCAATAATCCATAAAAACTTAGAGACAAATTCAACTCCATTTCAATTTGACAAGGTCATCGTTGCAGCTCCACCAACTTTGAAAGAAAAGGCATCTCTCTACATGAGCACAAGTAGCACTCCTCATAAACCGTCGTCCTTAAGACAACTCCAGTCTTGCATGGACTGGGAGCGGCATCATTGAGCGAACTCAAGTGCTATTAACGGCGGTTGTCTACCAAGGGACATCTATTGGGACGTGATCAATCGTGATAAATACGGACGATATTGTCGAGGCAGTTTGCCTAGGTGGAATTGCACCCTCGAACATCGTGAACACACAGGACGAAATTATAGCCGCTATTGTGGTTGCTAGTTCTCTTTCCGCCGTATTGCAATGTCGATGTTGACGAATCAAAAAGTTACGGATAACGCTGATCGGCATAGTAAAATGCAGCTACATATGGAGCCTTCGTGCCTCAGCGCTTAATTCACTCTTCGAGTTCCCCCTAACTCTTCTTCCAAGACTCTCTCGTCCATTTCGGTTCCAATATGGGGTTGGATGTTGTCCAATTTCTTGAAAACAAGACAATCTTAGTCACGGGAGCCACTGGCTTTCTCGCAAAGGGTACTCTCTCTCTCTCTCTCTCTCTCTCTCTCTCTCTCTCTCTCTCTCTCTCTCTCTCTCTTCACATGTGAAGTATACTTAAGGCGCGTATGACAACATTTCTATTTCTCGATTTTTTTGTTTTTCTATTCCTCGGAACAGGTTTGGAACATAATCTGTTTGATAACACAATTTAATTTTTCTATTTATGAAACAGATTTTTATTCTAGAAATAGATTTGGATTAGAAATCGAAGTTAAAATTTTTATTTTTTATTTTTGAAATAGAAATAAGAAATCAAAATTTTTCTCATCGTTCACTCTTGTCACCCGCCATTGCCCACCGACCACCCGTGGGACGCTGGACGCCCACCCCTCGCCAACTGCCCGCCACTAGCCGCCCGCTGTAGACTGCCGACCACCGGACTACGGCCACCTGTCGTTGACCATCGGCCGTCAAATGCCGAATGCCCGTCGTTGGCTACTCATCGCCAACCGCTGGACACCGGAGGCCCATTGTCGACAACCGGACGTTCGCCACCGATCGCCCGTTGCTTGCCATCGATCGTTGGATTTCGGCTGCTCGCCGGGCTTTGACCAATGGCCATCGGCCACCGACCGCCGGACTCCAGACATTGGATGCCAGACTCCGGATGTTGGACACCAGTCATCGGCTAGTCGAACGCTGGATGCCGAACTTCGGACATCGGATGCCGAATGTCGGCTGCCAATCGCCAAACGTCAAACTCCAGCCACTGGATGGCGGTCGTCGCCACTCCTACAAATAAAAATTTTATTCTTTTACCAAACAAATTTTTATTCTAGAAATAAAAATTTTAAACCGTTATCAAATTCTTTGCTCAGAAACTCGTCCATGGAATAAAAATTAAGAAATAAATTTCTGGCCAGAAATTGATTTATATTCTAGAAATTTTGTCATTAACGTTGTTAGTTACCAATTGCCATCAATTGACCATCTTTTTGCTAACTATTATTTATTTGATTGTATATATTATGATGGGTTAGTTTTTGTGGAGAAGATGCTTCGGATTCAACCAAATGTCAAAAAAATATATGTTCTTATCAGAGCTATGGACAAACAAGCAGCGATACAGAGGTTGCATGAAGAGGTAGGGAATCAAACTGTAAATTATCCTTGGATGGTTAGATCCACTTTTTGTTCTAAATTGACTTTAAAGGAAAGGCACACATAGATGTGTGTTGAAATAAATAAATAAAAAATTTATTATTAAGGGTTCGTTTGTTTTTCGAAAAATGACTGATTTGGAAAATATTTTCCTACAAATAATTACTTGTATCGCTTATGAGAATGAATAAATGAAATATACTTTCATTTTCTACGAAAATGAAAGACATAAATTGTTATTGAAGATGAAAACTTTTTTTTTTCATTAACCATTTTTTTAAGCTATATAAATGATCATTTTTTGGATAGGTAAATTCCAAATTATTCATTCTTCGCTAAATAGATAGAGTCCAAGGGAAGAAAATTAAGATTTTTGTGTTTTTTTAGTAAAAGAACTTGAATCGTTACAAGAGTAGCCGTATAATGGTCTATCCAATAGATGGTACAATCACTTAGACGTGTAATTTCGAATTAATTCTACTCTATTTAACATGGAAAATAAAGGTAAAGGAAGAAAAAGAATATGAAAACTAAGATAAAAGACAAAATTTCCTTCATAACAACTCTCAATCTTTTCACGTCGCAAACAGCTCATAGAGACGAAGTTATTCGACATTTTGAGGGAAGAGTGGGCAGAGAATTTCAACTCAATTGTGGAGAAATTGTCTCCGATTCCTGGTGACGTTTCTTGCGAGAATTTGGGAGTACATGATTTTGATTTGAGGTTGGAGATGTGGAGAGAAATAGACATAATTGTTAGTTCGGCCGCGACTACCAAATTCGATGAAAGGTACGTGATTACAATCTTGCCCTCCCCGCCCAATTTAAAATTAGTTCAGAGAATTCGTGGCTTTTCCCTCATCCTATTTTGAGTTTATTGCCATCTTTCTCCCACAGATATGACATTGCACTAGCCGTCAATGTATTTGGAGCTAAGCATGTTGCTGAATTTGCTATAAGATGTGTCAACATAAAGATGCTACTTCACATATCAACTGGTTTGTGTTTTTTCGATTGTGGTTGTTCTTGATATTTTTGCTATTTAAATTAGCAGATGATAGGTTCCATTTCACCACCCGCTTGTTTAAAAAGTAGTTTGTACTGACGATGTATCTTATGGAACCCTTTATTTTCAGCATATGTATGTGGCAATATGACTGGGATTATACAAGAAAAGGCATTTAGTATGGGTGAGACGCCCAATGGGTCAAGGAAGTTGGACGCGAATGAAGAGAAACTCTTGGTTGAAGAATTGATGAATGAACTTCGAGAAAAGAACACTTCAGAAAGAGAAAGCACCATTGCTTTAAAGAATTTGGGCTTGCAAAGGTTTGCTTGTTATTGATTGAATTGTTGACAATGGAATCTATGATTAAGTTAGTTGAAAATTACATCTTCAATTGTGGCTCTCAAACCTAGGTATCAAGTTAGACCATTACCTCAAGCTCCGCTTACACTGTTTATCATCTCTAAAGTTGATTGTATCATATGGGAAAATTATAACAAAATCATGAAACCTATTACAAAAGTGTCAATTCAGTTTTAATTATTCTTTTTATCAATTGAGTCTTAAGCTTTTTGTATTTGCGCAAATTCAGTCCATCTACCTAATTTTGGTTGGAAATTACTGACATAGGCACTCGTTGTCCTATATGGCATAGCAAATACTAACATGGAAATTTTTTTATAATATTTTAATATTTTCCTTTTCTTTTTCCTTTTTTTTTCTTCCATTCTTCCTTTGGCCAATCACCGAGAAAGAAAGAGAAAAAAGGGAAAAAAATTAAAAAAAATTAAAAAATAATTTTTTTGAAAAATATCATTAAAATTACCTATGTTAGTATTGACTACACCATGTAAGACAACCAAAGTTTATGTCAATGATTTCAGTCAAAATTGACCGGATAGACTAAATTGGCACAAATACAAAAGGTTTGGATTCAATTAGTAAAAAAAAAAAAAATTAGGATTGAATTTATACAATTGTAATAAGTTTAAGACTTTTTGGATAATTCTCCCACATCACATTGATACTCTTTTGGTGAAAAGTTGGGTTGTAAGAAATGTTTTTGATTGTACTAGAAGTTCTAGTGATAAACTCTTTACAAGGTACTTTCTCCAAGGATGTGACCATAATATTCAGAACTAAAACATGGGATAGGTAGCTAAAATATGTCTGATCAATCAATTCATATGTATATGCACGTACGACTATATAACAATCTTTAGCAGTTCTTATCATTTTCATTATAATTGATGCGCAGGGCAAGGCTTCATGGTTGGCCAAACACATATACTTTAACGAAGGCAATGGGGGAAATGACGGTGCAGCATCATCTCAAACAAAATATACCGCTTGCTATTATTAGACCCACAATCATAACAAGTACTTACCGAGAACCTTTTGCTGGTTGGATTGAGGGTTTCCCTCCCAGGTCATCCTTCACAAAACTCTCTCTCTCTCTCTCTCTCTCTCTCTCTCTCAAAATGGTGGTCCGAAATTGAACTTCCTAACAAGTATTAGAGAGTAGAATCTTATAAATCACTCACTTTGATCTCTAGCATCACCCGTCACATTATTTTTTGGGAGTAATATCATACGTGGTTCATGAATTCTTATTTGGTGTTGAACGCACCTTAGTGTAATGACTTAATTGATTTTTTTTTCAAAAAAATAAAAAAATAAAGTGGAAGAACTCTATTGAACACCGAACAAAAGTGAATGGACTGCTCAGGTATTACCTTTCTTCGCAAAATGCAAGTTGTTACTGAACAAAAAAACCAAGAAATATACCTACATCTATTTTCTTACTAATGAATGCACCATCTTTTCGAGGAAGTTAAACCTTTAGAGGAGGCTAAACAATGAATAACTGAAGTTTGCGATCCTTGATTTTAATGAGGGGCATAGAAAAGCCAACTCCATGGGGGAGGATAACAGGAGAGTATGAAAAGAAATTTCTCGCATCGGTAAAAGATCGATGTCTCACAGATAGCTATATTCATCAAATGAATAGAGCAAGTTGAACACGCGCATGTGCACATTTTTTATTGGTTAAATGTTGGTTAATGTCATTCAGGTGATCGATTAAAAACTTATGATACCAAAGTGAGGTTCATATCAAAGTCATGACATTTGTGATGTCCTTTTCTCAATAAATCATATAGTCTTGAACAAGCACATCAACAAATGGATGCACCATCTTTTTTAGGAAACCAACTCCATTTTGAGGTTAAGAGGAGAATTTCAAAGAGATTTCTAGAATTTCAAAGATCAACGTCTCATTTAGAGTAATCTCCATCAAAAGAGTAGAGGAAGTTGGTAAGAACGCACGAACGGGCACATCTTTTGCTGCGTAAACTTGGGTTTTATTTGATCAATTATAAAGTAAGACCTTAGTCGTTGACAAGTAACATCGGTACGTATCTTGTTAATCAAGTATTTTGTTGCTTAACGAGCGAGGCTTTTTCTCATGTACTTTTTATTTCTTTGGAAACATATGATGATGCAGAACAATCGACAGCATTGTCATCAATTATGGTAGAGGAAGACTGAAATTCTTCCTGGGCAATCCTGGTACAATAATCGACACGGTAATAGCCGAGCATTAACCGCCATCAAAATGCCAGGATTATAAGCATCCCAAATGTTGCATTAGATATAAATAATTGATTGTGTACTCCTCCTTTTATGAATTGGTATGTGAAAATTAATCGGAAAATATTGATAGTTATTGATACCAACCACCACTATATTGTGCAAATTGCATGTACATACACACATAGAGTTGTTCATATATAAATATGTTTGACGAATTTCAACATCAATATGGAATTTCATCTCGTGCAGATACCAGTAGATATGTTGGTCAATGCTATGATCATGGCCATAGTGGTGCATGCTAATAAGCCTAATTCAAACAAGATTTACCAAGTGGGTTCCTCAAGGAAGCATCCTTTGACCTATTTAGATATTACAGACATCGCATGGAGTTACTTCAAGGATAGCCCTTGGATCGATGAGAATGGGGAGCCGGTCCAAGTTCATAAGCTTGGAATTATGGAAAGCATGGCCAGCTTCCGCAAGCACTTGAGACGTTACATTCTCTTAACGAAGGTCAGTCCCAAGTGGCTTAAAAACTGAAGATCAAATTGGTCACGGAAAGTTACTGCAATAATTTTAAAACACGTAGAAAATTGAATATTACCCAAATATCTGAAAGTCTTTATCTTATAATAATTTTACATAGTTAAGTCTACATATTTCGATCTTTTATGATATAAGTGGCAAATTAATGAACATATCCCCAAAATAATCAGCTGATTTGTTTCAAGCAAGAATATCTTTCAATATGTTCTCAAGATTTACAGCTCTTATTATTTTACTTTCATTAAATGGGAAATAGTTGAAACTTTTCAAAACATACATTATGTATTATAACAAATATAAAGTTTGAATAATTTTTTTAATTATCGTGAAAACGTTAATGCATAGATTCTTTGTTGATAAATTGAAAACAATGCATAACTTTCCAAAAATAGATTTGAAGAAGAAATCAGAAGTTAAAATTTTTAGCTTTTCAGTTTCTGAAATAGAAATTGAGAAATCAATTTCTGTTCCAGAAATTTTGTCATGCGCACCATAAGTAGTAAGAATTACAACAAACAAATCAATCGACATGCGTATTCCAAATATATATTTTAAAAAGGGACAAGCATCTAAAAGTAGCTACTCAATGTTATTTCGATTTCTTATTTTGTATTGTCTTGGATGAAGGTGCTGAAAGTGGCTAGCTCCATGTTTGGCGGGCGTCTCCAAGGCCTGCATGCTGATCTGCACAAAAAGGTCAACGCTGCTGTGCGATTGGCAGAACTCTATGAACCTTATGCATTCTTCAAGGGCATGTAAGCTGCAATGCATTGACCAGTTCGCATGCAGAGGACACTAATTAATAACCTTGTTACCGTCATAAAAAATTTCCAATGAAGCATATAAATATTAAAACATGCAGTCACCTTTTAGCTTAACCATTTAGAATAAATAGTTATGATCTTATAAAATTTCTGACATCAAGGTAATTGTTTTAAGTCTTTCAAGGTTCATATATACTTTTCCATTTATATATTTTCACACCACAATCTTAACGTAAAAGTCCAATATAAACGTGTGAGGAGTATTAAAATGGTTTAAATATTACCACACTTCATCTATTAGCTTAAATTTTGAAAACAATTGTTGTTATTTACAAAATTTTATAATATCTTATTCTAATTTTTTTTTTGACCCAGCTTTGATGACACAAATACAGAAGCTTTGAGAGCCACAATCTTTGACAATGGAGTAAACTTGGAAAGAGTTTTCTACTTTGATCCGAGATGTATCGATTGGGAGGACTATTTCAAGAGAATTCATTTCCCTGGACTGGTCAATGCCTTCAATCGCAAGTGAGCAATGATGCAATTAATATGTTGTTTGGGACATGTAAGATTTAACATTATGAAATGCGTGTGTTCTATTCTATTATGTATGGAAATAACTCACGGTGGTGTTGTAAGAGTTTTCCTAATGTAGACTACATTAATTGATATTGTATATCGTTTTACGGTTACCGTAAAACGGAATTGGTCGAAGGTGAGATAAAAGGTTTCTTAATTAGTCTTGTATGGGGCTGTCTAGTGTGAGCCGAGTTAAGGTTGGCCCGTAATGAGAGATCCTGGTTGAAAACTCTATAAATAGTACTTAATTCTCTCCTTTAATCCTAATTCTCTCATGTATCCTCACATAAGGAGCATTAACATAGCGCTAAAGGGTGAGGGGACCGTCTCATTGAGCCAGTGATACAAAGGGCAATAGAGGAGAAGGACTTGTGCGTGGAATATTGGTTTTCCGCTTCTGTTTAAAAAATGATGGATCCCAAAATAGGTGCATTAATCTTTCTACTCAATTATGCATGTTCTTATTCTGGTCATGGAGATCTTGAGATTGTGCAATTTGCATCCAACATGTGGTGTGACATCCTGAAATTCGACCCCGTTTCGATAAAGTGAAATGGGCATTCTCGTCAACGTGCCTATGGTCCTTTTTCTCTGAGCTGATCATTCACGAGTTAACTAACCTATTGGGTGAAGCCGTTAAGAGATGTATCTGCAGTAAAATCCCTAAAAGCTACTCAATTGGTTGGATTGGACTAAAATCGCGTTTGATTGATTCTAATCATGAAATTTAAATTGGTTTCGGGAATCGAATATTCGAGCGTGTCACAATTCATTTTTAGGACCGTCTCATCATCTGTCAATTTATTGACGAGTCCGAAATTTCAAGAAAGAAATTATCGGAGAAAAAATCGAGGACCAAAAGAAAATAGAAAGGGAAAGGGAAAGAGAAAAGAAAAATAAGAATAAGATTGTTATTTTATATCTCTTTTTCTCTCTCTCTCCCTTTTCTCTCTTTTTTTCTCTCTCTCTTCTCTCTCCTCTCCCCTCCCCCTCGTGCGAGACCCCCCCACCGAACACCCCCTTGCCAAATTCAAACTGGCTTCTCTCTCTCTACTTTTGACTAGTCAAAGCTTTCTCTCTTATCTCTTCTTCTCTCTCCTCTCTCTTCTCCCCACCCCACGTGACCGAACCCCCCTTTGTCTTCTTCTCCTTCGTGCGAACCAGAAGCTGAAGAAGAACAGAAGCAGCAGCCACCGTCGTTGAAGACCAAAGCAGCTCGCCATCGTCGCCGCACGCCGTCGAGCCACTGTCCGCACCACTCGCGCACGCTGTGCATCCACCGTTCGCAGCCCATGTGCCGCCTACGCCTGCCATCCCTCTCCCGCGCGACTTTTGCCCCTGCCCAGCTCGGTCAGGCGCCTTCAGCCGCTGCTCGCCGCCGTCCCGACCTCCCCGCCGTCCCCCTCACCCTCTACCGGCCCCGCCTCGCTGTTTTGGCCACCGGACTAGCTCCAGCCAGCCAAGAACAGCGACCCACGAAGTGGGTTTCCAGCGACTTCGGGCTCGCTTTTGGGCCGTTTTCGGGCCCCGAACCTGAGATCCGCTTTGAGGTTTATTGTTCCTCGCGTCGCCCCCGTCGGATTGATTCGATTTGCGCGCGATTCCAGTGAGTAATCTCACTAATCCCTGCTTAGTTTGCTAATTATGCTTAGGGGTTGGTTAGGTTTAATTAAATGCAATTAGGTGGTTAGATTAGAATGGATTAGTGTTTATTATTCAATTGCGATGCGAATTAGACAAATTGAGTGTACATTTAGCAAGTAGACGTGGTCTACTATATATTGAAAGTATCTCGGGATTTTTCCCGACCCTTAGTGGGCTTCAATTAGGCTTTTCGGGCCTAAGTGAAATTTTTGGTATTTAAATATTAATTTTCGGAATTAAATTAATTATTTATTTATTTTCCAAAAATTCAACTGGGATGGCCCGTGACTGGAATTTTATGCTGGTGATCGTGTTAAAGTTCGTTTATTTAATTGGGCCTTATTTTGAGCTAAATGGAATTTTTAATATTTATTAATTAATTTTTGAAATTAATTAATTATTTATTTATTTTTCGGAAATTAAGTTTGAGATGGCCGACGACCGAAATCTCATGCTGATCGTCGTGGCGTAGTCCGTTTATTTAATTGAGCTTTAATTTGTATGGAATTGATTTAATTATGAATTTTTAGGATATATTGAGTTGATTGTTAATTATTTAATTGAGAAATCGTTGGGTATTGGTTATCACCTGAAAGGAAATACATGGGCTCGGTGAATTGGAATATCACCTGGAGAATGCACGTGAATTCAGTGGTTGAATATGTCATCTTGGCAAAGAGGTCGCTTAAGAGAATGCACGTGGCTCGGAGACTCAGTATGTCCTCCTAGAGAATGCACGTGGCTCGGTGACAGAGTTTGGCATCTAAAAGGGCATGTGGCTCGGTGAATTGATGCATCACTTTGGTGAGATAGCACCTAAGAGAAGGCATGTGGGCCCGTGCATCGTAAAAAGGACACGTGGCTCGGTGATCTGATGCGTCACCTTGGCGAATTAGTGCCTTAGAGAATGCACGTGGGTCCAGTATTCGGAAATAGCATCTAAAAGGGCACGTGGCTCGATGACTTGATATACCACCTTGGCGAAGAGGTCGCCTTAGAGATTGCACGTGGGCCCAAGGTTTGAGGCACGTGGCTCGGAGACTTGGGATGTTGTCCTGGAGAATGCACATGGCCTAGCTTTTAGATACTCCTCAGTGGAGAATGATTTGGGTGACATGTAATCGACTGGTTCGATTTGTTTGGAGTAAATGGGTGCCTATTATGAATGGTACTGACTTGCAGGTGGGATCTGAGGTCAAAGTAAGTCCTCTGACCTGTGCGTGTTTAGGCAGCCTATAGTATAATAGTTTACTAATCGGGCCTTAGTGGGGTAGAACTCGCTGAGACGTAGTCTCATCCCAGTTTGGGGAAAAACATTTCAAGACCCCGATGAGGAGCTGAGGAGGAGGAATCTGAGAAGGAGAACTCTGGGGTGAAACCTGAGAAGAAGAATTTTGGAAGAAGAAGATAATCCCGAGAGGGGCCTTGAGTACGGCCCGGGTGGACTGAGATTCCATCTTCTTTTGTGAACTCCATTTTGATGTGAATAGTTATGAAGTACTTTGGTTTGCGTTTTGTATAAAAGTTTGGTTATAAGTTTCAATATGAAAAATATGGCCCTGCTTTTCTATCCCATCGATTTACTGTCTGGGGATTTATAACTGCTTCCGCATGTGCTTAATAAATGAAAGGGTCAGCGATATATAATCCTGGGATATCGCATTATAAAATCGACCATATTAGAAGGATGTGTGCGTGCCCGAGGATCGGGGTTTGACATCCCCTTTTTGTGGTATCAAAGAGAAGTTCAAGATTGGAGTAATAAGGAGCGTTGACCATGGGATAGTTAGTAGAAAAGGCCTTTAAATTCATGCTGATGTATGTCTGTGTTAGCTGAATGCTAAAATTGTTTGTTGTTTGGATCGCTCTGTTTCTAATTCGGTGTTGAATTGGAAACAGGTGTTAGTTGAGTAAAGCTACACCATGAGCGATCAGGAGCTGAGAACTCCTGTAAAGAGGACCAGTAGGGCCATTATTCGGGGTAGAGCTCCGACTCGTGTCGGAACCCGAGGCGGACGTGGTCGAGCGCCAGCATAGGCTAGCGCGACTGGAATGATTCCATCTATCGTAGATGTCGAGGTAGCAGCCCCTAATGATCCCAGGGTGGATGGGATCTTGCGTTTTCTGGAAGCGATGGGCACTAGAATGGATCAGCAAGCTGCTACTGTTGAAGCCGCTGCTCAGGCCGCTGCAATTGCCGCTGCTGCCACCGCCACTGGAGTTGCCCCTGCTGCCGCACCTGCAGTCACACCTGCCGTTGCTTCAATCGCAGTGAATGTTGAAGGTCCACCGGAAATAGTGGTCGTTGCAAGGCCAATCCATAAGCTAGTGGAGCATTTCTTAAGGTTAAATCCACCGTTGTTCACCGGGTCTGGAGATCCCGAAGCTGCTTCCTCATGGGTTCAGAAGCTTGAAAAGGCGTTTGCACTGCTGATGTGCAACGAGGCTGAGAAGGTAATGTTAGCAACTTACCAGCTGGATGGAGTTGCAGACAATTGGTGGATGACAACTCGTGAAACAATCTTTCCAGAAGGTGCTGTTCAGGACTGGAACACTTTCCGTGAAGCCTTCAATGATAAGATTTTCTCTGAGACTGCCAGAGAGGTGAAGATGGCAGAATTTCAACGTCTTCGTCAGGGTTCCCTATTTGTTGATGAGTATGAGGCGAAGTTCGCTGAACTTTCGCGATATGCCCCCGAGTTAATTGAGAATCCTGTGAACCGAGCGAGGAGATTCAGAGATGGATTTAGACAGACTTTGAGAAGCGCCTTGGTCCTTCTGGATCTGCGGACTTATAACGACATATATCGGAGAGCTCAGAAAATTGAGAAAGATCATAATGATAAAGCTGCCTCATCTGGATCGAGGTTTAGCTCTCATAGAGACAACATCCGCCAATGAAAGAGGCCGATGTTTGAAAATAGATTCCAAGGCCTGCCCAGCAAGAAAAGTGGATTTAATAGGTCAGGACCTATTAGAAGTGATACGTGTCGCTTGTGTGGGAGAAGGCATGGGATAGCACCGTGCCCAGCTAGGACGGGTGCATGTTTCGAATGTGGCCAACAGGGCCACATAGCCAAATATTGTCCAAAGAAGCAAAGAGGACAACTTCAGTTGCCGCCGCCGCCACCACCGATGAGACAGATAGGAGGGTATGTCCCTTAGAATGCACCGCAAGGAGGACAGCAGAGACCTCCAGTTCAGGGCATCGTGTACGCGATTACCCAAGGTCAGGCAGAAGCTGCGCCTGGCGTGATCATAGGTACGGTCTCGCTCAACGACCAACCTGCTTATGCTTTGTTTGATTTGGGAGCAACCCATTCCTTCATTGTCGAGCAATATGTTAGGATCCTAGGGTTGAGTCATGTATTGTTGGAGTTAGCAATTTGCATATCTACACCCTTGAAAGATAAAGTTATTGTTACTTTGGGATGTTCGGGGTGCAAGTTAGAGATTGGTGAGCGAGTGGGGAAAATTGACTTGTTAGTATTAGGTATGTATGATTTTGATTTGATAATTGGTATGGATTGGCTCACCAATCAACGGGCTAAAATGGATTGCTATCGCAAGGCGATTCAGTTTGACCCATTAGGGGGTAAGAGCTTCGAGTTTGTCGGGAATCGAGAAGGACCTTCGATTTCCTTAATCTCATCGCCGGAAGCAGCTCGTTTGTTAGACGAGGGTTGCCGAGGGTACTTAGCAACTATCGTGGATACGACGGTTGAGGAGCTGAAAATGGAAGATATTGCAGTGGTATAGGAGTTTCCAGATGTCTTTCCAAAAGAATTGCCAGGGTTACCGCAGAAAGAGAAATTGAATTTGTAATCGAGCTAGTACCAGGGACAGAACCGATCTCAAAGGCACCTTATCGAATGGCGTTATCTGAGTTGAAGGAACTGAAGGTACAGATACAAGAGTTATTGGATAAGGGATTTATTCATCCTAGTGCATCACCTTAGGGAGCACCAGTTCTGTTTGTTAAGAAGAAAGATGGTTCGTTGCGTTTGTGCATAGACTATTGGCAGCTTAATCAGGTAACAATCAAGAACAAATATCCATTGCCGATGATAGATGCCTTGGTTTGCAAGGAGCGTCAATATTCTCGAAGATTGATTTGAGGACAAGATATCATCAGTTGAGGATTAGGAAAGAGGATATTCCTAAGTTAGCATTTCGTACTCGGTATGGTTATTACAAGTTTACAGTGATGCCGTTCGGATTGACAAATGCTCCAGCTGCTTTCATGGATATGATGAATAGAGTGTTCAAGGAATATCTGGATCAGTTTGTGATCGTATTCATAGATGATATCTTGGTCTATTCGAGAAGTGATGAAGAGCATGAGAATCATCTGAGAGTAGTGCTCCAAACCTTAAGAACTCATTAGCTGTATGCTAAGTTTAGCAAATGCGAGTTTTGGCTGACTCGTGTTGCGTTCTTAGGTCATGTGATTTCCGGAGAAGTAATCTCCGTCGATCCGAGCAAGATTGAAGCCGTGATCAAGTGGCTGAGACCGACAACAGTGATAGAGATCAGAAGTTTTCTGGGGTTAGCGGGTTATTACAGACGGTTTGTGGAAGGTTTCTCAGCATTAGCATCGCCTCTGACAAAGCTCCTAAAGAAAGAAGAGAGTTTGTATGGTCAAACAAGTGCGAACGTAGTATCCAAGAGCTGAAGGAAAAGCTGACTATTGCACCTGTGCTGACGATTCTATCTGGTCTTGGAGGATTCGAGATCTATAGTGATGCGTCATTCAGGGGATTGGGTTGCGTGCTGATGCAACATGGCAGAGTTGTTGCATACGTTTCCCGACAGTTGAGACCTCATGAATTGAATTATCTGACGCATGACTTAGAACTCTCAGCCATCATATTTGCGTTGAAGATTTGGAGGCACTACTTGTGCGGAGAAAAGTTTCAGATCTTCACGGACCATCGGAGTCTGAAGTATTTGTTCTCTTAGAAGGAGTTGAACATGAGACAGCACCGATGGATGGAATTGCTGAAGGATTACGACTGTGATATTCTATATCACCCGAGAAAGGCGAACAAGGTCGTCGATGCATTGAGTCGGAAGTCTTCAATAGCACAAATCTTGGTTAAGGAGTGGAACTTAATCGAGAGAGCTCGGGATTCGGAATTCAAATTTGAGGTAGGCCACCTCTCGAGTCTTATGGTCACCCTCAGAATTGAACCAGATGTCCAGGTCAAAATCAAGCAACTCCAACCAACAGATCCAGATGTACAGAGAATTCTTCAAGAGGATACCGATAAAAGAAAGACTGATTTTCAAGTTTCTGATGATGGGGTATTGAGGCTTAATGGACGTTTGGTTGTACCTGACGATGTAGAGCTTAGAGAAGAAATTTTATCTGAAGCACATCGTAGTAGTTACAGCATTCATCCTAGAAGCACTAAAATGTATCAGGATCTGCGTCAACACTACTGGTGGTCAGGTATGAAGGCGGATATCGCTAAACATGTGGCCAAGTGTTTGACTTGTTAGCAAGTAAAGGCCCAGCATTGCAAGCTGGGAGGACTTCTGCAACCTCTTGCGATCCCAGAATGGAAATGGGAGCATATCACGATGGATTTCGTGACTGGACTACCAAGGAGTCAAAGAGGAAATGATTCAATTTGGGTAGTGGTCGACAGGCTGACAAAGTCGGCTCACTTCATTGCAGTTCGAAAGGACCTGAGTCTGGATAGACACGCAGACCTGTATGTGCGTCAGGTGGTTCTATGCATGGAGTGCCGGTTACGATAACATCCGATAGAGACCCGAGGTTTACTACTGCTTTTTGGAAGAGCTTGCAGAGTGCTTTAGGTACAAAGCTTCAGTATAGTACGGCGTATCATCCTCAGACGGATGGCCAGTCTGAAAGGACAATTCAGACTCTTGAAGACATGCTGAGAGCGTGTGTAATAGACTTCAAAGGAAGCTGGGAAGATCAGCTTCATCTGGTGGAATTCGCCTACAATAACAGTTATCAGCAGAGCATCAAGATGGCTCCTTTTGAAGTGTTGCATGGCAGAGCGTGCAGAACTCCAGTATGTTAGGATGAAGTCGGGGAAAGAAAAATCACAGGCCCAGAGTTGGTTCAGCAATCAGTAGATGTCGTGACAGTAATCAGAGACAGATTAAAGACAGCCCAGAGCAGGCAGAAAAGTTATGCAGATAAGCGTCGAAGGTCTTTGGAATTCCAAGTTGGTGATTACGTTTTTCTGAAAGTGTCACCAATGAGGGGACCTTCGCGCTTTGATAAGAAAGGCAAGTTGAGTTCGAGGTACGTAGGTCCGTTTGAGATTCTTGAAAGAATCGGAAACCTAGCGTATCATCTTGCGTTGCCGCCAAGATTGGCGCAAGTGCATGACGTCTTTCACGTGTCGATGTTAAGGAAGTACGAGCTTGACCCGACCCATGTACTCAATTTCGAGGAATTGGACGTGGATGACCGTGTGTCATACGTTGAAAGACCGGTTCAGATTGTCGGTCGTAAAGAGCAAGTTCTACGTACAAAGACCATTCCGTTGGTCAAAGTGGTCTGGCAACACCACGGTATCGAAGGAGCGACACCGGGAGCGAAGAATCGATGAGACAGTTGTACCCCCGCCTTTTTGAGCAAAGTGTGTAATGGTTTAAATTTCGATGACGAAATTTTTATAAGAGGGGAAGAGTTGTGACATTCTGAAATTCGACCCCATTTCGATAAAGTGAAATGGGCATGTGGTCAACGTGCCTAAGGTCCTTTTTCACTAAGCTGATCACTCACGAGTTAACTAACCTATTAGGTGAAGTCGTTAAGGGATGTATCTGCAGTAAAATCCCTAAAAGCTACTCAATTGGTTGGATTGGACTAAAATCGCGTTTGATTGATTCTAACAATAAAATTTAAATTTGTTTCGGGAATCGAATATTCGAGCGTGTCAAAATTCATTTTTAGGACCGTCTCATCGTCTGTCAATTTATTGACGAGTCCGAAATTTCAAGAAAGAAATTATCGGAGGAAAAATCGAAGACAAAAAAAAAATAGAAAGGGAAAGGGAAAGAGAAAAGAAAAATAAGAATAAGATTGTTATTTTATCTCTCTTTTTCTCTCTCTCCCTTTTCACTCTCTTTTTCTCTCTCTCTCTTCTCTCTCCTCTCCCCTCCCCCCTCATGCGAGACCCCCCCACCAAACACCCCTTTGCCAAATTCAAATTGGCTTCTCGTCACGCCCGATCCTCGGGCGCGCGCCCATCCCTTACTTGGTTAATTTATTTGCGACGTCCCAGGAAGGTCACCGACCCATTCATTTATATACGCATGTGGAAGTTTAATAAAATCCCCAGATAATCAAACAATGGGATAGAAAAGTAGGATCACATTTTTCAAACCAATATAAGTCTTTAAAGACAAATTGGTTAATTACAAACTTAGGCTATCTGCAAAATTTTCGGCTTATCAAAAAGGTGATTGTCTTAACATCCACTAGTCAGACCCAATTGCCGATTGTTCAGCCTCCACCTCCCGAACTCCAGAACTTCCGGTCCTCCACGATCGTCATCTAGAGACCTGAAATATTTTTCCCCAAACCGGGATGAGACTATGTCTCAGCAAGTTCAACCCCACTAAGACCCAATTAGGAAGCCAATACGCCATAAGGGCTGCCTAAGCACAACACAGGTCAAAAGGCTTACCTTGGCATCAGTTCCTTTCCTGCACATTAGTTCAATTAATAATATCGATAACTACAACAAACAATTACATTCCACCAATCAGATCGACTCAGCGATCAATCGACTTAATCGATTACATGTCACTACGATCTTTCCCTGGTCGGTACATTCAATACTATCTATAAAGTCCGACCATGGTCTAGGACTGCTCACCCAAAATTGAAAATAGATAGCATAGCTCGCCCAAAGCTGATAGATATAGTATACTATGTATATGCTCGCCCAAAGCTGATAGATTAGGGCCCCCAGGCCAATTTATTATACTATATATGCTCGCCCGAAGCTGAGAAATATATCGCTCGCCCAAAGCTGATAATAAGGTATACTGCTCACCCAAAGCTGACATATCGCCCAAAGGCCGATATAGTATACCACTCCAACCATATAGTCAATTCATCATTTTTATCATTCACGATAAATAGCCGTGTGTGGGTACACGGTTGGCCTTAGCCAAAATATAATAATTTTACTTAAAAGTATCCCACAGATTTCATCAGCCCATTACATATTTTTGGCGCTGCAAACCGACGCCCGGTTATTTCTCCATTAATAAACCAAAATAAGATAATTTAGGAATAAATCCTAAATTCACAATTAATTTGATTTAGCACAAATTAATGCTCAAATAAATAAATGGACTGCACTATGATAATCGGCACGGAATTTCGGTCGTCGGCCATCTCAATCTTAATTTCCGAAATTTAATTAATTAATTAATTAATTTCGAAAATTAATAATTAATTACAATAAATTCAGTTTAGTTCAAACCGGAGCTATTTTAAATAAAAGGACTTCACCACGATCATCAGCACAAAATTCGGTCACCTAGGCTATCCCAAAGTAAAAATTTCCGAAAAATAATAAATAATTAAATTTATTCCGAAAATTAAATATAATAATATTATATTATATTATTATTATAATGGTACAAATTGAATTAATTATTTAATTTAAAATAATTAATTAAGGCTTAAACAAGATTACTTTAATTCAAACATTTACTTAGCCTTAATTAGTTATCCACTAAACTAATCACATCCCTTAATCCACTTAACATTTAAATAAACTAATCTAATCACCTAAACCTACTTAGTTTAATCTAAACATCCCCTAAACGTGATTAACTTACTAAGCGGGGATTAGTGAGTTAAACTCACCCGATTAGCGATCCGAGTGGCTCAAATTGACGGGGACGTCGAGAGGATTGATTCACTCCAAGGCGGGCCTAGCTTTCGGGGTCGGGAAGCCGGCCAAAACGGGCCACGAAGCCGCTGCCATACCCATTTTTGTTTGCTGCTGTCCGCTGCGGATTAAGGCCGAGAAAGGGTAGATCCAAGTTCGGTTGGGGCATGCAAGGGCCGAGAGGGCTAGGCGGAGCTCCGGCGGGCTGAGGCGGAGGCGTGCGGTGGCTCACGGCGGCGGGGACAAGCTCCGGCAGCTCCTAGAACTTGTGGACTGAGACAGACGAGGGCGGCTGGGCTTTGGCCAAGCACGGGCGGGCGAGGAGCAGCGGCTGCGAACGCGCGAGGAGCGACGAACGGCGACGACGTGCGGCGGGCCGGGCGACGTGCGGCTCCGGCCTTCGCCGGGTCGCTCGGCGTGCTTTGGGTTCCTCAAGAAACAAGGAGAAATGGAGGAGAGAGGGTCGACGGAAGCAGCAAGAAGAAGGGGAGGCCGGCTAGCGGCGGTCCGGCGAGGGCGTGCGACGAGCGGGAGGCGCGCGGCTGCTCCGACCGATCTTCTCGCAATCGCTGGGTTTGAAAGAAGAAGAAGAAGAAGAAGAAGATGGGGAGATGGAGGAGTAGTCGCACGGTAGGGAGAGGGAGGAGAGAGAACAAGGGGGCATTCCTTTTCTTTTTCTCTTTATTTAATCCCCCAAAATTAGCCCACAATGACATCACTTGATGATGTCATGTTCAACTATCTCCAATTTCTCACAATCTTAGTCCAATGGGTCCAATTTCTTTTTCCGCCGTGGCATAAAATCTCGTACACTTAATTCAATCAATTCTCAGTCAATTCCATCCAATTGAAGCTCAATTAAATTAACTCATATGTCCTCAACCTTCTTATGACTTTTCCCCATCAAATGATCCAACTTGCTTCCCAAAGATTCGATCAAAAACGGCCCTCTGACAATCTCGAACAAAAACGGCCTTACTTTACTTTTTCGCCAAAAGTCTCGGTTGTAGAAAAATCTTCTAAAGATGAGTCGACGTTCCTAAGATGAATTGTGACTTGACAGAACTCTCAATTTCTGAATTCGGGTTCGATTTCACGGTTAATTTCAATTCGACGTGAATTTAGTGCGTCATAATCTACCGGGTAGCTTTTAGGAAATTTTCTTGCATTTGACCTATGGTTGATTATTCTCAAGCCACAAAGTACATCTTCGATACATTGGCGACTCTCAATTGTCGTAAAAATCTCAAGGTTTCAAATACAGACACGGGGTATCGAAACGACAGAATAATCGGTCTAGTGCCAATCGACAAGAATTGTGCAATTAGGTGGAATCACCCACACTTAATCACATACCTTTGTCGAGTCAACCTATCTCCGATTTCTAATCGATCTTACTATGTCGTAATGATCTCTTGTAGATTTGCACGGTCGAGCAGTTGTTTCCTGGTCGAATTCTCAAGTCTAATGCGTTAAAATTCCTTAACGGCTTCACCGGATAGACTAGTTATCCCATGAGTGATCAGTTCAGGAAAAAGAACTATAAATGCGTCGATGAAATGCCCAACTATTTCGATCGAAATCAGAACCTAGATTTCAGGATGTCACAATTCTTCCCCTCTTATAGAAATTTCGTCCTCGAAATTTAAACCTTACAGTACTTAAGCAAAAAGGTGGGGGTACAATTCTCTCATCGACTCTTCAGTCTCCCATGTCGCTCCTTCAATACCGTGGTGTTGCTAGACCACTTTGACCAACGGGATGGTCTTTGTACGCAGAACTTGCTCTTTTCGATCCACAATCTAAACCGGGCTTTCAACGTATGACACATGATCATCCACGTCCAATCCTTCAAAATTGAGCATGTGGGTCGGGTCAGGCTCATACTTCCTCAACATCGACACGTGAAAGACGTCATGCACTTGCGCCAATCTCGGCGGTAATGCAAGACGATACACTAGGTTCTCGATTCTTTCAAGAATCTCAAACGAACCTACGTACCTCGGACTCAGTTTTCCCTTCTTGCCAAAGCGTGAAGTTCTCCTCATTGGTGACACCTTCAGAAAAACGTGATCACCAACTTGGAATTCCAACAATCTCCGGTGCTTGTCTGCATAACTTTTCTGACGACTCTGAGCGGTCTTTAATCTGTCTCTGATCACTGTCACGGCATCTACTGACTGCTAAACCAACTCTGGGCCTGTGATTTTCCTTTCCCCGACTTCGTCCCAACAAACTGGTGTTTTGCATGCTCTGCCATACAACGCTTCAAATGGAGCCATCTGGATGCTCTGTTGATAACTATTGTTGTAGGCAAATTCCACCAAGTGAAGTTGATCTTCCCAACTTCCTTTGAAGTCTATTACACAAGCTCTCAGCATATCCTCCAGGGTTTGAATTGTCCTCTCAGACTGGCCATCCGTCTGAGGATGATAGGCCGTACTGTACTGAAGCTTTGTACCTAGAGCACTCTGCAAGCTCTTCCAAAAAGCAGCAGTAAATCTCGGGTCTCTATCTGATGTTATCGTTACCGGCACTGCATGCATACGAACTATCTGTCGCACATACAGATCTGCGTGTCTATCTAAACTGAGGTCCTTTCGAACTGCAATGAAGTGAGCTGACTTTGTCAATCTGTCGACTACCACCCAAATCGAATCATTACCTCTCGACTCCTCGGTAGTCCGGTCACGAAATCCATCGTGATATGCTCCCATTTCCATTCTGGGATCTCTAGAGGTTGCAAAAATCCTCCCGGCTTGCAATGCTGAGCTTTTACCTGCTGACATGTTAAACACTTGGTGACATGCTTGGCGATATCCGTCTTCATACCCGACCACCAATAGTGTTGACGCAGATTCTGATACATCTTAGTACTGCCAGGATGAATGCTGTAATTGCTACGATGAGCCTCTGATAAAATCTCTTCTCTAAGCTCTACATCGTCAGGTACACACAATCGTCCTTGGAACCTCAGTATTCTATCCTCAGAAATCTGAAAGTCAGCATTCCTCTTTTCTGTATTCTCATGCAGAATCTTCTGAATCTCGGGATCTGACCACTGAAGCGTCTTGATTCTAATCTGCATTTTCGGCTCAATTCTGAGGGTGGCCATAAGGTTCGAAAGGTGGCCTACTTCAAATTTGAAAACCGAATCTCGAGCATTCTCAAGTAAGCTCCATTCCTTGAGCACCATCTGAGCAACTGAAGACTTCCGACTCAGTGCATCAGCAACCTTATTTGCTTTTCCAGGGTGATACAGAATATCACAGTCATAGTCTTTTAGTAATTCCATCCATCGACGCTGTCTCATGTTCAACTCCTTTTGAGAGAACAGATACTTGAGACTCTGATGGTCAGTGAAGATCTGGAATCTTTCTCCGCACAAATAGTGTCTCCAAATCTTCAGGGCAAAGATGATCGCCGCGAGTTCTAAGTCATGCGTCCGATAGTTCTGCTCATGAGGTCTCAATTGATGGGAGGCGTATGCAACGACTCTACCATGTTGCATCAGCACACAACCCAATCCTCTAAATGACGCATCACTGTAGATCTCGAATTCTCCAGGGCCAGATGGAATTGTCAACACATGTGCAGTAGTCAGCTTTTCTTTAAGCTCCTGAAACCTATTTTCGCACTTGTCTGTCCAGATGAATTTTTCTTCCTTCTTCAAGAGCTTTGTTAAGGGTGACGCTAACGATGAGAAACCTTCCACAAACCATCTGTAATAACCTGCCAATCCTAGAAAACTTCTAATCTCTGTCACTGTCGTCGGTCTCGGCCAATTGATCACGGCTTCTATTTTACTCGGGTCCACTGAAATTCCTTCGCTCGAAATAACATGACCTAGGAACGCCACACGAGTTAACCAAAATTCGCACTTACTGAACTTGGCATACAGGTCATGGTCCCTCAATGTCTGTAGCACTATCCTCAACTGTCTTCCGTGTTCCTCTGGACTTCTTGAATACACCAAGATATCGTCGATGAACACGATCAAGATACTCCTTGAACACACGGTTCATCAAATCCATAAAAGCAGCTGGAGCGTTCGTCAAGCCAAACGGCATTACAGTGAACTCATAATGGCCGTATCGAGTACGAAAAGCCGACTTCGGTATGTCCTCCTTCTTGATTCTCAACCGATGATACCCCGTCCTCAAGTCGATCTTAGAAAATATCGACGCTCCTTGCAACTGATCAAACAAATCGTCGATCCTCGGCAGTGGATACTTGTTCTTAATCGTCACTTGATTGAGTTGACGATAGTCAATGCACAAGCGCAATGAACCATCCTTCTTCTTCACAAACAGAACTGGTGCTCCCCAAGGCGATGCACTCGGACGTATGAATCCTTTATCCAAGAACTCTTGCATCTCGCACCTTCGGTTCTTTCAACTCGATAACGCCATCCGGTAGGGAGCCTTAGAGATTGGCTGTTAGGGTACTAACTCAATCACAAACTCAATCTCTCTCTCGGGCGGCAACCCCGGCAACTCCTTAGGAAACACATCCGGAAACTCTTGAACCACCGAGATATCCTCGATCTTTAGCTCCTCAAGCGTCGTGTCTACGACAGTCGCCAAGTAACTTTGACAACCCCCGTCTAACAAACGGGTTGCCTCAAGCGACGAGATCAAAGCAATCGAGGGTCCTCCTCGACTCCTAGTAAACTCGAAACTTTCACCCCCTAACGGGTTAAACTGAATCGATTTACGACAGCAGTCCATCTTAGCTCGTTACTTAGTGAGCCAGTCCATGCCAATTATCACATCAAAATCATACATGGCTAGGACTATCAGATCTATTTTCCCCTCTCGCTCACCAATCACTAACTTGCAACCAGAACAACCCAATGCGGCTAACACCTTATCCTTTAACGGTGTAGATATGCTAACCACATCGACTCCAACAATTCAAGACTTAATCCTATCAACTTAACAAACTGCTCGGCTATAAAGGAATGAGTGGCGCTGGGTCAAACAAAGCATAAGCAAAGCATGGTCGTTCAACAAAACCGTACCTACAATCACATTAGGCGCATCCTCAGCCTATCCTCTCGTGATGGCATACGTCATTCCCTGAGCTGGAGGCCTGTTCAGTCCACCCTGCGGTGCCATCTGCGGCACAAACCCCCTATTCTGACCCAACGGTGGCGGTGGCGACAACTGTGGTTGTCCTCTTGGTTGGTTAGGACAATCTCTGATCACGTGGCCCTACTGGCCACATCCAAAACAAACACCCGGCCTTCGAGGACACGGCGATGTACCATGCCGTCTTCCACAAAGGCGACACTGGCCATTCTGACTCGGCCCTGATTTTCCGATTCCACCCTTCCTGCTGGGCGGGATATGGAATTTACCTCCAGTCATGGGTCACTTTCCCTGACGAATTGCATCTCTGCTTGGAACAAACCTCGATCCAGACGAGGCGGTTCTTCCGTTCTGATCCTTCTCAATCTTCTGAGCTCTCCAGCTGACTAGTGGATGTTAAGACAGTCACCTTTTTGATAAGCCGAAAATTTTGCAGACAGCCTAAGTTTGTAATTAACCAGTTTGTCTTTAAAGATTTATATTGGTTTGAAAAATGTGATCCTACCTTTCTATCCCATTGTTTGATTGTCTGGGGATTTTATTAAGCTTCCGCATGCGTATATAAATGAATGGGTCGGCGACCTTCTTGGGACGTCGCAAATAAATCGACCAAGTAAGGGATGGGCGCACGCCCAAGGATCGAGGCGTGACATCCCCAGTTTAAAAGTGGTATCAGAGCGAGTCTGTGAATGGAGTGATAAGGTGCGATTGTTCATGGGATAGTTAGTAGGAATGACTTTAAATTCATGCTGGTGCATGTCTGTGTTAGCTGGATGCTAGAATTGCTTGTTGTTTGGATCGCTCTGTTTCTAATTCGGTGTTGAATTGGAAACAGATGCTAGTTGAGTAAAGCTACACCATGAGCGATCAGGAGCCGAGAGTTCCTAGGCAGAGGACCTTATCCTCAGTGATTCGGGCTAGAACGCAGGCAAGAGGCAGAGCCCGAGGCAGTCGTGGTAAAGCGCCAGCTGTGGCTAGCGCTAGTGGTGAAGCACCACCTTCTGTTGGTGTTGGGGTAGAAACCCCTGGTGATCCCAGGTTCGATGGGATCATGCGTGTATTGGAAGCAATGAATTTAAGGTTAGATTAGCAAGCCGCTACTGTTGAAGATGGCCGAATTCCAACGTCTTCATCAGGGTTCCCAAACTGTCGATGAGTATGAAGCGAAGTTTGCTGAACTTTCGCGATATGCCCCAGAGCTAATTGAAAACCCAGTAAACTGAGCGAGAAGATTTAGGGATGGGTTCAGGCCAGACTTGAGGAGTATACTGGTCTCCCTAGATTTGAGGACTTACAACGACATATACCGGAGAGCTCAGAAGATTGAGAAGGATCAGAACGGAAGAACCGCCTCGTCTGGATCGAGGTTTGTTCCAAGCAGAGATGCAATTCGTCAGGGAAAGTGACCCATGACTGGAGGTAAATTCCATATCCCGCCCAGCAGGAAGGGTGGAATCGGAAAATCGGGCCGAGTCGAATGGCGGTGTCGCCTTTGTGGAAGACGGCATGGTACATCGCCGTGTCCTCGAAGGCCGGGTGTTTGTTTTGGATGTGGCCGGTAGGGCCACGTGATCGAGATTGTCCTAACCAACCAAGAGGACAACCACGGTTGTCGCCACCGCCACCGTTGGGTCGAATAGGGGTTTGTGCCGCAGATGGCACCGCAGGGTGGACTGAACAGGCCTCCAGCTCAGGGAATGACGTATGCCATCACGAGAGGATAGGCTGAGGATGCGCCTAATGTGATTGTAGGTACGGTTTTGTTGAACGACCATGCTGCTTATGCTTTGTTTGACCCTGGCGCCACTCATTCCTTTATAGCTGAGCAGTTTGTTAAGTTGATAGGATTAAGTCTTGAATTGTTGGAGTCAGTGGTTAGCATATCTACACCGTTAAAGGATAAGGTGTTAGCTGCATTGGGTTGTTCTGGTTGCAAGTTAGTGATTGGTGAGCGAGAGGGGAAAATAGATCTGATAGTCCTAGCCATGTATGATTTTGATGTGATAATTGGCATGGACTGGCTCACTAAGTAACGAGCTAAGATGGACTGCTTGTCGTAAATCGATTCGCTTTAACCCGTTAGGGGTGAAAGTTTCGAGTTTACTAGGAGTCGAGGAGGACCCTCGATTGCTTTGATCTCGTCGCTTGAGGCAACCCGTTTGTTAGACGGGGGTTGTCAAAGTTACTTGGCGACTGTCGTAGACACGACAGTTGAGGAGCTAAAGATCGAGGATATCTCAGTGGTTCAAGAGTTTCCAGATGTGTTTCCTAAGGAGTTGCCAGGGTTGCCGCCTGAGAGAGAGATTGAGTTTGTGATTGAGTTAGTACCCGGAACAGAGCCAATCTCTAAGGCTCCCTACCGGATGGCGTTATCTGAGTTGAAAGAACTGAAGGTGCAGATGCAAGAGTTACTGGATAAAGGATTCATACGTCCGAGTGCATCGCCTTGGGGAGCACCAGTTCTGTTTGTGAAGAAGAAGGATGGTTCATTGCGCTTGTGCATTGACTATCGTCAACTCAATCAAGTGACGATTAAGAACAAGTATCCACTGCCGAGGATCGACGATTTGTTTGATCAGTTGCAAGGAGCGTCGATATTTTCTAAGATCGACTTGAGGACAGGGTATCATCAGTTGAGAATCAAGAAGGAGGACATACCGAAGTCGGCTTTTCGTACTCGATACGGCCATTATGAGTTCACTGTAATGCCGTTTGGCTTGACGAACGCTCCAGCTGCTTTTATGGATTTGATGAACCGTGTGTTCAAGGAGTATCTAGATCAATATAGTATACCGGTATACTGCTCACCCAAAGCTGACATATCGCCCGAAGGCCGATATAGTATACCACTCCAACCATATAGTCAATTCATCATTTTTATCATTCACGATAAATAGCCGTGTGTGGGTACACGGTTGGCTTTAGCCAAAATATAATAATTTTACTTAAAAATATCCCACCAATTTCATTAACCCATTACATATTTTTGGCGTTGTAAACCGACGCCCGGTTATTTCTCCATTAATAAACCAAAATAAGATAATTTAGGAATAAATCCTAGATTCACAATTAATTCGATTCAGCACAAATTAATGCTCAAATAAATAAACGGACTGCACTACGATAATCGGCACGGAATTTCGGTCGTCGGCCATCTCAATCTTAATTTCCGAAATTTAATTAATTAATTAATTAATTTCGAAAATTAATAATTAATTACAATAAATTCAGTTTAGTTCAAACCGGAGCTATTTTAAATAAACGGACTTCACCACGATCATCAGCACAAAATTCCGGTCACCGGCTATCCCGGTAAAAATTTCCGAAAAATAATAAATAATTAAATTTATTCCGAAAATTAAATATAATAATATAATATTATATTATTATTATAATGGTACAAATTCGAATTAATTATTTAATTTAAAATAATTAATTAAGGCTTAAACAAGATTACTTTAATTCAAACATTTACTTAGCCTTAATTAATTATCCACTAAACTAATCACATCCCTTAATCCACTTAACATTTAAATAAACTAATCTAATCACCTAAACCTACTTAGTTTAATCTAAACATCCCCTAAACGTGATTAACTTACTAAGTGGGATTAGTGAGTTAAACTCACCCGATTAGCGATCCGAGCGGCTCAAATCGACGGGGACGTCGAGAGGATCGATTCACTCCAAGGCGGGCCTAGCTTTCGGGGTCGGGAAGCTGGCCAAAATGGGCCATGAAGCCGCTGCCATACCCATTTTTGTTTGCTGTTGTCCGCTGCGGATTAAGGCCGAGAAAGGGTAGATCCGAGTTCGGTTGGGGCATGCAAGGGCCGAGAGGGCTAGGCGGAGCTCCGGCGAGCTGAGGCGGAGGCGTACGGTGGCTCACGGCGGCGGGGACAAGCTCCGGCAGCTCCTGGAACTTGTGGACCGAGACAGACGAGGGCGGCTGGGCTTCGGCCAAGCACGGACCGGCGAGGAGCAATGGCTGCGCGCGCGCGAGGAGCGACGAACGGCGACGACGTGCGGCGGCTCCAAGCGACGTGCAGCTCCAGCTTCGCTGGTCTGCTCGCCGTGCTGGGTTCCTCAAGAAACAAGGAGAAATGGAGGAGAGAGGGTCGACGGAAGCAGCAAGAAGAAGGGGAGGCCGGCTAGCGGCGGTCCGGCGAGGACGTGCGACGAGCAGAGGCGCGCGGCTGCTCCGACTGATCTTCTGCAACTGCTGGGTTTCAAAGAAGAAGAAGAAGAAGAAGATGGGGAGATGGAGGAGTAGTCGCACGGTAGGGAGAGGGAGGAGAGAGAACAAGGGGGGGCATTCCATTTCTTTTTCTCTTTATTTAATCCCCCAAAATTGGCCCACCATGACATCACTTGATGATGTCATGTTCCACTATCTCCAATTTCTCACAATCTTAGTCCAATGGGTCCAATTTCTTTTTCCGCCGTGGCATAAAATCTCGTACACTTAATTCAATCAATTCTTAGTCAATTCCATCCAATTGAAGCTCAATTAAATTAACCCATGTGTCCTCAACCTTCTTATGACTTTTCCCCCATCAAATGATCCAACTTGCTTCCCAAAGATTCGATCAAAACGGCCCCTCGACAATCTCGAACAAAAACGGCCTTACTTTACTTTTTTCGCCAAAAATCTCGGTTGTAGAAAAATCTTTGAAGATGAGTCAACGTTCCTAAGATGAATTGTGACTTGACAGAACTTTCAATTTCTGAATTCGGGTTCGATTTCACAGTTAATTTCAATTCGACGCGAATTTAGTGCGTCCTAATCTACCGGGTAGCTTTTAGGAAATTTTCTTGCATTTGACCTGTGGTTGATTATTCTCAAGCCACAAAGTACATCTTCGATACATTGGCGACTCTCAATTGTCGTAGAAATTTCAAGGTTTCAAATACAGACACGGGGTATCGAAACGACAGAATAATCGGTCTAGTGCCAATCGACAAGAATTGTGCAATTAGGTGGAATCACCCACACTTAATCACATACCTTTGTCGAGTCAACCTATCTCCGATTTCTAATCGATCTTAGTGTGTCGTAATGATCTCTTGTAGATTTGCACGGTCGAGCAGTCGTTTCTTGATTGAATTCTCAAGTCTAATGCATTAAAATTCCTTAACGGCTTCACCGGATAGACTAGTTATCCCATGAGTGATCAGTTCAGGGAAAAGAACTATAAATGCGTCGATGAAATGCCCAACTATTTCGATCGAAATCAAAACCTAGATTTCAGGATGTCACATTCTCTCTCTACTTTTGACTAGTCAAAGCTTTCTCTCTTATCTCTTCTTCTCTCTCCTCTCTCTTCTCCCCACCCCACGTGACCGAACCCCCTATTTCTTCTTCTCCTTCGTGCGAACTAGAAACTGAAGAAGAACAAAAGCAGCAGCCACCGTCATTGAAGACCAAAGCAGCTCGCCGTCGCCGCCGGACGCCGCCGGGCCGCCGTCTACACCGCCCGCGCACGCTGCGTCCACTGTTCACCGCCCGTGGGCCGCCTGTGCCGCCTGCGCCTGCTGTCCCTCTCCCACGCGACTTCCGCCCCTACCCAGCTCGGTCTGGCACCTCCAGCCGCCGCTTGTCGTTGTCCCGACCTCCTCGGCGTCCCCCTCACCCTCCGCTGGCCCCGCCTCGCTGTTTTGGCCATCGGACTAGCTCCGGCCAGCCAAAAATAGCAACCCACGAAGTGGGTTTCCAACGACTTCGGGCTCGCTTTTGGGCAATTTTCGGGCCCCGAACCCGAGACCCGCTTTGAGGTTTATTGTTCCTCGCGTCGCCCCCGTCGGATTGATCCGATTTGCACGTGATTCCGGTGAGTAATCTCACTAATCACTGCTTAGTTTGCTAATTATGCTTAGGGATTGGTTAGGTTTAATTAAATGCAATTAGGTGGTTAGTTTAGAATGGATTAGTGTTTATTAGTCAATTGTCATGCGAACTAGACAAATTGAGTGTACATTTAGCAAGTAGATGTGGTCTACTATTTATTGAAAGTATCTCGGGATTTTTCCCGAACCTTAGTAGGCTTCAATTAGGCTTTTCAGGCCTAAGTGGAATTTTTGGTATTTAAATATTAATTTTCGGAATTAAATTAATTAATTATTTATTTATTTTCCAAAAATTCAATTGGGATGGCCCGTGATCGGAATTTTATGCTGGTGATCGTGGTAAAGTTCATTTATTTAATTGGGCCTTATTTTGAGCTAAATGGAATTTTTAATATTTATTAATTAATTTTCGAAATTAATTAATTATTTATTTATTTTTTGAAAATTAATTTTGAGATGGCCGACGACCGAAATCTCGTGCTGATCGTCATGGCGCACTCCGTTTATTTAATTGAGCTTTAATTTGTATGTAATTGATTTAATTATGAATTTTTAGGAGTTATTCATATTGAGTTGATTGTTAATTATTTAATTGAGAAATCGTTGGGTATTGGTTATCACCTGAAAAGAAATACGTGGGCTCGGTGAATTGGAATATCACCTGGAGAATGCACGTGAAGTCAGTGGTTGAATATGTCATATTGACGAAGAGGTCGCCTAAGAGATTGCACGTGGCTCGAAGACTCAGTATGTCCTCCTAGAGAATGCACGTGGCTTGGTGACAGAGTTTGGCATCTAAAAGGGCATGTGGCTCGGTGAATTGATGCATCACTTTGGTGAGATAACACCTAAGAGAAGGCACGTGGGCTCGGGCATCGTAAAAAGGACACGTGGCTCGGTGATCTAATGCGTCACCTTGGCGAATTAGTGCCTTAGAGAATGCACATGGGTCCAGTATTCAGAATTAGCATCTAAAAGGGTACGTGGCTTGGTGACTTGATGTACCACCTTGACGAAAAGGTCGCCTTAGAGAATGCATGTGGGCCCAAGGTTCTAGGCATGTGGCTCGGAGACTTGGGATGTCATCCTGGAGAATGCACATGGCCTAGCTTTTAGATACTCCTCAGTGGAAAATGATTTGTGTGACATGTAATCGATTAGTTCGATTTGTTTGGAGTAAATGGGTGCCTATTATGAGTGGTACTGACTTGTAGGTGGGATCTGAGGCCAAGGTAAGTCCTCTGACCTGTGCGTGTTTAGACAGCCTATAGTATAATAGTTTACTAATCGGGCCTTAGTGTGGTAGAACTCGCTGAGACGTAGTCTCATCCCAGTTTGGGGAAAAACATTTCAAGACCCCGATGAGGAGCTGAGGAGGAGGAATCTAAGAAGGAGAACTCTGGGGTGAAACCTGAGGAGAAGAATTTTGGAAGAAAAAGATAATCCCGAGAGGGGCCTTGAGTACAGCCCGGGTGAACTGAGATTCCATCTTCTTTTGTGAACTCCATTTTGATGTGAATAGTTATGAAGTACTTTGGTTTGTGTTTTGTATAAAAGTTTGGTTATAAGTTTTCATATGAAAAAAATGGCTCTACTTTTCTATCCCATCGATTTACTATCTGAGGATTTATAACTGCTTCCGCATGTGCTTAATAAATGAAAGGATCGGCGATATATAGTCCTGGGATATCACATTATAAAATCGACCATATTAGAAGGATGTGTGCGTGCCCGAGGATTGGGGTTTGACATGTGGTATCTGTCACGCCCCGATCCTCGGGCACGCACCCATCCCTAACCTTGGTCGATTAATAGTAACGTCCTAGGACGCATCGCCGACCCTTTTATTTTAATACGCATGCAGAAGCATATAATAATCCCCAGGCAATAAAACAAAGTAAGACTCCAAATTTCACAACTGAAAAACTACACTTATATACATTGCAAATTATGGTGCAAATATATATAAGGCGAATTGTTAAGTTAGGTTTTAAACCACAAGTTCATAAAACAAGTTTGAAAAAGGAATCAACTTCCATCTAAAGAGAATTGTCCTATGACTAACTAGTCAGACAGGATTGTCAATACTTCAGACTTCGCCTTCTACTTTTCGAGCCCATGGTCCTTTACCAACGCCATCTAAGGACCTGAAAATGGTTATACAATAACTAGTGAGACAGTGTCTCAGTGAGTTTTACCCCTTAAGACTCAATTAGGAAGCCAATACACAACGCAAGTCAGAGGACTTACCTTGGCCTCAGTTCTTTCTTGCGGGTCAGTATATATCAGATGTCCAGGAAACACATCAATTCACAGCATCAGATCAAATCATTAATCAATTGACTGAGTCGATTACATGTCATCACGACCTTCCCCTGGTCGGTACATTCAATACTATCTATAAAGTCCGACCTTAGTCTAGGACTGCTCACCAAAAGCTGAAAATATATAATATAGCTCGCCCAAAGTTGATAATATAGTATACTATATATATGCTCACCCAAAGCTGATAGATTGGGGCCCTCAGGCCATCAAAGTATATTATATATGCTCACCCAAAACTGATAATATATGCTCACCCAAAGCTGATAATAAGGTATATTGCTCACTCAAAGCTGATGTATCACCCGTAAGCTGATCTAATATATCGGTATACTGCTCACCCAAAGCTGACATATCGCCCATACGTCGATATAGTATACCGCTCAAATCATATAGTCAAATTCTCATTTTTATCATATCCGATAAAAATATAGCCGTGTGTGGGTACACGGTCGGCCTTAACCAAAATATCATAATTTCATCTTTACGAATGTCCCACTAGTTTCAACAGCCTATTACATATTTTTGGTGCTGTAAACCGATGCCTAATTAATTTCCAATCAATTACCAAAATTGATTAATTTAGGAATAAAATCCTAAAATCAGAATTAAATCAATCCAGCATGATTTAGTACTCAAATAAATAAACAAACTGCACCATGATAATCAGGCATAACATTCCGATCGTCGGTTATCCCAGCTTAATTTCTGGAAAATAAATAAATAAATAAATAATTACGAAAATTATTAAATAAATGCAATGAATCAAATTTAGGCCTGTAATGTCTAATTGGACGCCAAAACGGCCGGAAAATTTCTTAGATTCATTCAATAAAGAATATAGCGTGTCTACTCGCTA
This sequence comes from Eucalyptus virginea, assembly GCA_014182375.1. Taxonomy (NCBI): domain Eukaryota; kingdom Viridiplantae; phylum Streptophyta; class Magnoliopsida; order Myrtales; family Myrtaceae; genus Eucalyptus; species Eucalyptus virginea. Next base: position 17,192,135 of record CM024521.1, on the reverse strand, counting down.
ATGGCACTAACCATTTGTCTAACATGCATCAATAAGTCTCTAATTTAATTATTCTAATTTTATTTATCCACCTAATTGCAGTTAATTAAATCTAAATAATCCTTAAGCATCATTAGCTGACTAAGTGAGGATTAGTGAGCAAAACTCACCCGTTTAACGAATCGCTCAATTCAATTCGATAGGGACGCGACAAGGCTCGATCCTCTCCAAAGTGGCGACGGCAACAGGGCACGGCTTGGGCTCAAAAATTGGCCTGCAAAGCCTCACGGTTTCTGCTCGGGTTCCTCGGCTGATGGGCTGATTTGCATGGCTGAGTTTGCGTGGGACACCAAGCTCGACTGCAGACAGGACTTTTCACAGACGAAAGAGGAAGACGAGCTAACGGCGGGGACTTTGGCTAATCGCTGGACAGCACAGAGCTCGGAGAAAATGGGGTGGCAGAACAAAATGAGAGAGATATTGAGGGGGTGTGCATCGGCCAAGCAGGGAAAAGAAAAGAGAGGATAAGGAGAAAGGGGACGTTGGCAACATGGGGGAGGGGATAAAGTAGAAGAAAAATCAAAGAAAGGGGGGAGGAAAGTTGGACACGGTAGGGGAAAGCGGAACGTCGGCGTGGGAGAAAAGATCCGTGAGAGAGAGAGAGAGAGAGAGAGAGAGAGAAAAGAAGGGGAGATGTGAGCATGAGCGGACTGAGTGGGGGGAGAAGAAATAGAAAATAAAAAGGAATCGAATAGAAATTTCTAAAATCGAAAATTCTTAATCCCACTTGCTCTTGTTTAGTCCAAATTGATCCCCAAAAATCCCCATGCTTAAGTACTTGATCCTCACTTGCTTTGTTGCACCAAATTTCCCCTAAACAATAAGTCTCAGGCAACAAAAACGGCTATTTCCTTCAATTCTGAATTTTAATTCATTTTTTCTCGGAATCCGATTTTCTGAACAAACAAATCTGGTTAAGGTCCAATTTGAAAGTAGAAAAAAGCTCAAACAACTTCCAATCACCAATTCACTCACACCAGATGCCAAAAATCCCTTTAAATTAGCTCATCCGAATTTCCGTCCATTTTTCGAATCGCCTGCAACGATTTTCCATAAAAAACCCAAACTTACCGAAAGTTCCTCGAACAATGACTCGTTGTTCTTAGAATTTATTGTGACATGACAGAATCTTCAATTTCTGAAATCAGACTCAAATTCGCGGTTAATTTCCATTCGACGCGTTTTTAGTGTGACCTAGGCTACTACGTAGTTTTCAAAGATTTTTAGTGCAAATGACCTGTGGTCAATTTTCTTCGAACCACAATGAACCTACTCAACGCATTAGCGACTCTCGGTTGTCATGAAAATATTAATGATTCAAATACGGACACAGGGTACCAAAACGACAGAAGAATCAATTTAAGGCCGGTCAATGAGAATTTTTCAATTTAGTGGTGTCACCCACGATTAGCCATACATCTCAGTCAAACATGCCTATCTCTGATTTCAAATCGATTTTATACTGTGCCGTAATGGCCTCTAAAGATGAGCACGGTCGAGAAGTTCATTCCTGGTCGAATTCTTAAGTCTATTGCCTTAAAATTTCTTAATAGCTTCCTTGAATAGCCTAGTTATCTCGAGAGTGATTAGTTTTAAGAATAGCCCTATAGCCTCATCAATGAAATGTCCGATTTTATTCAATAGAAAACAGGACTGAAAATCTGGGATATCATAACCCTTCCCTTCTTATAAAAATTTCGTCCTCAAAATTTAAACCTTTACAAAACTTCATAAAAAAGGCAGGGGTACAACTGTCTTATCGACTCTTCAGTCTCCTATGTCACTCCTTCAATACCGTGGTGTTGCCAGACCACTTTGATTAACGAAATGGTATTTGTACGCAGAACTTGGTCTTTACGATCCACAATCTGAACCGGGCTTTCAACGTATAACACACAGTCATCCACGTCTAATTCCTCAAAATTGAGCACGGAGGTCGGGTCGGGCTTATACTTCCTTAACATCGACACGTGAAAGACGTCGTGCACTTGCGCCAATCTCCGCAGCAAAGCAAGACGATATGCTAGGTTCCCAATTCTCTCAAGAATCTCAAATTGACCTACGTACCTTGGACTCAGTTTTCCTTTCTTTCCAAAGTGTGAAATTCCCCTCATTAGTGACACCTTTAGAAAAACGTGATCACCAACTTGGAATTCCAAAGACCTTCGGTGCTTATCTGCATAGTTTTTATGTCTGCTCCGAGTGGTCTTTAATATGCTTCTAATCATTGCCACGGCATCCACTGATTATTGGACCAACTTTGGGCCTGTAATCTTTCTTTCCCCAACTTCATCCCAACACACTGGTGTTCTACATATTCTACCATACAACACTTCAAAAGGAGCCATCTTGATGCTCTGTTGATAACTGTTGTTGTAGGCAAATTCCACCAGGTGTAATTGACCTTCCCAACTTCCTTTGAAGTCAAGTACACAAGCTCTCAGCATGTCCTCGAGGGTCTGTATTGTCCTCTCAAATGGGACATCTATTTGAGGATGATATGTCGTACTGTACTGAAGCTTGGTACCTAAGGCACTTTGTAAACTCTTCCAAAAAGTGGCGGTAAATCTCGAGTCTCTATCTGAGGTTATTGTAACCGGCACGCCATGCATTCGAACCACTTCACACACGTACAGATCTGCGTGTCTATCTAAACTGAGGTCTTTTCAAACTGCAATGAAGTGAGTTGACTTTGTCAATCTGTCAACTACTACCCAAATCGAATCATTTCCCCTTTGACTCCTTAGTAGTCCAGTCACGAAATCCATCGTGATATGCTCTCATTTCCATTCTGTGATCTCAAGAGGTTGCAGAAGTCCTCCCGACTTGCAATACTGAGCTTTCACTTACTGACATGTCAAACACTTGGCGACATGCTTGGTGATGTCTGCCTTCATACCTGACCACCAACAGTGTTGACGCGGATTCTGATACATTTTAGTACTACGAGGATGAATGATGTAACCGCTACGATGTGCTTCTGATAAAATATCCTCTCTAAGCTCCACATCGTCAGGTACAACTAAATGTCCTCGAAACCTTAGTATTTCTTCATCAGAGATCTGAAAGTCAGCCTTTCTTTTCTCAGTGTCTTCTTGAAGGATCTTTTGCACATCTGGGTCGGTCGGTTGGAGTAATTTGATTCTGATCTGGACATCCGGTTCAATTCTGAGGGTGGCCATAAGACTTGAAAGGTGGCCTATCTCAAATTTGAACACCAAATCTTGAGCTCTCTCGATTAAGTTCCACTCCTTAATCAGTATATGAGCAACTGAAGACTTTCGACTCAAAGCATCGGCGCCTTTGTTCGCCTTTCCCGGGTAATATAGAATATCATAGTCGTAGTCCTTCAGCAATTCCATCAATTGGCGTTGTCTCATGTTCAACTCCTTCTGAGAGAATAGGTACTTGAGATTCTGATGGTCCGTGAAGATCTGAAATCTTTCTCCACACAAGTAGTGCCTCTAAATCTTCAACACAAATATGATTGCTACGAGTTCTAAGTCATGCGTTGGGTAGTTCAATTTTGAATCCTCAACTGACGGAAGGTGTATGCAACAACTCTGCCATGTTGCATCAACATACAACCCAATCCTTTGAATGACGCGTTACTATAGATCTCGAATTCTCCAAGACCCGATAGAATCGTTAGCACAGGTGTGGTAGTCAGCTTTTCCTTAAGCTCTTGGAAACTACTCTCGCACTTGTCTGTCCACACAAATTTCTCTTCTTTCTTCAAGAGTTTTGTCAGTAGTGATGCTAAAGATGAGAACCCTTCCACAAACCGTTATCATAACCTGCCAAACCCAGAAAACTTCTAATCTCTATCACTGTAGTCGGTCTTAGCCAGTTAATCACTACTTCAATCTTGCTCGGGTCCACAAAGATCCCTTCGCTTGAAATCACATGCTTTAATAAAGCAACACGAGTTAACCAAAACTCGCACTTGCTGAACTTGGCATACGACTGATGAACTCTCAGCATCTGCAGCACTAGTCTTAAATGACTCTCATGCTCTTCGTCACTCCTCGAATATATCAGAATATCAGCGATGAACACGATCACAAACTGATTTAGATATTTCTTAAACACTCGGTTTATCAAATCCATGAAGGTAGCAGGAGCATTTGTCAACCTGAATGGCATCACTGTGAGCTAATAGTGACCATACCGAGTACGAAATGCCGACTTAGGAACATCTTCCTTCTTGATCCTCAACTGATGATATCCTGTCCTCAAATCAATCTTTGAGAAAATCGACTCTCCTTGTAACTGATCAAACAAATCGTTAATCCTTGGGAGTGGATACTTGTTCTTGATCGTTACCTGATTGAGTTAACGATAGTCGATGCACAGACGCAACGAACCATCTTTCTTCTTTACAAACAGAACTAGTGCTCCCTATGGTGATGCACTGGGGTGAATAAATCCCTTATCCAATAGCTCTTGCATATGCACCTTCAGTTTTTTCAACTTAGATAACGCTATCCAGTAAGGAGCCTTAGAGATTGGCTCTGTCCCGAGTACTAACTCAATCACAAATTCTATCTCTCTTTCTGGTGATAGACTTGGCAATTCCTTTGGAAAGACATCCGGAAATTCTTGTACCACAACAATGTCACGCCCCGATCCTCGGGCACGCACACATCCTTCTCATTTGATTGATTTTATAATGTGATATCCCAGAACTATGTATCGCCGACTCTTTCATTTATTAAGCACATACGGAAGTATTTATAAATCCCCAGACAATAAAATGATGGGATAGAAAAGCAGAGCCACATTTTTCATATTGAAACTTATAACCAAACTTTTATACAAAACATAAACCAGAGTACTTCACAACTTTTTACTCTATCTCTATTCACATTTAAATGGATATCTCAAAAGAAGATAGAATCTCAGTCCATCCGGGCCGTACTCAAGATCCCTCTCGGGATTATCTTCTTCTTCCAAAAATTCTTCTCCTCAGGTTTTACCTCCGAGTTCTCCTTCCTAGACTCCTCCTCCTCAGCTCCTCATCGAGGTCCTGAAATGTTTTCCCCAAACTGGGATGAGACTACGTCTCAGCGAGTTCTACCCCACTAAGGCCCAATTAGTAAACCATTATACTATAGGCTGCCTAAACACGCACAAGGCAGAGGACTTACCTTGACCTCAGATCCCACCTACAACTCAATACAATTCACAATAGGCACTCATTTCCTCCAAACAAATCGAACCAGTCTATTACATGTCACACAAATCATTCTCCATTGAGAAGTATCTAAAAGCTAGGCCACGTGCATTCTCTAGGATGACATCCCAAGTCTCCGAGCCACGTGCCTCGAACCTTGGGCCCACGTGCATTCTCTAAGGCGACCTCTTTGCCAAGGTGGTACATCAAGTCACTGAGCCACGTGCCCTTTTAGATGCTATTTCCGAATACTGGACCCACGTGCATTCTCTAAGGCACTAATTCGCCAAGGTGACACATCAGATCACCGAGCCACGTGTCCTTTTTAGGATGCCCGGGCCCACGTGCCTTCTCTTAGGTGCTAACTCACCAAAGTGATGCATCAATTCACCGAGCCACATGCCCTTTTAGATGCCAAACTCTGTCACCGAGCCACATGCATTCTCCAGGATGACATATCGAGTCTCCGAGCCACGTGCATTCTCTTAGGCGACCTCTTCGCCAAGTTGACATATTCGACCAGTGAATTCACGTGCATTCTCCAGGTGATATTCCAATTCACCGAGCCCACGTGTTTTCTTTCAAGTGATAACCAATACCCCATGATTTCTCACTCAAATAATTAACAATCAACTCAATATGGATAACTCCTAAAAATTCATAATTAAATCAATTCCATACAAATTGCAACTCAATTAAATAAACGCTCTGCGCCATGACGATCAGCACGAGATTTCGGTCGTCGGCCATCTCAATCTTAATTTCCGAAAAATGATTAATTAATTAATTAATTTCGAAAATTAATTAATAAATATTAAAAATTCAATTTAGCACAAAATAAAGCCCAATTAAACAAACGGACTTCACCACGATCACCAGCATAAAATTCTGGTCCGGGCCATCCCAGTTGAATTTTCGGAAAATAAATAATTATTTAATATAATTCCGAAAATTAATATTTAAATACCAAAAATTCCACTTAGGCCCGAAAAGCCTAATTGAAGCCTGATTAGGGTCGGGAAAAATCCCGGGCTACCCTCAATAAATATTAGACCATGTCTACTTGCTAAATGCACACTCAATTTGTCTAATTCGCATCACAATTGACTAATAAACACTAATCCATACTAATCTAACCACCTAAACCTAATTAATTAAAACTAAACCACCCTTAAGCATAATTAATCAACTAATCAGGGATTAGTGAGAATTCTCACCGGAATCGCGCGCAAATCGGATCAATCCGACGGGGGCGACGCAAGGAACAACAAACTCCAAAGCGGGCCTCGAGTTCGGGGCCCGGAAACGGCCCAAAACGGCCCACGAAGCGGCTGGATACCCACTCCGTGAGTTGCAGGTTCGGCTGTAAAACAGAGAGAAAGAGAGAGGGTTGGGGGCGGCAAGGGGTCGGGAGAGTGGACGGAGCTCCGGTGAGGCTGGACGGTGGCCGGAAGGGGTCGGGCCACGGCCTGAGCTAGCCGAACAAGGCTGGGCAGAGGCGGAAGTCGCGCGAGGGAGGGACGGCAGCGAGCAACGGACGTGGGGCGGAGCGCGGACGGCGGAACGGCGGCGAGTGGTGGGCGCGCGGGCGGCGGGACGGGCGGCAATGGTGGCTGGCTGCTGTCTTTGTGCGCCTACAGCTTCCGCTCGAGCTTCTATTTTTTGTCTTCGGTCTCCGTTCGCTGGGTGTCGAGCGAACAGGGGAAGGAGACAGAGAGAGTCGAGAGGGAGAGAGAGAGAAGAGAGAAGATAAGGATTGACTGGTCAAAAGAAAAGAGAGAGAGAAGAGTGAGTCGGTGGGGGGCTGTCCGCATGAAGGGGGAGGGGAGAGGAGAGAGAAGAGAGAGAGAAAGAAAAAGGGAAAATAAAATAATATTTTAAATAAGAAAACACAATTTTCTTATTACCTCTATTATTTTCCTTTTCTCATTCCCTTTTTAATTTCTTTTGGTCTTCAATTTTTCCTCCGATAATTTCTTTAATGAAATTTCGGACTCGTCAGTAATTTGACGGACGATGAGACAGGATCCTAAAAATGAATTGTGACACGCTCGAATATTCGATTCCTGAAACCAAATTAAATTTCATGGTTAGAATCAATCAAACGCAATTTTAGTCCGATCCAACTAATTGAGTAGCTTTTAAGGATTTTAGCAGATACATCCCTTAACGGCTTCACCCAATAGGTTAGTTAACTCGTGAGTGATCAGCTCAAAAAAAACGGACCATAAGCACGTCGACGAAATACCTATTTCACTTTATTGAAAACAGGGTCGAATTTCAGGATGTCACAAACAATGTCTTCCATCTTTAGCTCCACAACTATCGTATCCACGACAATTGCCAGGTAACCTTGACTACCCTTGTCTAACAGACGAGTTGCCTCTAGCGACGAAATCAGGACAATCGAGGGTCCTCCTCGATTCCCGACAAACTTGAAGCTCTTACCCTCTAACGAGTCAAACTGAATCACTTTGTGATAATAGTCCATTATAGCTTGTTACTGGGTGAGTCAGTCCATGCCAATTATCAAATTAAAGTCATATATGGCTAGGACTAACAAGTCTATTTTCCTCACTCGATCACCAATCACTAACTTGCAACCAAAACAACCCAAATCAGTAATAACTTTATCCTTCAATGGTGTAGATATGCAAACTGCCGACTCCAACAATGTAGGATTTAATCCTAACAACTCAACATACTCCTCGGCAATAAAGGAATGAGTTGCTCCAGAGTCGAATAAAACCATACCCGTGATCACGTCAAGCGCAGCTTCTGCCTGACCTTGTGTGATGGCATACACCGTGCCCTACACTGGTGGTCTCAACTGACCTCTTTGTGGTGCGTTCTATGGTGCATACCCTCTAATCTGTCCTATAGGTGGCGGCGGCGGTAAATGCGGTAGTCCTCTTGGTCTGCTAGGACAATCTCTGATCATGTGGCCCTGTTGGCCACATCCGAAACAAATGTCCGGTCTTCGGGGACACGGAGCTGAACCATGTTGCCTTCCACAGAAGCGACACAGGCCATTCTGACTCGGCCCAGACTTTCCAACTCCACCCTTCCTGTTGGGCGAAACCTAGAATCTACCTCCCTTCATGGGTCTCTTCCCATGGCGAATCCCTTCTTGATGAAACATAAACCTCGATCCAGACGAGGGGACTTGTTTGCTCAGACTCCTTTCGAGCAACTGTGCTCGACGATAAACCTCTTGATAATCGATCAAATCAAACAGCACCAACAGTTGCTTCAACTCGCATCGAAGGCCATCCTTGAACCTTCGAGCCTTCTCCTCAGGGTCTTCGATCAATCTTGGAGCATACTGAGATAGCTCCGCAAATTTGACCCCATATTGGTCGACAGTCATCAACCCTTGGCAGAGTCGCAGAAATTCCTCTATCTTCTGCTATCTTGCGTTCCTCGAAAAATATTGTTCATTAAACGCTCTGAGGAATGCATCCTATAGCGGGACCACCCCTTCAATAAATACTATCTCTTTGGCGGCTCTCCAACAGGTATTGACATTGCCCTACAACTGATATATTGCTAGGGTTACCTTTTTTACCTCAGTGCACATCAGGAGTGCAACGACTTTCTCTAGATCTTGTATCCACTGTGAGTCGGCCTAGGGGACTCCAGTACCCGAAAATCTTGGCGGGCTCAGTTTTAAAAACTGCTCCACCAGCTTGTGGATCAGTCTCTCTCTCTCTGCACCTCTATGTTCTCAACTTGAACATTAGTAGGCGCGGCAGTAGGAGCGGCAATGGCTGCGACCTCAGCAGCGACGGCAACAGCAGCAGTAGCGGCGGCAACAGCAACAATAACACTGGCTTGAGCGGCAACTGCGATGGCGACAATAAATGTGGTAGCTTGACCCCGAGCCTATTGCCCCATCAACTCTCTCATGATATCTAAGGCTTGATCAATTCTTATGGTTCCCTGATCACCTAGGGTTGCTACCCCAGGATCAACTAGTAGTGGTGCTACACCACTGGCACTAGCCTATGCCTATGCCCTACCTCAGCCTCGAGTACCGATCCTGGTCGGCGTTCTAACCTGAGCTGAAGGTCTAACAACTTGCTTACTCGGAGTTCTCTGCTTTGGCTCGCTCATGGTTTAGTCTCTATTGATACTTGTCTTCCAAATCCACACTAGATTAGAATATGAGCGAAACACACATGGCAAACAATTACCATCGACATGCATCAACATGAATTTAAAGGTCTTTCCTACTATTATCCCATGGTCTATCGCACTTTATCACTCCAATCCCTAACCTTGCTCTGATACCACTTAAACGGGGATGTCACGCCCCAATCCTCGGGCATGCACCCATCCCTCACCTTGGTCAATTAATAGCGACGTCCTAAGACGCATCGCCGACCCTTTCATTTTAATACGCATGCGAAAGCATATAATAATCCCAAGACAATAAAACAATAGGATAGGAAAGTAGGACTCCAAATTTCACAACAGAAAAACCACACTTATATACATTGCAAATTATGGTGCAAATATATATAAGGCGAATTGTTAAGTCAGGTTTTAAACCACAAGTTCATAAAACAAATCTGCAGAAAAGAATCAACTTCTATCTAAAGAGAATTGTCCTATGACTAACTAGTCAGACAAGATTGTCAATTCTTCAGACTTCGCCTTCTACTCTTCGGGCCTCTGGTCCTTCACCAACACCTTCTAAGGACCTAAAAATGGTTATACAATAACCAGTAAGATAGCGTCTCAGCGAGTTCTATCCTTTAACACTCGATTAGGAAGCCAATACACCTTAGGGCTGCTTAAGCATAACATGAGTCAGAGGACTTACCTTGACTTCTGTTCCTTCCTGCAGGTCAATATATATCAGATGTCCAGGACACACATCAATTCACAGCATCAGATCAAATCATTAATCAACCGACTGAGTCGATTACATGTCATCACGACCTTCCCATGGTCGATACATTCAATACTATCTATAAAGTCTGACCTTAGTCTAGGACTGCTTATCAAAAGCTGAAAATAGATAGTATAGTTCGTCTAAAGCTGATAATATAGTATACTGTATATATACTCGCCCAAAGCTGATAAATTAGGGCCCCCAGGCCATCAGAATATACTATATATGATTGCCCAAAGCTAATAATATATGCTCACCCAAAGCTAATAATAAGGTATACTGCTCACTCAAAGCTGACGTATCGCCCGTAGGCTGATATAGTATACCGGTATACTGCTCACCCAAAACTGACATATCGCCTGTAGGTCGATTTAGTATACCGCTCAAATCATATAGTCAATTTCTCATTTTTATCATATCCGATAAAAATATAGCCATGTGTGGGTACTCGGTCAGCCTTAACCAAAATATCATAATTTCATCTTTATGAATATCCCACTAGTTTCAACAGCCTATTACATATTTTTGGTACTGTAAACTGACGCCCGGTTAATTTCCAATCAATTACCAAAATTGATTAATTTATGAATAAAATCCTAAAATCAGAATTAAATCAATTTAACACGATTTAGTACTCAAATAAATAAACAAACTGCACTACGATAATTAGCATAAAATTCCGATCATTGGTTATCCCAGCCTAATTTCTGGAAAATAAATAATTAATTAAATAATTACGAAAATTATTAAATAAATGCAATAAATCATATTTAGGCCCGTAATGTCTAATTGGATGCCAAAACAAATTCAGAAAATTTCTGAGACTCGTTCAATAAAGAATATAACGTGCCTACTCGCTAATGTCACTAACCATTTGCCTAACATGCATCGGTAAGTCTCTAATTTAATTATTCTAATTTAATTTATCCACCTAATTGCACTTAATTAAATCTAAACAACCCTTAAGCATCATTAGCTGACTAAGTGAGGATTAGTGAGCAAAACTCACCCGTTTAACGAATCGCTCGGTTCAATTCGATAGGGACGCGACGAGGCTCGATCATCTCCGAAGTGGCGACGGTAACGGGGCACGGCTTGGGCCCGAAAAATGGCCCGCAAAGCCTCACGATTTCTGCTCGGGTTCCTCGGCTGATGGGCTGATTTACGCGGCTGAGTTAGCGCGGGACACCGAGCTCGATTGCGGACAGGACTTCTCACGAACGAAGGAGGAAGACAAGCTAACGGTGGGGACTTCAGCTAATCGCTGGACAACACCGAAGCTTAGAGAAAATGGGGCGGCCGAACAAAATGAGAGAGATATTGAGGGGGTGTGCATCGGCCAAGCAGGGAAAAGAAAAGAGAGGATAAGGAGAGGGGACGTTGGCAACGTGGGGGAGGGGATAAGGTAGAAGAAAAGTCAAAGAAAGCATAGAGGAAAGTTTGACACGGCAGGGGAAAAGGGAACGTCGGCGTGGGGGCAAAGATTCACGCGCGAGAGAGAGAGAGAGAGAAGAGAAAAAGAAGGTGGAGACGTGGGCGTGAGCGGACCGAGTGGGGGGGGGAGAAATAGAAAATAAAAAGGAATTTAATATAAATTCCTAAAATGGAAAATTCTTGGTCCCACTTGCTCTTGTTTAGTCCAAATTGGTCCTCCAAAATCCTCATGCTTAAGTACTTGAGCATCATTTGCTTTGTTGCACCAAATTTCCCCTAAACAACAAGTCTCGGGCAGTAAAAACGGCTGTTTCCTTCAGTTCCGAATTTTAATTCATTTTTTCTCGGAATCTGATTTTTTGAACAAACAAATCCGGTTAAGGTCCAATTTGAATCCAGAAAAAAGCCCAAACAACTTCCATTCACTAACTCACTCACACCAGATGCTAAAAATTCATTTAAATTGGCCAATCCGAATTTTCATCCGTTTTTCGAATTGTTCGCAACGATTTTCCAAAGAAATCCCGAACTCACCGAAAATTTCTCGAACGATGAGTTGACGTTCCTAGAATTTATTGTAACATGATAAATCTTCAATTTCTGAAATCGGACTTGAATTCGCGATTAATTTCCATTCGGTGCATTTTTAGCATGATCTAAGCTACCGAGTAGTTTTTAGTGTAAATGACTTATGGTCGTTTTTTTCGAACCACAATGAACCCACTCGACACATTGGCGACTCTCGGTTGTCGTGAAAATCTTGATGATTCAAATACGGACACAGGGTACCAAAACGACAAAAGAATCAGTCTAGGGCCGGTCGACGATAATTTTCCAAGTTAGTGGTGTCACTTATGATTAGCCATTCATCTCAGTCGAACAGACATATCTCTGATTTCAAATCGATTTTATACTGTGCTGTAATGATCTATAAAGATTAGCATGGTCGAAAAGTCGATTCTTGGTCGAATTCTCAAGTCAATTGCCTTAAAATTCCTTAATAACTTCCCTGAATAGCCTAGTTATCTCAAGAGTGATCAGTTTTGAGAACAGCCCTATAGGCACGTCATTGAAAGGCCCAATTTTATTCAATAGAAAACGGGACTGAAAATCTGGGATGTCACAGTATCAAAGCAACCATAATCCTAGAACTCGAACGCATAGAATTTTTGCCCTAATTTTGTGATTTTTTGTTAAGGAAAAATCAAATTAAATTACAAATTCGGACTAAGCTCGTTGAGATGAGCAGATCTGTAGGCGGCGCATTGCTAGGGGAGGTTGCATGCGCCCCCACGCACCGCTAGGGCGTCAGAGATGCGCCCCACGCGCGGTCACGCACCCTCACGCACGGGGCGCGGCTCGCGTGTGTAACGTACATGCTGTGATGATGTTAGTGACTCGGGCCCGACCCGACTCAATTGGCAGTCGACTGACCCGAGGACCCGACCCGACCCGACCCGGTCAACTGTTGACCGGACTGATCTATCGATCGGACCGGATGACTGGACCAGACAGTTGAGCCAGGAACCGGTCGGACTGCTGTCGGTCGGACCAATTTTGACTGGTCAAGATACACCCGTGCGTGAGCTCCACGCGCCGCGCACTTAGGCGACGCGTGCGGGCGCGTGGAGCCTATGATTGGTGCGTGGCTGGTGGCGTTAGATTCGTATGATCCTCCTCTATGTCGTGGTTTATGTATTTTTACATATTTTGATGATTTTATGGATATGAAAATACATATGGAACCCTAAATATGTGTATTTTTAGTATATTTTCACATATTTTTTTTTGTATTTTTCTGTGATTTTGGAAATACAGGTGTTTGGTTATAGGTATGTTATCACATAAATATTATAAAAGTGTGATTAATTGATAATATATATAAATTTTTATTTTTATTAATGAATAACGATATTATCATTGAATAAAACAGTGTAATTAGCATGACATGTGATTTTGGTGATTTACTACCCCCATCACTAAAGTTAAAATCACATGTATATGGTGTATGTAAAAAGTAAAGTTTATATTCTTAGTATGAGAGAGTTTCAAGGATTAAATTGAGTTGTGACCGCCAAAGTAGCATACTTGATTGAGTTTGAAAAATTTCGGTCTCGTATATTGATTGAGATGTCTCCTGGTCTAATTGGTAGTTAGACTCCCAAAGGAAGTGATTGTGTATTAGTTTATTGAGGGATATGTGATGGTGTGGTGAATGAGTGACTGATCCTAGCAGTTCATATGTTCAAAGGTGATGAATTCACAAAGCTTGGAATATATCCTCATAACTGCTATCATGTGGAGAGTGTACAACTGCATGTCATGTATTCTGCCCAAATGTGATTATATCATTATGTGTGTAACTCTCTGGATGTATACTTGTACGAGTGCTCACATGATGTTAATTATATATATTGCTTGTTTTTCAGTCACATTTTCTATAATTAGTAACTCCACTGTTATTGAGGTTTTTACTATTTAAATTTTTAAATTGTGGACATATGATTTGCTACTTAGAAAAATAGCACTAGAATTTGTTTACTATCCATAAAGCGTTCCATTCAGGAACACTTGAAAAGTAATTTGTCTGCGGGCTGCGCTGCTAGGCAAATGATAGAAGCCTTAGTGGTTTGAAATTATGTCTTGTCTAATACCAAAATTAGGACACATTTGCAAAAATTGTTTTTAAGTCCTGATGATAAATACGTCTCATTTAAGGTTGAAAAATTGTTTCCAAAATTTTTTTTTATCTAAAGAATAATCTCACACATGTCTAAAGAAAGAGTAGAAAAGTTAACAATATTGATATTCTGTCTACTCTTAACGGTTATCTAAAGACTTCTATAGATTATTGTGAAAATAAAATAATCGAGATAAAAAATAAATTAGTTAGAATTAGTCTTAAAGGTTGTCAGGCTTAATAGTTGCCATGAATATTTTAGTAAGTATAGCAATACCAAATAGCTTAAATGGTCATTTGTCAAATACTTGGTAACTTCTGGGGTGGTAACTTAATTACTATGCTTGAAAATCCTGATAAAAAATTTGGCCGAAAGGCATAATTGCATCATAATGAACATGGTGATAAATATGATTAGTAAGATTAATTTATCCGATATTCTGTGAGTTGATATTTTGAAAGCAACATTTTCACATATAAAATGTATTTCTTAACAATGTTGTTTCATAAACTTCTTTTGAGTTATGGACTGTACGTAAATTACTTGAATCATAATGAATTTAGAGGTGTCACGCAAAAGTGAGGTGTGACAGCCTGAATTTTCAAATTTCGTTTTTGATTAAATAAATCGAGCCTTTCATCCACGTGCCGATAGTGCTATTCTCTGAGTTGATCACTCACGAGATAACTGGATTATATGAGGAAGCAATTAAGGAATCTAAATGCAATGAACTTGAGAATTCAACCAGGAATCGACTGTTCGACCGTGTTCATCTGTAAAGGTCATTACGGCACCGTCAAAAATCGATCAAAGACTGAAGATAGGTCGATTCAATTGAGATATGTGATTATTGCATGGGTGATTCTACCTAATTGTAAAATTCTCGTTGAACGACACTAGACCGGTTTTTCTATCAATTCTGTACCCAGTGTCCGTATTTGAAATCTTAATATTTTCACGACAACCGAAAATTGCCAATGTGTCAAAGATGTACATCGTGACTTATCACGGCTCAATTGTACCAAAAATTCCAAAAAGTTATTCGATAGACTAGGTCACGCTAAAAGCGCGTCGAAGTGAAATTAACTGTGAATTTGAACCTAATTTCATAAATTAAAAGTTCTGTCATGTCACGATCTATTTTAGGAAGATCGACTCATCCTCCGAAGAATTTTTAGAGATCCCGAGATTTTTGCGGAAAATCGTTTCAGACATTTCGGAAATTTACGGAAATTTGATTGGGCCGATTTGAAGGAAGATTTTGACTTCTATGTCGACGAGGGGCATTTCTAGAAATTCTACAGGCTTTTTCCACGACGAAATTAGACGTTGATTTGAAAAATTTCATGAAGAAATTGAAGCTCAAATTGTCAAATTTCGGAGCTTTGAAGGGGGCTGTATTTTTTACATCAAAAATTGGATTATTTGGGAAAATTATATGCTAGAAAGTATTGGGGAGATAGAGGATATACATGTAGACTTTGTGGACCAAAGCAATGGTGGGTTAGATTTTTTTATTTGACCTTTGATCTCCCTCACCAAACTTCTTCCATACGATGTCCTCCCCTTCGATCTCACGCTCGCACACCCAAGGAGAATCGACCTCCTTTGCTGCTTCTCCATTTTTATTTCTTTCCTTCTATCTCTGCTTTTCCTTCAAATTTCCTTCGAAGCCGCCCCTCACTTCCCAATTCTCCACGTCTGTTCTCCACGATTTCCCTCCATCTTGCTGCCACGCCATCCACCGGTCAACTCTTCTCTTCAGCAAGGCCATTGTTGACTGAAGAAGCTCAGAGCTCCATCGAAGATCTTCCATTTTGCTACCGCGTGTCCCTGCTCCACCACCATCTGTTCCACCGAATCAAATCCTCCATCTTCATCCCCTTTTGTTGACCGAAGCCACCGACGACCCTCCATCTTGCAGCAGCCATGCATCCAAGCCGTCCATCTCCTCTCCATCGTCAAGCGCCAGCAGGAGTTGCTTCCTCATTTGTTTCTCTTCCACCAAGCTGCCACGTTCGGTCAACCATCTTCAAAGAAGACCGAGCAATCTTCCACCGAACTGAAGCCACACGAAGCAGCTGCTCCTTCGCCGTTGATCTTCACAAAGTGGGCCAAACATCTTCGAGAATTCCAGTAGCCCAGTACAGTAGTCAGCCCATCAAGTGAGCCCAGTGTCTTGGGCCTGGTTCAACAGCCCACGAAATTTTCTGGTTCAGCCTGTGAAGTCCACAAGCCCAGCTCGCAACATCAGTTTTTGGTCCAGCCCAACTCAAGAATAAACCTCAGCTTGGGCTGAGATTTGTTGGGCCAGTTTTAGGCCTGGTCCAAGGCTGTGGGTGTTGTCGCAAGCCCAAGTTCGGCTGCCGTCATGCCGCCATCGCGGTGAACCGGTTTCCGCAATAAACCTGTGAGTTTATGCACTAAACTCTTCTTAGTAGGCTAATGACGTCTAAGGGGTGTTTAGATTTATTTAAGTGTAATTAGTTTATTATTAGTTTAGTTAGTTAAATTAGGATAGTTAGATTATTTAATTAGGTGGTTAGAAATTATAAGTTAATTAGGTTAGTGTGTTGTTATGTAGCTAGGATGTTTATAATAATTTATCTAGCTCAATAGGTGGTTAGATTAGAATTATTTAGCCTAAGTTAACATTTTTAGTATTTAATGCATTTATTTCAGTAATTATTTAATTATTAAATATTTTCTGGAAATTACGCCAGGATAGCCGGTGATCGGAATTTTGTGCTAATTGCAATGGTGTGGTTAATTTTTGCAATTAAGTGTTCAATTGTGAAATTTGAGTGCTGATTGGAAATTGGATCAATTATTCCAAAATTTGTGAATTTTAATATTTATTCAGAAAATCATGGGTGTCGGGTTTAAACACCGAAAATGATTTTATATATTATATAAACCGGTGGGATTTTAAGAAGAAGGTCATGAATTTTTCAGGTCCAATCTGACCGTGTACCCACACACGACTATTTTCAACTGGTGTTTTTAATACGACGAAAATAAGCTATGATTTCTTACCTCTTACCAAAAAAAAAGAAAATAAGCTATGATCACTATTTTAATCGAGGCGCACAGTATCCTGGGCCGAGATTGATTGGTCATATGTTGGTTAAGAGAACCCGTCCCCGAATTGTGTCGGATGGACGTTACCCTAAATGGGATACCCATTTATTGGGATTTGGGTCGCAGTAAAGGCTAGACCTATACTCCTTCGGGAAAGTCATCTTTGAGAGATCTAACCGTGCTCAATGGAGTGAGATGATGCCTGGCTACGCCAATAAACCGCCGAACTTCTAGTAGGCCGTACCTTAGAGCGGGCATAATTATCAATTGGAACGCGTGTTGAGTGAAATATCTGTGTCGGATTATGAGACAAAATTGTGTCATATGGAATGGGACGTGTCATAACAATTTGGCCCTATAATCAGGACCCTTATGCTGATTTGAGAATTGAGTGTGGTGTTCCAGTTGTTGGAGCTTAATTATTGCTCATATCGGTATGGCTGTCTATGATATAAACTGTACTGACTTGCAGGGTGAATCTGAGGCGAGGTAAGTCCTCTATGCCAAATGGGTGATTATGTGGTTAGGGCACCTCTGGTCGTATTACCCTCCTAATCGAGGTTTAGAGCATGGATTTGCTGAGACATTGTCTCACTAGTTATTAAATAATCATTTTCAAGTCCTTAGAAGGTAGTCGTGGAGGACCAAGGCCTCGAAGTTTGAGGAGGAGTATGGAGGATTGACAGATGTATCCTATTAGTATGTCGTTGGACAGCCTCTTTTGAGAGTCGATCTTTTTGTAAGCTTTCAACTAGACTCGTTTTGTACCTGAATCTCATTGTTTATAAAAGTGTGCTTTTGTGAATTGATGTCCTGCTTTTCTATCCCGAGATGATTACTGTTGGGGGATTTATTTTCGCTTCCGCATGTGCAACAAAAGGAAAGGGTCGGCGACTCGTCTTGGGAAGTCGCAAAATTTTATCGACCAGAGAGGGATGGGCACGAGCTCGGGGTTCAGGGCGTGACATGAGGTATCTAATCTAATATTAAGTGCATTGGAATTTAGATCCACGTGGAATTATTTTGTTTCTTACTCAGATTGGTCAAAGGGGTATTGATTTTATAACTCTAATGAAGGTACAAGAATTATGAAATTACAGACAGTAAAGTTTCTAGAGTTCCACATAGTTGTAAAGGATAGTCGCTCTCAGACTATTAAGAATAATAGTACGATGGAGATTACCATGTCTTTGTCTTTGCGTATACAGAAAAATGTGGAATCTCTTGTACCATAGACTAAACTTGTTGAGGTTCAAGGTATTATTCTTGATATAGTTTATGATGAAATTTCTCAAATCTCTCAAGTGCAGAATGAAATGGTTGTAACTTTTTTGAGGAGATTTGTTAGGGAAAAACGATTAGTTATACCATCAGATTATATAGTTTATCTGTGGAAGCATGACTGCAATATCTACTACATGGTTAATTTAGTGACTTATATAAATGTTATTTCTTATTCTCAATCAAGTATGTGATTAAATGCTATAATATGCAATCTATGAAACATTATAGTGTTTGGAAACTTACTAACTGGCATAAAGATCACAAGTTCATTAGTTGCAAATTAGCGTACAAAACTAGAAGGATTTCAAAGAAAGATTGTGGAATTTCAAGCCAAACTGGTAGATAAAATTTTCACTCTGGAAGGTGGGTGAATAGTTAATAGTGAAGAAATAATTATTTCTTTCTAGTATTCTAAAGATTCTTTCAAGGTGAACGTGGCATTAATAGTTTATTTTTGATATGGAGTTACGCCAAATAGATACTGTCTTTTCAAATGGACATGTTGATAACAAAATCTATATAGTGCAACCGGAGGATTTTGCAACAGATATTTCAAGTAAATTTGTGTATATACTGAAAAGTCTTATTCATAGTTTTAAGCAAGTTTTATACAATATTATTAGAGTTTCATAGTGTTGTTATTTTGTTCAATAAGTAGTGACCTTTAAACATCTTTTGTCCTTTGCACTGAGGTCCATAAGAATTATTTTCGCTATATATATAGACATTTGCTGATCGTATTTTGGAAATATTTAATATACATCATTGCAAGCCAGGAATTGCTCCTGTTGTTAAGGGTGATGGACTGAATCTATCACATTATCCTTATTTAGATATTGAGAAAATTTAGTTAAGGATGTACCTTGTGTCAGTGCACTTGAAAGTATAAATGTATGCTCAAATTTGCACTAGACTAACTATTGTCTTTGCGACGGAACTTCTTGGTAGAAATCAATCAAATCCAGGTGCGATCACTAGGTTGCTGCTCAGAAAGTTTTAAGGTACTTAAATAGGATAAGAGATTATATGCTAATTTACAGATATGTTCAATTCTTGCAGCTAGTAGGGTATTTAGATGTAAATTTTGCTGGCTGTTAAGATGACATGAGATAAATAACATAATACATATTTATGTTAGCAGGAAGTGCAATAAATAAAGTTATATGTCATCTTCTACTATGTAAGCAGAGTTTATAACATTCTTTTAGGCTGTTACTTGGCTTATTAGGCTTCGAAACCTTATTAAGGAGTTAACCGTTTTTAACTTCATGGATTGACCCATACGATTATATTGAAACAATAAATTTATAGTATTATTAATAACAAATGTCTCATGAGGTCTAAATATATGGCGGTCAAAATTTTGACCAAAAAGAAACGATACAAAAAGGTGACGTTATAATATAGTATATTTCCACATATGATGTGGTTGTAGATCCACTAACTAAATGACTTTATCCTTCTATTCTTGAATGACATGTCATTAATATGAGCTTAAGAGTATCATGAGATGTTGTTTAGTGGGAGCTATTTTGGCTCTACTCTAATAAAGTTTACTTCTATATTCATTACACTTAGTAACAGTTTGATATGTATCAACTTTTGCATTCGATAAAATATTTTTGAATGTGTTGTCATTATGTTGAATACATATTGATAAAAGTCTTAAGGTATTGTATAAACTTTGAGTGAAAGCTAGGGGCATCCGATTATTAGTCTTGTGCATATGTCTTGTTATATGTAAAGTAATGTTAATCGTAAGGACAAGACATATATGGGTTCATTGGAACCATAAAGATATTCTCTAGTGATACAAGTTTGTTGTGACGCTTGAGGTAAGAAAATGGTGGCTGACAAATGGGATCTCTCTATGAGAGATGTTATTCATTTGCCACACTACTATATTGAATCAATATCAATAAAGTTGAAAGCACTTGTGACCATGGAAGGTTCTATGTGTATACATGCAGTTACCGCCATGATTCGATGTTTGAGACTTTATGAGATGGGATTGACTATTAAGAATTATCTCTAGACCAATGTGCGCACATACAGTACAATTTCAATTAATATAGTCCAAGTGGGAGAATGTAAGAATTTTCCTAATGTGGACTACATTAATTGATATTGTAATTTCCCGTTTTACGGTAAACTACATACATTGATATTGTAATTTTTCATTTTACGGTTACCATAAAACGGGTTGATTTAAGGTGAGATAAAATGTTTCTTAATTAGTCTAATATGAGGTTAGATAGTGTGGGCTGAGTTGAGTTTGGCCCGTAATGAAAGATCCTAGTTGGAAACCCTATAAATAGTGCTCAGGTCTCTTCTCTAACCCTAAATCTCACATGTATCTTCACATAAGGGGCATTAACCTAGCGCTAAAAGATGAGGAGGCCGTCTCATTGAGCCAGTGATACAGAGGGCAATAGAGGAGAAGGACTTGCACGTAGAATATTGATTTTCCGCTTCCATTTCAAGAACGATGGATCCCAAAACATGTGCATTAATCTTTCTACTCAATTATGCATATTCTTGTTCTAGTTATAGAGATCTTGGGATTGCGCAATTTGCATCTAACAAGTGTAACACGCGCATCTGTTGTTATTTATGATGTCATGGATTGAAGTAACAATCCTGTTGAAAAAGATATAAACTTCAAAGTTTAAACGTATAGTTAAAGATGATGTCCATATCCAAAAAAGCTTTCGATGAAAAGCGTCGCACCACCTAGACATGGGGTTTTCAATCGATCAAGTATGTGCATGTGTCACAAGGGATTAGGGTGTTGATTTGGTCTCATGTCTCCGATGAATCATTTATCGACGCTGTATTTTCTAATTTGACATGCCTTATAGTCTAGTCTCATGTTCCTCCATCTAGCTTGCAAATGAGACAAAATATTAACTATCTTAGATCATTTAATCTCTTCCAAATGACGATTTGTTCTAGCGGCAACTCCATTCTGCTATGAAGTGTTTGGAGAAGTGAAATGTTGATGTATCTTGCATTGGAGAAGAATTTTAGATAACTTGAATGGGGTGTGCCCTTTCTCGTTTGTAGCACCTGAATTTTGCAAATCTCAATTCTTATGATCTTCGCAAATAGTCATGAAATCTACGATATTGATATGATCAAAACCTTAAAACTACACTAGAATCGCCACTAATCTATGTAGAAAATACCTCGGTCAATTGCCCTCCTAAAGCCTCCGATGGTGTCGAGAAAGTCAAGCTACCTAATTGCACATGCAAAGGAAACTCTCAGGCACATAAATTCTGATGACCCATTTAAGTAGTCATTACATAGAATTACATACAAATATTATGAGCATTTTAGTTAAGCCTATATAATATTGAATTGGGATTGATGGACTAAAGCAAGGGGGTTATGTGTTTAATTGAATTATCAGAACTATGGTCAGGACAACAAAATTTAGTTGAGCCCATTGGAAATTAATAAGATTGCATATGCACGGCACATGGGAAATTATAAAATTGGGAAGATTGCTTTATCTGATTGAATTAGGAAGAGATAAAAAAAAAATATCATAATTGGAATTATATGCAAGATATCTTATTGATACGAACTAGGAAAGGTGAGGCGGATCTTCTCCTTAAAAGAAAGCTTAGACTTACTCTTATAGATATACACACACGTTAGAAAAGAAAAAGGACACGAGAACACGAGAGAGGAGTATCAAAATGGTATAATATTACCACGCTGCGCTCACAATATTTTATTCTAGTTTTTTTTTTTTTTTTTTTTTTACCAGGTTTGAGGATGCAAATGCGGAAGCTTTGAGAGCCACAACCTCCAACAATGAAGTGATCTTGGGAAGTGTCTTTTACTTTGATCCGATATGTATCGACTGGGAAGACTATTCCGAGAGAACTCATTTGCCTAGAATTGTCAATACCTTCAAGAGCAAGTGAGCAATGATGCAATTGATATATTGTTTGCGACATGTAACAGTTGAGAATATGAACTACAATGGTCTATTCTATTATATGTATACATGGATCATAGTGGGGTAACGCATGCATCTGCTGTTATTTTTGGTGTTATGTTAGATTGAAGTGCCAATGATTTTGAAAAAGAAATAGACTTAAGGATTAAACACATTGTCAAAGACGAGGTCCATGTCCATAAAAGCTTGT
This sequence comes from Eucalyptus virginea, assembly GCA_014182375.1. Lineage (NCBI taxonomy): Eukaryota > Viridiplantae > Streptophyta > Magnoliopsida > Myrtales > Myrtaceae > Eucalyptus > Eucalyptus virginea. The sequence goes on along the minus strand of CM024521.1, from coordinate 17,169,377 downwards.
GATGAAGAATGTCACACCAACCAGGCAGGGGGTTTTTGATCGATCAATACTCAATGTGATAACCCTTCACTTGATAGTTTAAACTCTTTTGGTTAGTCCTCTTCAACAAGGCATCAGGGCGTTGATTTGGTTTTATGTCTCTGATTAATCATCATTGACGCTTTCTTTCTAGACCGACATGTCTTAAGGTCTAGTCTCGTCTTGCTTCATGCGGCTTGTGATATAACTAGTATACGCACCTAGAGGGGGGTGAATAGGTGTAAAAACAATTTTTCGAGATACGAAAACAATACAAGACCGACTATAGAAAGGAAGCTCTCCTTTAGTTAATGAAACGAACTAAGATCAGAGTAAAACAGAGAGTAGGGAAGAGAAAATTGAACACAAGGATTATAGTGGTTCGGCTTATTCAAAGCCTACGTCCACTCTTCTGCACTGACAGCCCACTGGCTGGATTTCACTATGAACAAAAGAGATGTTACACCAAAGCTTTCCCTTGATTCCACAGTGTTAGATGTTCTACCACACTTCCTCAAGGTATCTTGAAATATAGACTCTCTTTTGTGTATAAGATTTCGCTCAGAAAATGAATTGACTATAAATCAAGGAGCTTCAGACTTTGGAATTCTTCTCTCGTACACACACTTGAACAACCGGAACGTCTTCCTTTTATACTCCTTTATGCCATCATACCCGTTGGCACTTACCAAATGAATTCTTCCAATCTTCCCGTTGGACAGAATCAATTAGGAAGATCATTCGAGCTATTTAAGGAACATGTCGATAGCCCATCAATCCTGCTCGCCCATACAATCAAGATCTTGGCTTCCATAAGTAGAACCTTCCAAGAATACTTCGCCAATCATCGGATCCTTAATCAATCTTGATTTGAATAAAGGAATCCGTTATGTCATATCCAGCCAAGAGATCTTCTCCAGTCAATAAGGCTAAATCCTTAATGAAGCACTCAGATCTGGACAGCCTTTCTTCAACGGATTAGAAACATCCTTGAGAATAGACTTTAAGTCTTGAGTCCGCGGCACAGGAAGTCTTCGAGACTTTGAATAGTAGAGTCTCGCAAAACTTCAAACTAGCGATAGAAACGTTTTGTCAGCTTCAAAATATTCTAGAAGGATTTCTCCAACAATCTCCCCTTTTTTGATGGTGACAAAACTTTCCTGCAGATTTGAATAACTTTGACCTGCAAAACATTACTCAAGCAATATGGATATCTCATAAAGATTAATGACTTAATGATAACACTATAATCTGCAACCACAGAAAATAGGTTAGTCTTGCATGAAAAACCATTCATAAGATATCAATAATACTTAATATAAAAACAGCAGTCAAATCCAAATCCACACCACATTCAGTCCTTAACCAGACACACAAGTCAAAGCAAACTAAAAATTCAAACAAGTTGAGTTCAAAGTTGTTTCAAAGCTTGCATCTCTCCCCTTTTTTGTCATCATAAAAAAGATTGAGATAGAATGAAATCAAATTTGCTAGGGAACGCGAACAAGCTGGAAATCTCCCATAGACTGAACGATGCCTTCCAGCCTTTTCAAGTCTTCCCTTAAATGAGCCACCTCTTCTCCTTTAGCATTGGCTTGAATTTGAGTAGAAAGGGCTTGAATCTGATCAGACAGGGAAACAGAAGAAACTTGTCTAGCATTCTTCAAGTTCTGAACTTCGCACTTCAAAGCATATATCTGACCTCGCATTTCCAAGAGAACATCAAGAATTCTGCGAAAATCTCTGTATTATCGCCCGCGTACTAGCTTCAGCACGGTCTGATGGAGTAAAGGCAGACGATGGTATATCAGCATAATTATGCAGATTTGACGATGAAGCATCATGACCCTCCTCAGGAAATTGAGAGGCATAAATGTCCTCTGGATCTGCTGGAGAACGGCTGACTCCTTCACTGGTAACAGGATAGGAGGTCGTTCCTCTTTGCTCCTTATCTCCCCATGTTTCCATGGCTTCAGGTGGAGAAGAGTGTTTTTTATGCTCTTCTTCCTTTTGATTTGCTCTCTCTTCTTCTTCTTCAAATCTCTCCTCCTCTGCTTTTTCTTCAGCTTCTCTCTCCTCTTCTTCTTTTCTCTCTTCTACTTTCTCTTCTTCTTCTTTCTCTTCTTCTCCTTTCTCTTCTTCTTCTTTCTCTTCTTCTCCTTTCTCTTCTTCTTCTGCTGTCTTTCTCTCTCCTCTGCTTCTTTCTCCTGTCGTTCCATTGATTCTGGAACAGAACGACTTAGCTTCTTCAAAGCTATAGCAGAAATGGTGAGGTCATCCTCATCATCTTCATCCTCAATGATGAGAGCTCTTCTCTTTTTGGATGAAGCAACCATTGGCTCCTTTCCTTTTCTTTTCGCTGCAAAAGAGACTTGATGAGTTTTGACAGGGGTTTTCTCCTTAAATTTCTCCAACGCCTTGTCAAGTTCTTTCAGACGCATTTTCAACACCATTTTCGGTCCTACCACCTGTTTGTCACACGATCGAACACAAAGAATTTGTGGAGGCTGAATATTCAAATGTCTGAATATCTTTGACACTAAACCTAGATAAGGAAGTTGTCCCTTATCCTTCACCATTGCTCTATACATGTGGAACATTATGGTGTGAGGAAGAGAAAACTTTTTCCCAGCATTGATGGCATACATCAACTTTGCCTCTGAGTTTGAAACATCAGTCTTGGAAGTTGATTTCGGTCTGAGGCAATTGATCACAATCTTGTGAAGTAGAATGTTGTTCGCACGCATCCTTGAGTAGGAAATCTTTTCCTCTGTCCTTTTGTCTTTAACAAGTTCCAATGTTGCACGAGCAATAGAGACATTTATGGGTTGATAACTTCCTCTCTCAACCCCAATCACATCCGCCAGCATATCCGCATCAACCACAAAGTCCTGATCTCGGACACTAAAAGATATTCTATTCGCATCCAAGAAACTAAGATTTGAATAGAAATATGCAGTTAATTGAGCATAACCCTCTGTGGTGTCAGAACAGAACTGTTCTAGTTAAAGAAAACTGAACTTTTCCCTTAAGTTCACATTCACAGCATCCAGGAAATCAAAATCTACACTCCTAGGGTTTATCACCCCACGTTTCAACAATTTGGTGTATAGATCCTTATGTTCCTTTGATCTAAACAAATCTGTCCTCTTTCCTCGAATTTCCACTGCAACACCCATTTTCGGTTGAAATTGGCTATACAGTTTATCATCATCATTTCCATCTGTTGGATTAAATCCCCCAACACGCGGATCACTTGGGATATTTGCAAGGGCTTCTTCCGCCATCCCCTTAGGAGCAATTCCCAAATCTTCCATTTTTCGCAAAAAGATGTACTCATTCCCATATCCCTTGTCCTTAAGGAACTCACCAACGTAGTTCAAAGGAGTACCAATACTCTTTAAAGCACGGTAAAGCTTATAAATAAAGTTGGGCTTTTGAACTCTTACAGGATCGGCGTCTTCAATGATTTCTTCCTCTTGTTGATGACCCACACCCTGTGGACTAGTTGGTGGAGAATGACGCTGTTGAGAATGTTGCGGCCTCTGTTGCTGAGATGGTGACTCCTCTTCCTCGGTGAGATCGAAGTGAGTAGGCCCCTCACTCATTCGCCATGGTCCCCTGCTTGCAATCCTTGAAGACTTTCTTGAAGACGACATCTTTCTTTGTCTTTGAAAGATTCTTTGCTTGACTTTCCCAAGAAAAGTGACAACTTTTTCGAAGATTAAACAAGGGAGGAAGACAAGAATGGAAGATCGATGGTTTTTAGGGTTTTGTAGTTAAGCGGAGAGAAACCGACTGTATATAGCACAGTCGAAAGATAAAATCCCAAACGTCATAAAGGAAAGTGAAAAGATGCCTTTTTAATAATAACTGCCTTTTTCAAAAACAAATAACTGCCAAAAAAATTTTGGAAAGGTAAAATTGTATTTTTCACGGAAATTGAAGATAGCATAAATCAATTATAAATGATCGTACCTTTCCGAGATTTAAAAGAGAATAACTTACAGTCAAGACCCATGATTATCTGAGTCTGAGAGTCTGAGAGTCTCTAGACTTTAACTTCTTCAAGCTTCAAGATGTTGAGTCTGGAACAAATGATTTCAAATTGATTTTTCTCCAAAGGCTTTGTAAATATATCCACCAGTTGGTTCTTTGTGTCAACAAACTGAATCGAAACTTCTCTATTTTGAACATGATCTCTAATGAAGTGATGTCGAATCTCTATATGCTTTGCTCTTGAGTGAAGAATTGGATTTTTGGTAAGATTGATTGCACTGGTGTTGTCACAGTTAATCTCCGTGCATGAATCTTCAATTCCAAAGTCTCTTAGCTGCTGTTTTATCCACAGAATTTGTGAACAACAACTTCCAAGAGCTACATACTCTGCTTCTGCTGTAGAAAGAGCTACTGTATTTTGCTTTCTTGAAAACCAAGATACTGTCCTGTTTCCAAGTAACTGACAGGTACCCGAGGTGCTCTTTCTATCAACTCTGCAACCGGCTAGATCTGCGTCTGAGTATCCAAGAAGAGTAAAGTCTCCCTTTTTGGGATACCATATGCCGATATTTGAAGTTGAAGCAATGTATTTGATAATACGCTTTGCAGCACTTAGATGAGATTCTTTAAAGTCTGCTTCAAATCTAGCACAAATGCAAACACTAAACAAAATGTCAGGTCTAGAAGCAGTAAGATAAAGAAGTGAACCGATGATACTCATGTATAGCTTCTGGTCAACTTTCTTTCCTCCTTCATCTTTGTCTATCTTCAAGGAACTTAACATTGGTATATCAGTCTTTTTGCAATTTTCCAGTCCAAACTTTTTGACAAGATCATTAGCATATTTTTCCTGATGAATAAAAGTCCCTTCCTCCAATTGTTTCACTTGAAGTCCAAGAAAGAAGGTTAGCTCTCCCATCATGCTCATTTCAAATTCATCCTGCATAGACTTAGAGAACTTCTTGCACAGACTTTCATTAGAGGATCCAAAAATAATATCATCAACATATATTTGAACAAGCAAAAAACTTTTGCTTTCTCTTTTGATAAACAAGGTAGTGTCTACTTTACCTTTGTCAAAACCATTTTGTATTAAAAACTTACTTAGCCTGTCGTACCAAGCTCGAGGTGCTTGCTTTAAACCATACAAGCCCTTTTTCAGTCTGAATACTAAGTCTGGCTTCTTTGGGTATTCAAACCCAGGTGGTTGTTCCACATAGACTTCCTCATGGATAAATCCATTTAGGAATGCACTTTTGACGTCCATTTGGAATAACCTGAAATTCTTATAACAAGCAAAAGCTAGTAATAATCGAATTGCTTCTAACCTTGCCACTGGTGCGTAAGTCTCATCATAGTCTATCCCTTCTTCTTGCGTATATCCCTTGGCCACGAGTCTTGCTTTGTTTCTTACGACTTTTCCTTTTTCGTTCATCTTGTTCCTGAAAACTCATTTAGCTCCAATAATAGATTTACCTTTTGGTTTAGGAGTCAATTCCCAGACATCATTAATGCTGAATTGTCTGAGTTCTTCTTGCATAGCTTCAATCCAGCTTTCATCAGATAAAGCTTCCTCTATGCTTTTGGGTTCTATTTCAGAAATAAGAGCCACAGCACTCGACTCTTCGCGCCTTTTAGATCTTGTGCGAATTCCTTCATTAATGTCGCCAATAATGAGATCTTTGGGATGACTGGACTTATGCTTCCGTTGCTGGTTGATTTGTCAAGATGATGATCACTTCCTTCATTTGAATCTTCAATAACCACTTGTTCTTTGGTCTTTCGTAGTCCGAGCCGCTTCTTGAGATTTAGACTTTGAAGAGTCTCGGAGCAGTTCGATTCTTCGGGATGAGTCCGAATAGATTCATTTTGCATAGAATCCTGGAATTTGACATTCATTGATTCCTCCACAGATTGACTCTTCTTGTTATAGACTCTGTAGGCTTTGCTTGAGGTAGAATATCCAAGGAAGATACCTTCGTCTGATTTTTCTTCAAACTTACCAACTCGATCATTTGCATTTTTCAATATAAAGCATTTGCACCCGAACACATGAAAATATGAAACAATAGGCTTCTTTTCTTTGAATAATTCATAGGGGGTCTTTTCCAGAATAGGCCTTAGAAAAACTCTGTTGATTATATAACATGCTGTAGAAACTGCTTCAGCCTAAAAATGTGAAGATATATTACTTTCAATTAAAAGAGCTCTAGCCATTTCTTGAAGCGATCTATTCTTTCTTTCCACAACTCCATTTTGCTCTGGAGTATATGGAGAGGAGAATACATGCTGAAAACCAGATTCATCATAGAATTTTGTAAAATCTTGATTTTCAAATTCACCTCCATGGTCTGTTTTTATACTAGAAATAACATACCCTTTTTCATTTTGAACATTTTTTGCAAACTTTTCAAAATAAGAAAATGTTTCAGACTTACTTGCCAGGAAATATACCCAAGTAAATCGTGAGTAGTCATCCACAATTACTAGGCAATATTTCTTACCTCCAATGCTCTGGGTTCTGGTTGGTCCAAAGAGATCCATATGCAGAAGTTGCAGCACACGATTAGTGGAAACTTGATTTATTGGTTTAAAGGTATTTCTTACATGTTTTCCCAATATGCAAGGTGTGCATAGATCAGACTTTTGGTATGACAGATTGGGTAAACCACGAACAAGCTTCTTTGCTAAAATTTTGGCTATCTGCTTCATATTAACGTGCCCAAGCTTTCTGTGCCATAGGTTTGCTTCGTCTTGAATTGAGATCAGACATTACGATTCATCTGGTTTCACATCCAAGAGGTAGATATTTCCATGTCTTCGGCCCATGAATGACTGAGTAGAATCCTTACTGATTCCTGAACAAATTCCTTCTTGAAAGTTGATTTTGAAACCAGTATCACACAACTGACTGATACTGAGCAGATTGTAGTTAAGTCCTTCCACTAGGGAAACGTTGCTTATTGTGAGGTTTCCAATCTTTACAGTTCCAAATCCCACAATTCTTCCTTTGATGTTTCCTCCAAAAGAGACTTTTCCACCATTTACTTGAACAAGCTTTATGAAGCAATTTGAATCTCCTGTCATATGTCTTGAGCATCCACTGTCTAGATACCATTTTACCTTTTTCTTGATAGTGACCTGCATTTAAAGAAAAGACTCAAGCTTTCTTTGGTACCCATATTTTTTTGGGTCCATTGGTGTTAGTATGATATGCAGTAATTGCCCATACTTTCTTAACAGGTTTCCAGATCATAGGACACTCTTTTTCAAAATGATCTGCACTATTGCACTTTGAACATCTGAGAGCATTTCGACCTACTGGTTTTACAAAAGCCTTTTTGAAATGATTTTTGTAAGCATCTCTAGTAGGTCTTTGCTTAATTCTTTCCTTTACTTTAGGAAAATCAATTAAAGGAATTGTTTCTTCTGTCATTCCTAAACCAGATTTATTGAAATAAGGTCTTTGTGCTGAAAGAATTTTCTCAAGTTTCTCATATCCTAATGAAAATCTTTTTGAAACATTTGACAAGTCATTTTTTAAAAATGCATTTTCTTTTAAAAGATTGTCTTCACTTTCTTTAAGAGTGGAAACATTCATGTCTAAACATTTCAACTTTTCTTTCAAAACATTTTCCTGTTGTTTTAGTGTAGAGTTTTCCTTTTTAAGTTCGGAAATCCTTTTAAGAGAAGTCTTAAGACTAAAACACAGCTCATCAATGTACCTAGAAACTTTAACAGGAATTTTAAAGTTACTTACCTCAAATTCACTGTCTGAGTCTGAGTCTGTTTCTGAGTTTGAGTCCGAATACGGTGTGCCATCAGACATATATTGGCATAATCATCATCACTTTCTTCACACTCTGTGTCACTCCAGGTTTCTGCTTTAAGAGCTTTTCGATACTTTTCAGCTTTTCCTTTCTTCTTTCTCAGAAGGGGACAGTTGGGTCTAATGTGTCCATTTTTCTTGCATTCAAAGCAGATAACATCTTTGTTTGATTCATCATCATCAACAGACTTGGTCTGTTGCTTTTGAAAACTCTGTTTCTTTGGATTGAATCTTCTTCCTTTTCTGTTCAGCTTTATGGATCTTCTTATCATAAGAGCAAGCTCCTCATCGTCCATGTCGTCTTCAGAGTCTGTGACATCAGAATCATCATTGGATTTTAATGCAATGGATTTCTTACCTTTAGGATCTTCATCTTCATTGATTCGCTCCACTTCATAAGACTGAAGAGTTCCAACCAACTCATCGACAGATAGTGGCATGATTCTTTGTGTCTCTCTTATTGAGGTCTTTATATGATTCCAATCCTTGGAGAGTCCACACAGTAGCTTGTTTACCTTCATGGGATCAGAAATTGGTTGACCTTGATTTTCAAGACCATTCACGATTTCTATAAAACGGCTAAACATGTCAGTTATAGATTCTCCTGATTTCATTTTGAAGGCTTCATATTGACCGAGGAGAATGTTGATTCTGGTCTCCTTCACTCGATCTGTTCCTTCATAGGTGATATGTAATCTATCCCAGACTTCTTTTGCTGTAACACAAGAAGATATTCTGTTATATTCAGTAGGTGACAAAGCACAATATAAAGAATAAATTGCTTTTGCATCAAGAGCTTGTCTCTTGATTATCTCTTCCTGAGTCATTTCACTAGACTCAACAGCTTCTTTTCCTCTCTCTGAGACAGATGTAGTTTTAGGAGTGATTCCTCTTTCCACGACATCCCATTCCAGAGGATCCTTTGATCTTAGAAATGCTTTCATCTTGTTCTTCCAGATGTTGTAATCATTGCCATCAAAGTAAGGTGGTCTGGTATTGCTTTGCCCTTCCACCAGCCTTGGAGCTAGCATACTAGCCATGGATCTTTAACTCTGAAGTAAAACACTTCAAACAAAGTGAGTACACAGGCTCTGATACCAATTGATATAACTAGTATACGTACCTAGAGGGGGTGAATAGGTGTAAAAACAAATTTTCGAGATACGAAAACAATACAAGACCGACTATAGAAAGGAAGCTCTCCTTTAGTTAATGAAACGAACTAAGATCAGAGTAAAACAGAGAGTAGGGAAGAGAAAATTGAACACAAGGATTATAGTGGTTCGGCTTATTCAAAGCCTATGTCCACTCTTTCGCACCGACATGCCCACCGGCTGGATTTCACTATGAACAAAAGAGATGTTACACCAAAGCTTTCCCTTGATTCCACAGTGTTAGATGTTCTACCACACTTCCTCAAGGTATCTTGAAATATAGACTCTCTTTTGTGTACAAGATTTCGCTCAGAAAATGAATTGACTATAAATCAAGGAGTTTCAGACTTTGGAATTATTCTCTCGTGCACACACTTGAACAACCGGAACGTCTTCCTTTTATACTCCTTTATGTCATCATACCCGTTGGCACTTACCAAAGGAATTCTTCCAATCTTCCCGTTGGACAGAATCAATTAGGAAGATCATTCGAGCTATTTAAGGAACATGTCGATAGCCTGCTCGCCCATACAATCAGGATCTTGGTTTCCATAAGTAGAACCTTCCAAGAATACTTCGCCAATCATCGGATCCTTAATCAATCTTGATTTGAATAAAGGAATCCGTTATGTCATATCCAGCCAAGAGATCTTCTCCAGTCGATAAGGCTAAATCCTTAATGAAGCACTCAGATCTGGACAGCCTTTCTTCAACGGATTAGAAACTGTCACTGAGAATAGACTTTAAGTCTTGAGTCTGGCAGACCGGAAGTCTTCAGACTTTGAATAGTAGAGTCTGCAAAACTTCAGACTAGACTGATAGAAACATTTTGTCAGCTTCAAAATATTCCAGAAGGATTTCTCCAACAGCTTGTAGATTAGAGGCAATGATAACAATCTTGGATCGTTTAATCTCTGTCAAATGCCAATTTGTTCTTTCAGGAACTCCATTCTGTTGTGGGATGTTTGGACAAGTAAACTATTGTCGCATCTTTGATTAGCGTAGAATTCTAGATAATAAATACCCATTCGTGTTCTATCTCCTTTGAAACCCCTCAAATTTTGCAAATCGGGTGTTGCCAACTAAATAGCATCCTATTTTTTAGGACTGCCCATACTAGAGTAGCCACTAATCTATTTAGAAAAAACCTAAGTCAAATTGGACACCTACAGCCGCCGATATCGTTGGGGAAGCCAAACTACGTAAGTGCATGTGTAAAGGAAACTAATCAAACAACTTAGAGATTTTAGGTCAAGAGGACTGATGGTGTGTAATATGGATTAGCATCCCAATACGCCCTTTTGAATACTGTAATCCTATTTTTGGTTGAATCCTAAATCATTCATAAATAATTTCCTAACTTTGCATGATGTTGTATTATAGAAATTAAAATATTGTCAACACTTATTCGGTGATGTTATTGATTAACAAAACCATTTACCGTGTCGAGTCACAAATCCATGTGTTTGTAAGTGTGAATGCAAACGAAATGTCAATTCGCAAGACATGCAAAAAAAAAACTTTAAACTCAACATGGGAATGTCATAACCAGCAAGTTGGATTCAACATGCATAACCAAGATTCAAACATGAGATTGAAGATGATGCTATTCCAATGCAACAGGACATAGTAAAATTGATTGCAAACATGACAGGAAAAATGACATAGTATGACAACTTTGCATATGACATGACACGATAAATTTATAATTTAAAACATGATGAGGAAAAGACCTAATATGACGATAATCACATGCAATATGCCATGACAAATTAAAAATTTAAAGAAGACGAATGAGATGTCAATATTCACATGTAGCATCACATGAAAAATTTGAAATTCAAACATGATAGAGAAATGACATAATATGACAATATTCATATGTAGCATGAAATGACAAACTTGAAATTAAACCACGAGGTGAAAATCAAATGACATGGTGACTGCACATGCATCATGACATGAAAAATTCGAAATTCATAACATAAGGAGAAATAGACATGATATGATAATAATCAGTTGTAACATGTCATGGCAAATTTGGATTCAAAACATCACGAAAGAATGACGGGAAAAGGCATGTGGGAATACGGCCAGAGTTTTACGAAGAAAGGGGTTTGGCATGAGTGAGACTTTAAATGGTGTCAAGAAAACTGGACAGAATGAAGAAGAGTTCTTGATTGAAGAATTGAGGACTTAAGTTAGGCTCCGTTTTCTTTGCAAGAAATAAAAGGAAAATTTTCAAAAAAGTCGTAAACATATTGCAATTTTGCCAATTCTATGAGAAACTTTTTAATTTTGTCAATTGAATTTTAAACTTTTTCACGCTTTGTTAATTGAGTTCATCCAGCCAAATTTCATAAAAAAAAAAACAATGACATGGACACTGAATGTCCTATATGGCATGGCCTACTGCTTGATGTAGACAATTTTTTTATAATTTTTATATATATTTAAATTTTTAGTTTTTAATTTTCTTTTTTCTTTACTTTTTTGTTCTTTTTTGTTTCAATGAGGATCATTGGCAACTCTCCCCAATTTTGGCCGAGGCTAGTGTGACCTCTCTAGTTGTGAATGAGGCAGTCTTTGCCAAAATCTATAAGGGCCTTTGCATCCTCGTTCGTAGTTGGCAGGGCCTCAAAGGCCCTTGCCCACACGATGGCCCTCGGCAAGGGCCTTCGTGGTCCTACCAGTCGAGGACGAGTCCTTTGCAGTTGGCAAGAGCCGCTAGTGACCCTTGCCAACACAAAAAGAATTTTTTAACAAAAGCAATTAAAAGGGAATATAATTAGAAAAAATAAAATTATAAAATGAACAAAATTGAAAATTATTTATATATTATTATTAATTGTCTGCGTTAGCATTGACTATGTCACATAGGATGCTTGGCATCCACGTCGTGATTCTCGGCTAAAATTGGCCGAGTTGACTCCATTAGCAAAGTACAAAAATATTTATGACTCAATTGATAAAATTGAAAAGTTTATTATTAAATTGGCAGAGATGTAATAAGTTTAGAACTTCTTTGATAATTTTTCCAAAAATTAATTATTTGGAAAACATTTCCCTAAAATGATAAGTTGTATTGCTTGCAAAAATTAATCAATGAAAAATATTTTCATTGTCCACAAAAATATTTAGACATAAATTATTATCAATAATTCAATTTTTTTATTAACTAATTATTTCAAGTGATATAAATGATTAATTTTAAGAGAACATTTCCCAAATCATTCATATTAATGATTTAGAAAATATTCTCCTATAAATCATTGATTGTATCACTTACAAATATGAACAAGCAAATTTTTTCATCATATAAGAAAATATTTAGAAATAAATTATTATCGATAATAAAATGTTTTTCACTGGTTAACTATTTCAATTGCTACAAGTGATTATTTTTACGAAAATGTCTTCCAAATCATTCTTTTAATATGAAACAAACAGAGCATTAAAAAAAAATATGCTTAAGAAGAGAATTTGGGCCTGCAAAAGTTTGTTTTGTTTTTAGTTTGTAAAGGATAACAATGGGACTGATGATTTTTAAGCCGAAATTAAGATAACCACATCTTTACCGATGGAAATAAGGTTACAACTGGATTTCATGCAGCAAATCCCTTCTCGACGAATGTTTTCAATGTTACATGCTCATAGAGAATGGTGTTGATTCTACGACAATGTCTTGTAAAACTTAGCATAAGATAAGACTTGCCTTTTGATTGAGTTTACTAACTGGTTCGATAAAATTACAGATATCTAAGGCTGAGAGTCCAGACTTATTAGACAGTCTTAATTAGAAAATTTGCTCGCAAACTCTTGAAAAGATTATTTATCTTAGGTCTGATTGATATGGTGTCGATTGATCTCATTTTGGTTGGAGTCTTGGAAATTACGTGAATGACCACACTGCCTTTAAGCTTGTGTCTTCATTGCTCTACGAATGAATCTTGTATGGCAACATGACTTGTATATATTAACTGAGAAATGGTGGCCAATGCGATGATTGTGGCCATGGTGATGCATGCAAGTCGGCCATTCTGCCATATAGGATGGATAATGTTGACCGAACGCAGCGTCAATAATTACTCGAAATGATTTCATTGGAATTTCTCATGAAAATTTAAGATTATATAGATGCAATTGAATAGATTTGGGACTACATTAGTAATTATGCGAGGAAACGAGGCCGTAGAAGATGCTACCTTGAATCAGTGTGTTCAATTATGTTTTGCCAGCTTTTTCTAAGTAAAACTGGAAAATCTGGAGCAGAGGGCAAAGCTACAACGTACGTCATTATAAATAATTGTCTATCTTTTCTCACCAGATTAAGAGGGAAAACTGCAAAATCTACGACAAAAAATCAAAACTGATAACATCAACTTATACTTTATTAACTGTACCAAAAAAAAAAACTTATACTTTATTAACAAAAAAAATAAGTTCACATAATTTGGCTCGAAACCCACGTTTTTATGCTTTCAAGAAGCAACTTTTCAGTTACAGTGAATAAATAATAATTCATCATTCAGTTTCTCCCTTTTGGTAATCTTTTGTGAGGATCTCCATCGACTGAATATATTTTACAAAAAAAAAAAAAAAAAAAAAACTGAAAGTAAATGCTAGCACAAACCATTTCACAACTACTAAATTAATTAAGTATTCATTATGTTATGCCAATTTCGACGCATTGAATTAAATTAATAATTAATTGTTTATCTAATTCGAATTTAGCATTTGACTATTTTCTCTCTATCTCTCTCTTGGAAATCCAACAGCATTTATAATTCCCATGCAATACTTGTTCAATATACAATATATACAAGTTACTAGAAAACATTATAAGTGATATTGTGATAATAAAATGCTTGTAGGCTACATTTGGTTGTTGAGAGAAAAATCAAGATGCGAGAGGATAAAGTAAGATAATTTTTTCTTTTTTCAGGTAGTAAATGTGGACATGTGTTTATACTTAAGATAAGATTGAAAAACAGATAAAAAAAAATCAATTAAATAAAAAATGAAAATTAGAAAAAAAAAATTGTAATTCATAATAAAATAATAATAACGCATTTTGGAAGACGGAATTAGGATCCACAGTTGCGGATGGGGAAGGGACGAAGAATTGGGTAGCGGAGGTGCAGCCACACGGCCACTGGTGAGGCTTTTATCTCCGATGGTGATCTCATCGCCAAGTTCAAGATGATCTCACTGCGGCCCTACACAAAGATCCCATCTCCAATGGTGCTCTGCGAAGTTTCCATCTCCTCCTAAAATCTTATCGCCAAGCTTGAACTACAACCAAAACTCACGAGATCGAGGAATCTATAAATGTGTAATTTAATATGATGATAACTTTCTATAATTATGTTTCTATCTGTATCTTGATTGTAATTAATCACTCCTATGAATTCATATTCAATCCTAATTGGGATTGAGCCACTATAAATATTTTGTCTTTATTTTGTATTTGACTCTAAATATTAACAAAATTTTATTGCTAATTCAATCATAAACTTTTTACAATTTACCAATTCGGTCCATTTGACCAAATTTGGCTAACCAATGCCGACGTGGATGCCGGCGGGTGCTCTTTGGACAAATTTTTTTATAATATTCTATTTTTTATTTTATTTTTTGATAATATTCTCTCTTTTTTTTTTTCTTTCTCTCCCTCCTCTTCCCCTTCTCTAGCGATTGGCTAAAGGGAGGGTCGGCTGCCAGCTAATGGCAAGCTTGCCTCATTGTCGCCGGGCGAAGGTGAGCTTGTCTAGCCATTGACGAGGCGAGGCCCCGCCAATGGATAGCAAGGCCAATCTTGCCCAGATCGATGAGACAGGCCTCACCTAGCCACTAGCGAGGGCTTGCCTTGCCAAACATGGGCGAGGCCGGCCTCGCCGTCCATTGGCGAGGCGAGCTCACCCTCACCCAACGACAGCTAGGCGAGCTCGCCATTATCTAGCGATTAGCCCTCCTGTTTGGCTGGTCACTAGAGAAGGGGAAGAAAGAGATAGGAGAAAAAGAAAAAAAAAATGAAATTTAAAAAAATTAAAAAATAAAAAACAAAATATTATTTAAAAATTGTGCATCGGGGGCCGGTCGGCATTCACGTTAGCGCCCGGCCGACCAAATTTGGTTGAATAGACTAAATTAACATAATTACAAAAATGTTTAAGACTAAATTGAAAAAAAAAAAAAAAAGATTTAGGACTAAGGGTCCATTCGTTTCACGAAAAATATCATCTTTCAGGAAAACATTTTCCTGGAAGTCATTTTCAGGAAAATAACTCTATTTTCTTATGTTCGGCTAAAACCTAAACTTTGAGTGAAAAATATTTTTCACTGTTCGTTAGCTAATTTAATTGTTTGAGAAAAATTAACACAAGTTGAATTTTAATATTTTTAATTGACCAAAAAATTACTTTAAATTTTTTATATTTTTAAAAAAATGAATTTTTAATTATTTGTATTTTTAAAAAATTGAAATTTTTATTATTTTTCTTTGTTTTTCTTTTTCTTTTCCTTCCTCCTTCCTCCTCCTTCTTCATCCTCCTTCCTCCGCCACTTGCCCACCACCGCCGTTGCATCCTTCCCGCCCGACGATGGCGGGCTTCTCGGCGACCGACCAAGACCGGTGGCGGATCCGGTGAGCTCGAGGCTCGGCCGATCTCGCCCGAGCTCACCGTGAGCTTCCCGAGCTCTGGCAAGCCGCGAGCTCGCCGAATCTGGGGGCGGAGCTCAAGCTCACTTGGATTGGGAGCCCGAGCTCCGCCGCCAGATTCGGTGAGCTTGCGACTCGCTAGAGCCCGGTGAACCTCTGGCGAGCTCGAGCGAGGCCTGAGCCCTGCCTAGCTCGCCGAATCTAGCGAGCCGCGAACTCCTCCCCAGGCTGGCGAGAGCTCCGCCTCACCCAATCTGGCGAGGCTCGACCTCGGCTTCTCCAGATCGGGCTAGGCGAAGCCTCGCCGGCCTAGGGCGAGGCTCGAGCTGGCTTGCGGTAGGTCGCCGGCCGTGGCCGATCGCCGGATGCCGCCATAGCCGGTCGCCGGCCACGCAAAGAACAAGATGAAAAGGAAAGAAAGAAAAGAAAAAAAGAAAAATAAATAAAAAATCAATTTAAAAAGAAAAAGAAAAAGAAAAATAAAGCATAAAAATAAAACGAAAATGTATTGGTAAAAAGAAGCAAGATGGAAGAAGTTATGGAAAACGTTTTCCACTTCTCAAAAGTGAAAAATGTTTTCCTCACTTTTAAAAGTATTTTTTCCAATGAGGGAAAATATTTTCATTGACTAGTTCATTTTTCGTAAAACGAATACAAGAAAATCCGAAAAACGTTTTCGGAAGTCATTTTTCGCGAAACGAACGGACCCTAAATTGAAAAAAAAAAAATTACAATAAGTTTAGGATTTTTTTGATAATTTTTCTGAGAAAAAGATGCCAAGATAAAAATTAGGGGTTTTGGGTTTTATGAAATCAGTTTGCGTTTTTCACTTGGCTAGGAGTCAAACCAAAACAAGACCGGTTCCAACAGAAACTAAGAATCTGATCGATTTAAAAGACGGTCTAGTCCAGTTTCCGAGTAGAGCAAGTCTGTTGTAGAACCTTTCACAGCTAATACCCTCATTACCTCACAGCTCGCTCATGTCAAGGGACAATTACTCATGTCACTCAGAGGGACAATGTGGCTATGCACTATGCAAGCTTCATATAGCTTGCTTGTAACATGACAAGGAAACCGAGAAAGAGTACCCACACTTTTTTATATTGAGAAATGCATAGGCATAAAGAAATCATATAGACTTTGTTCTGCGAAATACAGTTTTCTTCACTTTCTTGGCATTATTTTGGATGAAGATGCTACAAGTGGGTTAGCTAAAAGTTTGGCGGGTATTTCCAAGGCTTGCATGCTGACCTGGAGAAAAAGGTCAACACTTAAGCAGATCTGTATGGACCTGTGATGTATTCTACAAGGAGTGTAAGCTTCGGTGCAGTGACTAATCTGCATGCAGTATATTAACCATTCACTTTTATTGCCTTTAAAGGGTGTGCTCATAGTGGTAATGTGACATCCAGATTTTTCAACCCTGTCTTCTACTGAATAAATCGGGCATTTTATTGACGTGTCTATAGGGCTATTCTCAGAACTGATCATTCTTGAGATAACTAGACTATCTGAGGAAATTATTAGGAATTTTAAGGCAATTAGACTTGAGAACTCGATCAGGAATTGGCTTCTCAACCGTGTCTGTCTTTAGAGGTCATTACGGCACAGTTAAAAAAAAATCAATTTGAAATCAGAGATAAACTGGATCGACAGAGATGTGTGGCTAATCGTGGGTGACACCACTAAATTAGAAAATTCATGTCGACCGGCACTAGACTGATTTTCTTATTGTTTTGGTACCCTGTGTCCGTATTTGGATCCTCGGGATTTTCACGACAATTGAGAGTTGTCAATGAGCCGAGTGGGTTCATAGTGGCTCGAAGAAAATCGACCACGGGTCAATTGCGTTGAAAATATCTGAAAGTTACCCAATAGCCTGGGTCACGCTAAAAACGCATCAAATATAAATTAACCGCCAATTCGAGTCTAATTTCAGAAATTGAAATTTCGGTCATGTCACAATTAATTCTAGGAGTGTCGACTAAATCTTAGAAAATTTTTCAGAGATTCCGAGATGTTTACGGAAAATCGGTTCGGAAGCCGCGGAAAATCAACGGAAATTTGAATAGGCCAAATTAAAGAAACTTCGGACTTCCAGGCCGAGTCTTTGAGTGTCAGGGACTTGCAAAGGATTGTACGGGATTTTTCTTTAGAGAAATTGGACCTCAATTTGAAGAGATTGGAATTAAAATTGAGTTGGAACTTAGTTAAAATCGGATCTCAAGATGGGGGTGTGCAACATTGATATCAATTTGGATTTAATGGTGATATTATCTTATTAGAAAGTAAAAAGGGAACATTAGGATATTTTTGAGAGCTTTTGGGGGGACAAGCATTTAAGAGGAGATGTGTTGATCTTTTCTTTGGCTTGTGGAGCACGCACAAACGGCTGGCCTCCATCTTCTCACGCGGACTACCCCTGCCTCAGCCGAAGATTTATTCTGCTTTTGCTTTCAACTTTCGCTTCCTCCTTCCTCGATCAGTCCCTGCCGCCTGCTCTACTTTCGGTTTTTCCCCTGCGAAGCTGCCATCCGCGGCCGAAGCCTCACGCTTCTGCCGTTCAATCCTCCACGCGTCTTCAATTGCTGCCGCAGCTGTTTCAAGTTCCCACGCCAGTCAACTCCAAGCCTTCTTCTCTTCAATTTGTTAACCAAGCTGCTGCCAAGTTGAGCCAGCGAAGCGACGCTGAACGAAGCAACTCGCAAGCCAGCTCGCCACCTCAACTGGTCTTCATTCAGCGAGACCCACCGAGCGTTCTTCACTCTGCCAGCACACCAGTCAACACGGCAGAACGTTGTTGACTCCCTGGAGCCCACAACCCACCGAGAACTCAGCATCCACCGAAGCTGCAGCAGCTTCGTGTCCTCTTCTTGTGCGGTCTTCACGTCTGCCGCTTCAGTGGTTCCTTCGCTGTTGGTATCTCCATCTTGTTGCTTGAGATCGACCGAAGCAGCACACGCCAGCGCAGCAACTCCACGCGGCCAACGTGCAGCTGTTCCTCAAGTCTTCTGTGTGTGCAGCCAACGAAAGCAACTCAACCAACGAAGCCGCCATCTTCAGTCAACAACCGAGCTCCTCCTCTCCTTAGTTGACCCATCGCCAGCACCAAGTTGAAGCCACGAAGACCGAAGTCGCATGCGTCCGCTCCTTCCAATTTGTTGAGTCAACCGAACAAATCCCCGAAGAAATTGATTGGCTGAAGTCGCAATACCCTCCAGTGAAGACCGAAGCAGCCCACGCAAATTTCTCTTCGTGGATTGCGGCCCAACTCTGCAGCCCAGCGAAGCCAAAAGTCTTCAGTCCACCTTCAGTTTAATTGCTCAGCCCATCTTCATCAGCATCAGCCCAGCAAATTTTAGATATCGTGGGCCGCTCAGATTCAGTCCATTTGGGCCGTAAGACAGGCCCAGCGAATTCAGCTCCGAAGCCCAGAAAAATTAGAGGCCGCGAGGACAGCCCATTCAAGGCCCGTTCAGTCAAGTGAAGCTCAGTCCAGTGCAAGAACAAATCTCAATTGGACTGAGATTTGTTGGGCCAAGTCCAAGGCCCGGTTCAAGCCCGCCGGTGTCGTCGAAAGCCCGATTTCGGCCGCCGTCTCGTCGCCGTTGCGGTGATTCGATCCCTGCTTTTAATCAAGTGAGTTTTACTCACTAATGCTTTCTTAGTTTGCTAATTATGCTTAGGGGTTGGTTAGATTTAATTAAATGCAATTAGGTGGTTAGATTAGTTTAGATCAATTAAATTAGAGACTTAATGATGCATGTTAGGTGGTTAGAAATAGACATTGG
Source organism: Eucalyptus virginea (assembly GCA_014182375.1). Classification (NCBI taxonomy): domain Eukaryota; kingdom Viridiplantae; phylum Streptophyta; class Magnoliopsida; order Myrtales; family Myrtaceae; genus Eucalyptus; species Eucalyptus virginea. Next base: position 17,149,925 of record CM024521.1, on the reverse strand, counting down.
CAAGTAGGCATGCCATGTTATTTATGGAATGAGTCTCGGTAATTTTCCGGGCTCATCTCGACATCCAATTCGGTATTACAGGCCTAAATTGGATTTTTTTATAATTATTTATTTAATTTTCCAAATTAATTATTTAATTAATTATTTTTTCGGAAATTCAACCGGGATGGTCGATGACCGGAATTTCGTGCTGATTGTTGTGGTGCAATCCGTTTATTTATTTGAGATTTATTTGGTGCTAAAGTAATTTAGGAGTGAATTTAGGATTTATACCTAAATTGAATTTGGAGAGGGTCGGGTGGGACCGTAAAGCCACTAAATCTTGAGAGGGTCGGGTGGGACCGTAAAGCCACTAAATCTAAGGAATTGCTTGGTGTGGGATGAATGACCTAGAAAGGGTCCGACTATCATGTAATCGATTAGGTCGATTTGATCGATGCTTCGATCGGTGATGTGATTGTTTGAGTACTTATTGAACTGTACTAATATGCAGATGGAATCTGAGGCCAAGGTAAGTCATCTGACTCATGCGTGTTTAGGTAGCCCATAGTGTATTGGTTTACTAATCGAGTCTTAGAGGGTAGGACTCGTTGAGACGTGGTCGGTCTCATTGGTTATTGAATAACAATTTCAGGACCCTAAGGAGGAGGAACCTGAAGGGAAGTGTGGCATCCCGAAATTCAAAGTCAAGTAATAAGGTGTGTTAAAGCCTCTAATTAGGTAAAGAAATTACTTATGGTTTAATGCTTTAGCCATTAGTCTTTTTAAGATTAGGTGATTTGTGCTTGTGTTTATGAGATTTTAAATTAGATAGATTAATGATGATAATCTATGCTTGGCCATGCACTTTATAGACTAAATTTCTATAAATAAAATGTCATAAGACTTTGGCCATGTGGAATTTAAAATTTAAAATTTATAGAAGAAAGTAAAAAAAAAAAAAAAAAAAAAAAAAAGGGGGGGAAATTTAATTTTTAATTAGGTTGGGCCTTAGGCCCATTGGCCAAAGCCTTGATGGGCCAAGCTAGTCGGCCCAATTAGGCCCACGAAAGGGGGCTGTCGACCAGCCCAAGAGGAGGCCCAAGAGTGGCCGGCCCAAGCCCAAAAGCCCATTAAGACAAGTGGCAAGAGATCTTCATGCATTGGCTTAGAGAGGGATGGCATGCATTGGTCAATTGGAGTGGCAAACAATGATTACTAATGATTAGGAAATGGGGGGATAAAAGAGAAGGGAAGGAGAGAGAGTGGCCAGTTGCTTGTTCGGCCAAGAAAGGGAGAGAGAGAGAGAGAGATTTCGAGAGAGAGAGGGAGAGTGGCCGAGAGGGAGGAGAAGCCGAGAGGAGGAGTCGCCGTCCGTCCGCCGTGTGCCGCCGTGATCGCCGCCGTGTGCCGTCGTCCGTCCGGTCTAGAGGCAAGTTGGAGTCCTCTTGCTGCTCTTGCATGTGTGTGTGTTACATGTATGTCGAATTTTGGGTGATTAGGAGAGGAAAACCAAAGCTTGGATGACTTGTTTTTGAGTAAGGTTACTGTTTTCGTTTGAATCCGCTCGAGTCAGAATGTTGTGAGAGCTTGCATGCATGTTTACAGTTCGATTTTGGCTTCGATCTCTTCACAAAAGTTGTAGCTAACATCTTAATCTACAACATACTAAAATTTGGTGTAAAATGATGGATATTTAAGGGGTTAGACTCTCATCCTACGGAGACCTCAGATCTGGAACGATTTCACTGACCTCTTGATGGATTTGTGGTTGCATGTTGATTTGTGCTAAGAATCTCTCTTCGATTTCTTCATGAAAGTTGTAGGGTACATCTTAAACTACAACATACTCAAATTTGAAGCAAAATGAACAATTATAACCTAGTAAATCGACTAGATCTTGAAGACGGTAATTCTGGAGATGTATTACAGGACACTCGAGACTTCATGGACCTAAATGACGACTATACTCTGGATATTTGACTTAGATCTCTTCATCAAACTTGTAGAGAACATCTTGATGTAGAACATATCCACATTTCAGAGGAAACGAAGAAGAATATGTAGGTGAAAACTCAGTATTTCGGAGAAGCATGTACTGGACGATTCGGTGTTGGATCCAGAAGCTTCGTGTGACTGTAGAAAATAATCTAAAAAGAATCTGACTTGGAAGTCTTCATGAAAAATGTACTTTAATGTCTTGGCTATAACTTGGTAAAATTTCGTAATTTTTGGAGGTCGTACGGATATTTTAATCGAATTTCTTCGGAGACTGTGCATTCTGATTTCATCCGAAAATTATATGCTGTTTTGTGTGAATTATGGATTTGTGTGGAATTCTATTTGGCCATGTATTTTGCATGAAATCATTTTCCTATTGTCTTGATTATCACTTGCCTTAATTTTTATGATTTTTGAGAATTTTATAGATATTGAATTTAATATTTTTGAAAGTGGCACAAGCTGGAATTTAAATAAATGTAAAAAGGGCATGATAAATGGATTATTTTAATCGGTATAAATTCCATAAATTTTATTTCATAAATAATTGTACTATGTAGCATGTATGATAAGGTCTTGATGTATGCATGACAATGAATTGAGATACATGTATGAATTCCATGCTGAATATGATTGCCATTACATCATATGCCATGCTAAATTGAGACCGAAATTGGTGAACCTGAATAATGTTAAATGAGGAGATTGTTGTGGCGGATGATAATGCCCGGAATGTATAGAGATACATTGCCGGATGGCCCTGGGAGTTTTAAGATGCCCGGAAAGTTGGGGGTGCCGGAAGCCCTGGAGGTCTGTGCCCAGGGGGATGTCTTGCGATGCCAGTTGGGGGTGCAGGATGCCCGGCCAGGGAGTGTAAATGCCGGAAGCCTCGTCGGAGGTCTTTGCCCGAGAGGATGCCTCGTGATGCCAGTTGGGATGCGAGATGCCCGGAATGTGAGGGACCGGATGCTCGGTGGCCTTGAATGGCTGAATGCCGGAGGTTTTTCTCGCATGGGATGCGAGTGTAAAATATGAGATGAAATTGATGATTCCGAGGAAGGGTGATGTGGTGATCAAATTGAAAGTTAAAAGTGGAAATTGAACCATGCATGATATGATATGACATGATGATGATCACCCATGGCATGATGATATGCATGATGATGATGATGATGTATGATGTGATATGATGATGATATATGATATGGCATGATGACATGCATATATGTTGTGATATGATGATGTCATGATGATGATGACACGTGTATAATATGATGATGATATATGATATGGCATGATGACATGCATATATGTTGTGATATGATGATGTCATGATGATGATGACATGTGTGATATGATGATGCCATGATGATGATGACATGTGTATGGTATGATGGCATCATGTATATGATGAGGACGACATATGTGTGATATAATAATGTCATGATGACGATGATATGAGTATGACATGATGATACACATGTATGTGTTATGATTGTGGTGATGATGCATGATAGTATATGCATGGCTTCAAGGTAAGTAACGCTTGCAATGCATGTATGACATGTATGATGCAATGAGTGGTTATTGGATTCCTTTACCTGCTGAGTGGTTGTACTCACCCCTTTTGGGGACCAACATTTCAGATTAGCAGCACGCCGCTTCCTGCCGTTACGCGGGATGTGTTTTACGGTCTACCATCCGATGTAGAGGTCGAGTGCGAGGAGTTCGGCAGTCCTTCTGTTCCTGGATTGACATATATACGAGTGCGTTGTTTAGTCATGTACGATGTAGGCCTGGCTGGGGGCCCGGTTGTCCAGGAGTTCGTCTCCGTCCACGTTCGTCACGACGGTGTGATGAGAGGGATGTTTCCACCGCCACCGCCTGATGCACCAGATTGGGTGTGAGGCCCGTGCGTGACGAGTAGGAGTTGGGAACTTTTTGGGGATAGTTAGCCGACACTGATGATGGGGATTGTTGCACGTGAGTTGTAGCGGGTCGAGAGTTCTTTTGGGGTTTTAGGCCAGGCGTGGCTGAGTCCTGCCTTTTCCTTTTGATGTACCGACCAAAAGAAATCCCATCTTGAAAATATATGTAAATAAAGTGTCGTGGCTTGTCTTTTAATCATGATGATTAGTGGTGTGTATTTGTATCATGGTTGTTGGAGGGAGAGATGGTGATGTTTTATTTTGCTTCCGCTAATGAGTCACGCTGGGACCGTTTTAAAAAAAAAAAAATGTCTATGAATTACGACACCTCTTCTAAGAAGAAAGGTAATAAGGTGTAACGTTGGTGCTTGTGGCGACCTACGAAGGGTTTGGGGTGCCACAGGAAGAAAGACTTTTGAAGAAGAAGATGATCCAAAGAGGGATCTTGAGTATAACCCGGATGTGGATTGAGATCCCATTCCTTTTGTAAACCCTGTCTTAGTGTAGATAGATGTGAGACAAGCATGCTGTGAATAGTATTGTAAATATACTATGAGTTGTGCTATTAATGAAAGTGTGGTTGTGAATTTTAATATGAAAAATATGGCCTGCTTTTCTATCCCATTGTTTTATTGTCTGGGGATTTATAACTGCTTCTGCCTGCGTAATAAATTGAAAGGGTCAGCGATACTTAGTCCTGGGATATCGCACTTTAAAATTGACCAATAAAAAGGATGGGTGCGTCCCCGAGAATCGGGGCGTGACAGGTCAGATTAAATCGTCTAAATTTAGAGAGATAAACCGAATTGCCTTATCATGCAACTTAAAAAACAACTTGACCATGCAAGTAGAACTGAGTCAAGTATCTGAGAGAATATTAACGCATTATTTATAAAAATCTCTTATTCTTTGTTTCCCTGCTGTGACTATTGACCCAGTTTTGACGATTCATTCGGAAGCTTTGAGAGCCACTGCCGCTAAGAGCGGAGTAGACTTGGAAAGCGTCATCTACTTTGATTCGAGATGGATCTATTTGGTGGACCATCGCAAGAAAACTCAATTTCCTGGAGTTGGCAATGCCTTCAAGCTCAGGTAAGCAATGATGCAGTTAATATAGTAGAATAGTCTGGATGTGCACTAATCAGCATCGTGAACCGCGTGGATACTATTCTACTTTGTGGACATGGATCAAGTGGTGTAAGACACATTTGTCATTATTTTCTGCACCACGTTTAATTGAATTGCCAATGGTATCGGAAGTCAAATAGACTATTAATATATTGTAAAAAATGATGTTCAATCAAATCTTCCCCGTGAAGAGTCTCGCACCACGTAGACATGTACCATCCCTACATTTGGGTTGTGTTTGCTTTGCTGATAATAAATAATTTTAAAAATATTTTCCTAAAATAATTACTTGTATTGCTTTGAACAAACAATTTTTTTTTATCGTTTATTAAAAATTTTAAACATAAATTACTAGAGATAATAAAATATTTTTTATTGGCTAATTCAATATAAAAAATTACTTTTAGCAAAATGTTTTCTAATTTTTTTTTTCACAAAATAAACGGAGCCTTAATAGTTTCAACTTTTCAGATAGTAGGATATCTAACATGGTAGAAATAGTCTTTAAACATATCAAAAATGATCTCCAATCAATTATTTCCATGCCACCTATACATGGTGCTTCGGCAGATCATATATACAAATATTGGAATAATTGTGCAAACTTTTTAAATATATTCTATAATATGAATTCGATCTTAAACTTTTTAATTAGATTAATAAATTCTAGATCTTTTGACTATTTATTAATGTAGTACTAGCTTAGCCAATTTTAATAAAAAATTATTGACATTGACAAAATTTTGGAATTTTTAAAAAGTTTTCCAAGTGTTTTCTTTTGATGGTGCTGCGTATGGTCATGATGTATTCGATAGCTCTAGTTGGCACTATAAAAGCTATGTATGTGTATAATCCTTTAACAATTCATTCATCAAGTTGCATTCGGTTGTTTGTATATCTAGCTAGGATAAGGCTAAATAAGATATGACATGAAATATGAGGATTTTGCTATGATCTATCCACTATTTAATGAATTGCAATTACAAAGCCGGATATTTTAATATCCTATCATTTCATTATTTGCTATGAACGATATATCAATATAAATAAATCTAAAAATATGTAATAGAGATTGTAAGAATTTCTCACGACACTCTTGCTTACTTCATTGTTATCTTATTTTCTATATTCTTCCCTCTCTTTTTTCATTTCCTTCCATGTGTTTTAATTTTTTTTCCCTTCCATCATTCTTTGATAAAATATTATTAAATAGTGAACTATACTAATAAACCAAAAATATGCAATAAACATAAATACTGAATATATATTGAATACATATTATAGGATAAAAAGAAATTTGAATATGGAAATAAAATAGAAAATTCTTGCTTTTGTGTGATTTTGAATGTTCTTTTTCTATATTAGAATCTAGATATTATTTCAATTTTATTAATTTATAAAGTTTTTTATTTGAAAAAATAGTATTTTAAAATAAATATTAGAAATTCAATTTACCTTTATCTCATCTCTCCATGGGATTAATTTATCCAAATTAGTTACCTCTTATATCTAACTTTGTTTTGTTTTGAATAGAAGCCACATATAGGATAGACATCCTATCCTAAATTTGGTCATGATTAGAAGTTAGTTAATCTTTGGATAGCAAAATGATAGATCCCTCTTTGTCACTGTTGACAAATTTTTTAAGTTTTAAATGTTTATGAACTTGCCATAAAACACACGCAATCACAACGGGGCAGGTCACATCAAGAACCATAGAAGCCCCCACGAAAGCACTAATAGCAAATAGCGGCTATGGTCGAAAGGACACCACGCCGATGGACATGTTGATTGATTTGACTCGAGTGTACCCGGGCAAGAAATCTTATAACTGTTCGTTTATTGTCGTTCTGCGTAAAACAAAAGGAGAAGACTGCATTGTGTTTAACCGTACTCCTTCTGGATTTGAATTGCTTGAGACCATTCCGTCTGCAAGGCTATAGTCTATTCTGTTACTAATTTTTTTTTAGGAAAGAGAGTCACAACCCTTTTGGCGCGATGGGTTCTGTATTTTCTCCACCTCGGTCCTTATGGTTGTAAGTTATAGTCCCACAGATGCTCCGATGCCTAGACTTTATGCTCAGTCAAGTTTATCTTTAAAGCAAAAGGAACTATTGCGAGATAGAGAAGCTGTCATTGTGTTAGGTTACGACCTTTTGCAGATCCTCTCCAAGATAATTTACCGAAGTTTTGCTGCATGCTTTTAACGAGTAATATCATAGTTAAAATAATTGATTACTCAACACAAAATGTGTATCAATGTTTAGTGTATATCTTGAAGGAGTTTGACCATCTTCATAAGTAGTTGATTAGGATTGCCATCGTTATACTGTCAGGTTGAAAGATCATGGGTAAGGTAGACGTGGAGGTGTAAATAACAATTCCTGGATGTAGTTGCCATGCATCACAAGGTAGTCCATATGAGATTACAGGTAGGGTTGTCAATTCTTTATATTTTTGAGTCCTCTGCTTGGGCATGTTTGTGACATTATAAAATGTTTCAGTATGTTTATAAAATTGTTTTCATTGAAAAATAATGAAAATATGTTAATTTGTGTCAGTTTTGAGGTAAGCTGTGCTGAGTCATGTTGTATTAAGATTTCTTGAGAAATTCATGTCCTATTTGTATCATGATCTTACATTGTGTCAGGAAGAGCCTCCTTTGTCTACAATTATTGTTGTCAGCAATAATGTGTATTGCGGTGCAAAGGACGAAGGTGGAGACTCATGTTGAGATAAATTGAGCAAAAGGATGCTTCGATTAAAGGGGTCACAAATCTAAGAAAGGAGGCTCGCAAGTGGGGGGAAATTTATTGAGGTGCATGTGTGTTATGGAGAGAGAATCCCCATCAAAGTAGAAATTTAAATTTGTTAATGAGTCCGTTTGGGCTTTCACTAATAAATCTCCTGAGGATGAGGTGATGACTATGAATTGATCCAGAAATCACTAAGTCACCTATGATCACACTTGTGGCCAAAGAAAGGAAATACGATTACAAAGTAAACGAGTTCACCATTAGAGGGAAAGTTCAAGGTAATGCTGGGATTTTCTTTCAATACCATACTAGGCTCATGCACGAAGTTTACTTTTTAGTTCTAACCAGTCGAACAAGCAATGAAACATATGTAAAAAATTTGTGTCTTTTTGCATGATTACTTTATACCTAGCATCATCAATATCGATTCCTCAAATAAAAGTTGGCACTATACATTACACATTGTGCAACCAAAAAAATTCTTGAAATAAGTTAGTAAGATTGGAATCCTTATGAACTGATAAGTGTAGTTCAGGGCGTGCTGTAGTTTTTACCTATACATATGTTTTATAGACATAGGATGACCAAAGGTCTATTGATCAGAATTACACTTTCATGAGTGTTTTCATTATAACTACAGTTGTTTTACTGGCAGAGGTTTCAGGAAGCTCTCTTAGGGCCCAATACTTTTGTACTTCACCCACTTAACGAAAAATAATCTTAGAAAGTGTTTAGACATATGGCGTGGCGTGTATTGTTCAATTAAGATCTACTTATTTAGCAATCGTCGCTTTTCCTAGATGAAGTTTTAACTACAACAGCCTGTTTTGTATGGATAAAAAATTCACGATATTTTCTGTTTATAGCAGGCCACGCACGCAGTTTCTCTTTCAATGAGATTTTCAAGAATGATGTTGACATATCAATGATTTAGGCAATTAAATAGCAATGATCCCTTAAGAGTTACATCAAACATCACATCATATTGACTTTTGCAGTCGAAAAATTGCATCGATTGCTACGGTGATCGCGGGTATAAATAATCAACCGGAAGATGGACCATTTGCCTCAGAAAGTACCACGTCCAAATTCTCTCTCAATTTCCAAGCTGGTAGGATCGAAAATTCATTTGCGATGGAGTCAGAAATAGTCCGATTTCTAGAGAACAAGACAATACTAGTTACTGGCGCCACCGGTTTCCTAGCCAAGGGTACTCTCTCTCTCTCTCTCTCTCTCTCTCTCTCTCTATACACAGTATATTTATTTATACAAATCAATCCAGTATACTCCTGGGCGAAGGCTTCCTTTGGAGACAGAAAAGAGAAATGGGATGCATGCGTAACGCATGCACACACACACGTCTGCGGGGGTTATGAGCATATTTTGTTATAATGTGTATTTCTCTTGTTATTACGATCTATTTTCTAAATAATAATTTATTTGAGACGCACATAAATATTAAAAATCGTCTTGTTCCCAATTGACATGTTCTTGTTTGTATTTATTGTTTTGACATAGTTTTTGTGGAGAAGATACTCCGAATTCAACCAAATGTGAAGAAAATGTTCCTCCTTATTAGAGCTACGGATAAACAATCAGCTATACGTCGGTTACATGAAGAGGTAATAGGTTTCCAGATAAACCCTAAATTGGGATTGGCATGATAAAGTCGGTTCTTGTTTTATATTCGTCATAGCATTTGATTGAGCCGTTACTATTATCTCCCTAGATAGTGATAGAATGAGAAAAGTATCAAAAAAGTCATAAATATATTACACTGTATCAAATTAGTCATAAATCTTTCAATTGCACTAATTTAGTTCTAGAACTTTTCGCATTAGTATCAATTCAATTCATGTAGTCAATTTATGTTAGAAATTACTAACATAAACTCTAGCAGTTCTACGTGGCATAATTGATGTTAACGTGGAATTGTTTTTAATTTTTTAATATTTTTTTCTTTTTTTCATTTTCTTTACCCTCTTGGCCACTGAGGGCCTCTGCACTCTCATCAACCCTAGGCAAGGCCGTGACCCTCGCTTGCCATGGGTGAAGGCCACGATGCCTTGCCTAGACCAAGTGAGGGATCACAACCCTCGCTTGGATCTAGGCAAGGGCCCATGTCCTTGTCAAATGGCCTCACCCGCTACGATCGAATGCCTCTGCTCCCTCACTTGTGGCAGACGAGGGCGTAGAGGCACTCATTGGCCAACAGGTGACCCTCGTTTGAATCTAGGCGAGAGCCAATGACCTCGCCTACGGCCAATGAGGTTGTGTCATGTAGGATCGGCATCCACCTCAACAATTTTTTATTTAAATTGGCCGGATTGACTGAATTGATATCAAATGCGAAAGGATTTAAGATTAAATTAGTTCATTTGAAAGATTTATTACTAAATTAATATTAATATAATAGGTTTTAGACTTTTTTTATACTTTTCCCGTGATAGAATGGTGCTTACCATTCTTTAACATATACGATGAGAAGTTACTTTTGGAACCTCATGTGGGTTTCCTTATGTTTTAATGCATATAGAATGGTTTCTATGGTAAACTTTCAAGTATATTTATGGAGTTAAATAACGGAATATATCGGGTACACATTCTGTGTTTTTTTTTTTCCTCGCTATAACAGGGCGAAGAATAAAAATGTTCTCATTCTTTTTGGCTTGAATAAAAATAAACCCCGAGATGTTATTCGTTAAATCTCACTGACACTTCTTTTACCCAGGGATGCGTATTATATCCTGAGACACAACTACATGCTCTTACTACCTTTTGAATTGTATAAAGAGTATTTTGCACATTATACATATGTTCTAGATGAGGTCTTATATATTGAGCACATCGCGAACAGCTCCTGCAGAAGAAGTTATTCGATGTTTTGAGGGAAAAATGGGCAGAGAATTTCAATTCAATTGTGGATAAATTGACTCCAATTCCTGGTGACGTTTCTTGCGAGAACTTGGGAGTACATAATTTTGATTTGAGGTCGGAGATGTGGAGAGAAATAGACATAATCGTTAACTCCGCCGCAACTACAAAATTTGACGAAAGGTACATAGCGATAATTTTGCCTTTACCGCTCAATTTATAATAATTCAAATGGTTCGTTTCTTTTTCTTCATGATATGTTGTGTTTACTGCCATTTTTTTTCCCGCAGATATGACATTGCACTAGCTGTCAATGCATTTGGAGCGAAGCATGTTGCTGAATTTGCTGTAAGATGTGCCAACATAAAGATGCTACTCCACATATCAACTGGTTTGTGATTGTCGATTGGGTTCCTTCTTGATACTGCAACTCAGCTCTCTACCGCACGTCATTGAGAACACCAAATCAAATTATCATCATCAGCAGCAGCAGCATCATTATCATTTTGCTTTAGTATACATCAAATTAAAGAAAATTTCAATAATGAAGCTCGATGGATAAATATTACATACAATCGCCAATGGGAGGAGACATTTAATCACTATTTCTGGTTGTCGTCAATTATAGTCCATGTTTATCCAGGAAAGCGGGATATGTAGAACCGAAACACCATGATTCGTTATCTTTCTTCCGGTTTTGTTTTTATACACTGACGGTGCAAAAGAAACCCTTATACATGATAAGCTCAAATGCTTACACGTATTCCCTTTTCATATTTTAGTTACTAAGTTTATTCCATTAGCAGGTAAGAGATTTCTTTTTCTTTTTTTCCAAAAGTACTTTACACTGACAATGTATCTTATAGAATCGTTTATTTTCAGCATATGTATGTGGCAATATGACCGGACTTATACGAGAAAAGACATTTAACATGGGTGAGACGCTCAACAGGTCAGGAGTATTGGACATGAATGAAGAGAAGCTCTTGGTTGAAGAATTAACGATCGAACTTCGAGAAAAGAATGCTTCAGAAAGAGAAATCACCATTGCTTTAAAGAATTTGGGTCTGCAAAGGTTTGCCTGTTATTAATTGATTGCAATCAATGGAATTGATGATGAAGTTAATTGGAAATAACATCTTTAATCGTGGGTGTCAAACTTTGAGCTACGAGTTAGACTACCACTTGGTTTGATAACCATGCTCTACAAAGAGGCAAAATATAAATGTGAGAGAAACATAGTTAGAGTAGGACAGATAAAATGAAGAAGAAGAAGAAGAAGAAGAAGAAGAAGAAGAAGAAGAAGAAGAAGAAGAAGAAGAAGAAGAAGAAGAAGAAGAAGAAGAAGAAGAAATGATTGTCACCTCTAGCTTGGCTTACCTAATGTTCATCTCTAAAGTTGATTGTATCATATCGATACCGTTTTCATGAAAGTTTGGGCTGTCAAAAAATGTTTTTGATTGTACTTTAAGTGAATTTTAACAAGTAAACTCTTGGTGAGGTACTTTATCCAAGGATGTAATGATAGTAGCAACAATCAAAAAATGAGTTAAGTAGTTTAAAAATATGATTGATCAATCAATCCAATCATATACTTAGATTATAGTATATAGACCAGTGTCCATGATTTCGATATACTTAATTCGCAGGGCAAGGCTCCATGGTTGGCCAAACACGTACACATTGACGAAGGCGGTGGGGGAAATGATATTGTGGCATCATTGCAACCACAATACACCACTTGCTTTTATAAGACCCACAGTCATAACAAGCACTTATAGAGAACCTTTTGCCGGTTGGATTGAGGATTCTTCTTTCAGGTTATCCTTTAAAGATCCATCAATCAAGCTGTGAAATGAAAACGTAGTTTAATATGTAAGAATATTGCAAATCAAACTTGTATTTGCAGCAATAACTTCCAAGTATAATAATACACTCATAGTTGACATAATTTTCTCAATATTACTCACTTTAGATCTCTAGTATTACTCATGACATCGTGTCTTGAAAGTGATATCATTGTCATCCCTGAATAGTTAGATGTTGGATGCAACTTAGTAACTAAAGTGAACTAAAAAGAAAGTTCATGGATAATTCATCGAATAAAAGTTAAGAGACTATTCATGATATTATTTATTGTCTCTTCGCAAAATGCAGGCTATTAATTGACAAGAAAACCAAGAAACCGTACCTCTATTTTGTTATTCCAATTGCTAGTCAGCAATACATGGTCATTGAGAAATTGTGGGACAAGAACATCACAAATAGCATAACTTTCTTACATGCTCATTTTGTATTATAACTTTTTAATCGATCACTTAAATAGCATAACTCCTTTATGATTACTTGAGTGTTATAACTTTTAAAAGATATTCACTTCAAGTGCTATAAGTTTTTATGCAACATTGGATTTTCCAATTATGAAAATTGCCGACATCACTCCAGTGAATATTTCAAAAGTTATGTCATTCAATTGATCGATTGAAAACTTATGATACCAAAGTGAGTGTCATATCAAAGTTATGACACTTGTGATGTCCTTTTCCCAATAAATCATATAGTCTTGAACAAGTGCACCAACAAATGGATGCACCATCTTTTTTAGGAAATCGACTCCATTTGAGGTTAAGAGGAGAATTTCAAAGAGATTTCTAGAATTTCAGAGATCAACGTCTCATTTAGAGTAATCTTCATCAAAAGAGTAGAGGAAGTTGGTAAGAACGCACGAACGGCCACATCTTTTGCTGCTTAAACTTGGGTTTTATTTGATCAATTATAAAGTAAGACCTTAGTCGTTGACAAGTAACCGCGGTACGTGTCTTGTTAATCAAGTATTTTGTTGCTTAGCAAGCAACGCTTTTTCTCATGTACTTTTTATTTCTTTGGAAACATATGATGATGCAGAACAATCGACAGCATTGCCATCAATTATGGTAGAGGAAGACTGAAATTCTTCCTGGGCAATCCTGATACAATAATCGACACGGTAATAGCCGAGCATTAACCGCCATCAAAATGCCAGGATTATAAGCATCCCAAATGTTGCATTAGCTATAAATAATTGATTGTGTACTCCTCCTTTTATGAATTGGTATGTGAAAATTAATCGGAAAATATTGATAGTTATTGATACCAACCACCACTATATCGTGCAAATTGCATGTACATACACATATAGAATTTTTCATATATGAATATGTTTTGACGAATTTCGATATCAATATGGAATTTCATCTCATGCAGATACCAGTAGATATGGTGGTAAACGCTATTATTGTGGCCATAGCAGTGCATGCTAATAAGCCTAATTCAAACAAGATTTACCAAGTGGGTTCCTCGAGGAAGCATCCTTTGACCTATTTAGATATTACAGACATCGCATGGAGTTACTTCAAGGATAGCCCTTGGATCGACGAGAATGGGGAGCCGGTCCAAGTTCATAAGCTTGGAATTATGGAAAGCATGGCCAGCTTCCGCAAGCACTTGAGACGCTACATTCTCTTAACGAAGGTCAGTCCCAAATTGCTTAAAAAGTGAAGATCAAAAATTGGTCACGGAAACTTAATGCAATAATTTTAAGACATGTAGAAAATTGAATATTACCCAAATATCTGAAAGTCTTTATCTTATAATAAGTTTACATAGTTAAGTCTACATATTTCGTTCTTTTATGATATAAGTGACAAATTAATGAACATATCCCCAAAATAATCAGCTGATTTGTTTCAAGCGAGAATATCTTTTAATATGTTCTCAAGATTTACAGCTCTGATTATTTTACTTTCATTAAATGGGAAATAGTTGAAACTTTTCAAAACATACATTATGTATTATAACAAATATAAAGTTTGAATAATTTTTTTAATAATCGTGAAAACGTTAATGCATAGATTATTTGTTGATAAATTGGAAACTGTGGGGCCCTAAGTAGTAAGAGTTACGACATACAAATCAATCGACATGCGTATTCCAAATATATATTTTAAAAAGGGACAAGCATCTAAAAGTAGCTACTCAATGTTATTTCGATTTCTTATTTTGTATTGTCTTGGATGAAGGTGCTGAAAGTGGCTAGCTCCATGTTTGGCGGGCGTCTCCAAGGCCTGCATGCTGATCTGCACAAAAAGGTCAACGCTGCTGTGCGATTGGCAGAACTCTATGAACCTTATGCATTCTTCAAGGGCATGTAAGCTGCAATGCATTGACCAGTTCGCATGCAGAGGACACTAATTAATAACCTTGTTACCGTCATAAAAAATTTCCAATGAAGCATATAAATATTAAAACATGCAGTCACCTTTTAGCTTAACCATTTAGAATAAATAGTTATGATCTTATAAAATTTCTGACATCAAGGTAATTGTTTTAAGTCTTTCAAGGTTCATATATACTTTTCCATTTATATATTTTCACACCACAATCTTAACGTAAAAGTCCAATATAAACGTGTGAGGAGTATTAAAATGGTTTAAATATTACCACACTTCATCTATTAGCTTAAATTTTGAAAACAATTGTTGTTATTTACAAAATTTCATAATATCTTTTTCTTTTTCTTTTTTTTTGACCCAGCTTTGATGACACAAATACGGAAGCTTTGAGAGCCACAATCTCTAACAATGGAGTAAACTTGGAAAGGGTATTCTACTTTGATCCGAGATGTATCGATTGGGAGGACTATTTCAAGAGAATTCATTTCCCTGGACTGGTCGATGCCTTCAATCGCAAGTGAGCAATGATGCAATTAATATGTTGTTTGGGACATGTAATATTTAACATTATGAAATGCGTGTGTTCTATTCTATTATGTATGGAAATAAGTCACGGTGGTGTAACACACGCATCTGTTGTTATTTCTGATGTCATGGATTGAAGTGCTAATCTTGTTGAAAAGAAATAAACTTCAAAGTTTAAACGTATAGTTAAAGATGATGTCCACATCCAGAAAAGCTTTCGACGAAGAGCGTCGCACCACCTAGACACGGGGTTTTCGATCGATCAAGTATGTGCATGTGTCACAAGGGATTGGGGGGTTTTGATTTGGTCTCATGTCTCTGATGAATTATTTATTGACACCGTTTTCCTAATTTGACATGCCTTATAGTCTAGTCTCATGTTCCTCCATCTAGCTTGCAAATGAGACAGAATATTAACTATCTTAGATCACTTAATCTGTTCCAAATGACGATTTGTTCTAGCGGCAACTCCATTCTGCTATGAAGTGTTTGGAGAAGTAAACTGTTGATGTATCTTGGATTGGAGAAGAATTTTAGACAACTTGTATGGGGAGTGCCCTTTCTCGTTTGTAGCACCTGAATTTTGCAAATCTCAATCCGTATGATCTTCGCAATACTAGGGTCATGAAATCTACGATGTTGATATGATTGAAACCTTAAAACTAGACTAGAATCGCCACTAATCTATGTAGTAAAAACCTAGGTCAATTGGCCTCCTAAAGCCTCTTATAGTGTCGAGAAAGTCAAGCTACCTAATTGCACATGCAAAGGAAACTCTCAGGCACATAAATTCTAATGACCCATTTAGGTACTCGTTGGTAACGTTGTAGGGAACATCCATTTGTGTTTTTATGTTCCCCAAAACAGAAATAGAACAGAAACTCGTTTGGTAATTTTTTTGTTCCTGGGAACAAATTGTTCTTGGGAATAAATTTAAAACAAAAACAAGAATAAAAAGTTGTTTTTTGTTCTTGGGAACAACTCAAGAAACAAGGCTTTTTCTTTTCTTTTCTTCCTTTTCTTTTCTTTCTTTCTCTCTTCCTCTCTTCTTCCCTAGCTAGTCGCCGGCCCAGCGACCTACCAAACGAGGCCCAACAACCATGCCAAAGCCTCACCATGGCTAGGCAAGCCGAACCTTACCCGACCACCGTGAGGTCGACGTTGCCTAGCCTCGCGGTGGCCGAGCGAGGCCCAACCTCACAGTGGCTAGGCAAGGTCGAGCCTCGCTAGTGGTCGGGCGAGGCTCGACCTCGCCAAATTGGGGCAAGGTCACCTCGCCGAGCCACAGTGAGGCTCCCCTGAGGTCGATGACCTCGCCAGCCCTCGTCTGGCCAGTCACCGGTTGGCCATGGCCAAGCCAACGACCGGCTAAGAGGAAGGAGAAGAAAAAAAGAAGGAAAGAAAAAAGAAAAAAGTGATAAAATTATTAATATATTAAAAGAAATTCTAAGTCACAAAAAATTTTGGGGTTATACCAAATGTATTTCTATTCGTGGAATAGAAATTTTTTATAGTTACCAAACGCCTTAAAATGTTTAGAAACTATTCCCGAGAACAGAAATAGAAAAAGTTGTTTCTGAAAAGAAACTATTCCTAGAAACAGAAACGTTACCATACACACCCTTAAGCATTCATTACATAGAATTACATACAAATATTATGAGCATTTTAGTTAAGCCTACATAATATCGAATTAGGGTTGATGGACCAAAGCAAGGGGGGTTATGAGTTTAATTGAATTATCATAACTATGGTCAGGACAACAAAATTTAGTTGAGCCCATTGGAAATCAATAAGATTGCATATGCATGGCACATGGGGAATTATAAAATTGGGAAGATTGCTTTATCTGATTGAATTAGGAGGAGATTAAAGATATCATCATTGGAATTATATGCAAGATATCTTATTGATACAAACTAGGAAAGGTGAGGGGGTCTTCTCCTTAAAAGAAAGCTTAGATTTACTCCTATATATATACACACGTTAGCAAAGAAAAAAGACACAAGAGAGCAAGAGAGAGGAGTATCAAAATGGTATAATATTACCACGCTGCGCTCACAATATTTTATTCTAGTTTTTTTTTTTTTACCAAGTTTGAGGATGCAAATAGGGAAGCTTTGAGAGCCACAACCTCTAACAATGGAGTGAACTTGGGAAGTGTCTTTTACTTTGATCCGATATGTATCAACTGGGAAGACTATTTCGAAAGAATTCATTTGCCTAGAGTTGTCAATACCTTCAAGAGCAAGTGAGCAATGATGCAATTGATATATTGTTTGCGACATGTAACAGTTGAGAATATGAACTACAGTGGTCTATTCTATTATATGTATATGTCACGGTCCGTGAATCCTCCCGTACTCGTGACACTTGTGAGTGGGGCTTGGGGTTATCTGGTGAAGAGTGTGAGGCAGAAGGATAGAACACAACTGGTCCGTGGAAGTAGCGTCAAGATGGTTGGTGCTAGGAGTTCTAGGATAGAAGGATTATATCACTTAGGAACCCTGAAGCCGGGGTAGGCCTCCCGTGCACAAACTGGTCGGGAGCTGATGCTGCTCTCTTAACGAGGCCATGGCAGGCCGAAACCAGTTGTTGTGCCTAAAGAGAACTGCTGTCTCACTCGATGGACTAGACGCCCGTGTGGCATCCCAAAATTCAAGGCAACCTCTAGATGTATTAAAGCCTATGATTAGGTAATGAAATTACCTTTAGTTTATGCTTTAGCCATTGGTTTTCTTTTAAGACCAAGTGTTATGTATCTTGTGTTCATGAGTTATTAAAATTAGTATTATAGGATAAGTTGATAAGAAAAATTTGTTCTTGGCTATGCACCTCATAGATTTGATCCCTATAGTTTAAATGTTACAAGTTTTATGGCCATATGAAATTGTAAATTTGGAATTTATAAAAGAAGGGATTAAAGTGAATTATTAAGAGTAAACATGGGTTAATTAAGTTTGGTCTTAGGCCCAAGAGTGTGGACCTAAGATGGCCAATTGGCTGGCCCATTTGAAGCCCATGAAAGGCTGCCGTCGACCAAGGAGGGAGGGGAGAGGCCGGCCCATCTTCAAGCCCATAATGCATGGGGTTTGCCAAGTGGCAAAAAGGAGAGTTACACCATGGGCCACTTTGGGCGGCCCCAAATGATTGCAAATGATGGGATTAAGGGAAATAGAGAGAGAGAGGGGGGTGTCGTCCAGGGTGAGAGAGAGAGAGAGAGAGAGGGCTGTCGAGAGAGTGAGAAACCGAGAGAGAGGAGGAAGAGGCCGCGCGAAGGAGGAAGCCGCTCGTCCGTCGCTCGTAGCCGTCCGCCGTGCGTCCGTCGCTTGTCACCGTCCGTGTGCCGTTGCTTGCTCGGTTTGGAGGCAAGTTGGGATCCATATTCTGCTCTTGCATGTTGTATCTTGCATATGTGTTTGAATGGTGATGAATCTCGGACCTTTAGGGTGTGAGAAACCGAAGCTTTGAGTGTGTTGTTTTTGAAATAGCATTCTGTTTTCGAGTATACCGCCTGACCCAGAATATTGTAGAAGCTTGCATGCGAGGTTTGGGTCAGATTTTGGTTTCGACTTCTTCACGAAAGTTGTAGAAAACATCTCAAAGTATAACATAATAAAATTTGAGACAAAATGGCTGAGTTTTGTGGGGTGAAACCCTCCCTCTACGAAAACGCTAGATCTGAAACTGTTTTGTTGACCTCTTGGTGGTTTTGTGTGTTGCATGTCACTTTTTACTGAGAATTTCACTTCGAATTTTTCACGGAAGTTGTAGAGAAAATCCTGAAGACTAACATACTCAAATTTGAGGTAAAACGAACAAGTATAGCCTAGTGAAACGATTTTTCTTTTGAAGACGTTAGATCTTGAAATGTTGTACTGAACCCCAGTGACTTCGTGGACTATAAAGTGACTTTCCTTTGAAAATATCACCTTGACCCATTAATGAAAGTT
Source organism: Eucalyptus virginea (assembly GCA_014182375.1). Lineage (NCBI taxonomy): Eukaryota > Viridiplantae > Streptophyta > Magnoliopsida > Myrtales > Myrtaceae > Eucalyptus > Eucalyptus virginea. The sequence goes on along the minus strand of CM024521.1, from coordinate 17,130,570 downwards.
TTAATAGACCTCTTGAAGCAAAACATATCAAAAATTCAGAGGAAAAGATGGAAGATAAGTGGGTGAAATCGCAATTTTTCGAAGACGGCTAAACCTGGAATGTTCGGTGCTAGGAACAGGGGCTTCCACCGTCCATAGTTAATTATCTAGGACGAATCTGGCCTCAATGTCTTCATGAAAAATATGCCTTAGGGTCTTGACTACCACATATTCAAATTTCATAAATTGTGAAGGACATTAGAGTATTTAATCTGAATTATTTCAAAAATCGAGTAATCTGTCTCGTTCGGGTTTAGTCAGTTACAAAGCATGGGTCATATCATTTTGTATGAAGCTTTTTCGGCAAAGTGTTCTCATGAAGTATATTTATTTATATCTTACCTATAACATATTCAAATTTCATAATTTTTGAAGTTCATTTACCTATTTAACCAAAAATATTTCAAAATCTGTGCAAGCTGTGTTGATAGAATAGAAATGCTGTGATGCGTGATCTATATCAAATTGTATGAGGGTCTTTTGGTGCAGTGTCCTTTATGAAATATCTGCCATTATGTCTTGACTATTACATGTTCGAATTTTATAATTTGTAAAGACCATTTGGGTATTTAATGGAAATATTTTCTAAAACTGTGCAAGCTGGATTGTGCGAATTTCAATGCTGGAAATTGTGATTATTCTGTTTTGGATGAGCCCTATTAATTATATTGATTGAGGTGATTGAATCTTGCTGAGCATGTGATGATAATTGGCATTGCATATAGAATCAAATGCTGAATTTGACGTTGTTGCCATTACATCATGTGCCATGTTGATTGTGAGACATAAATTGGTGAATATGAATTATGATGAATGAGGAAACTGTTGGAGGCGGCCAATAATGCCCTGGGAGTGTCAGGATGCCCGAGATGGGGGGTGCCGGATGCCTGGATTGTATTGAGATACGTGTCCGGATGGCCTCGAGAGTTTCGAGATGCCCGGAATGATTGGGTGCCGGAAGCCTCGGAGGTTTGTGCCCGAGGAATGCCTCGTGATGCCAGTTGGAATGCGAGATGCCCGGAATGTGGGGGTGCTAGATGCTCGGTGGTGTGTGCCTGAGGTTTTTCTCGCGATGCCAGGTTGGGGTGAGAGTGATAATGTGGGATGCAATTACTGATCCTGGGAAAGAGAGACGTGGTGATCAAATTGAAAGATAAAAAGTGGAAATTGAATCATGTACATATGGTATGATTGCATATGCATGGCTATGATATGATGATGGTGAGTGCATGGTTGTGTGTGCACCTATGGCTATGATATGATGATGGTGAGTGCATGGTTGTGTGTGCGCCTATGGCATGATGGTATATGGATGACATGATGATGGTGAGTGCATGGTTGTGTGTGCACCTATGGCATGATGGTATATGGATGACATGATGATGATGAGTGCATGAATATATGTGCACCTATGGCATGATGGTATATGTATGACATGATGGTGATGAGTACATGAGGATGTATGTACATATGGTATGATGACATATGCATGGCTTCAAGGTAAGTTATGCTTGAATGCATGAATGACATGTACTATGCTATCATTGTTATGACTGTATTGTGTGATGCATTGAGTGGTTTATTAGATCTTTTACCTGCTGAGTGGCAATACTCACCCCTTCGGGGACCAACATTTCAGATTAGTACGATGCCGCTCCCTACTGTCACGCGGGGTACCTTCTATGGCCTCCCATCTGACGTGGAGGTAGAGTGTTCGGAGATAGAGTGCGTCACCATCCCTGGTCTGTCGTTTGTGCGAGTTCGCGTGCTGGTCATGAACGATGTGGGCCTGGCTGGGGGCCTGGTTATTTAGGAGTTTCTGTTGGTTCACGTCCGCCAAGATGGAGTGATTCGGGGGATGTTGTTGCCACCACTGCCCGACGTGCAAGGATGGGTGTGATGGCCGCGTGAGGAGTAGAGAGCTGACGTTTTTTTGAGAGTAGCCGACACTTGTAGATGGGAGATGACACACGTTCGATATAGGGGTCGAGATATCCTTTTGGGATGTGGCCAAGTGTAGTTAAAAGTCTTGGCTTTCTTTTGTTATATCGACCCGAGAAAACCCATCATGAAATTATGTAAATAAAAAGTGGTTCGACCTTATCTTTTCATATGATGTGTAGTGGTGTGCATTGCATTATGGTTATTGAAGGGAGAGATGGTGAGACTCAATTATGCTTCCGCTAATAAGTTGCGCTGGGACCGTTTAAAAAAAAAAAAAATATATATATATATATATATGCTTATGAACTACGATGCTTCTTTCTAAGAGATGTAACTAGTGGAGCGATAGATATCCGTGGCGACCCTAGCGGATCGGGGGCCGTCGAGGGGTGCCACAGCCCGAGCGAAGCTGGGCGTGGTGGGATCTCGTACGAAGAAGCATTCACCGTATTGTTCATGGAACAGCTATAGAAGAAAGGCTGGCCAGGTGCCGCACGAGTCATTCCAAGGCCAAGGAATCTTTCAGCCCGTGACAAGTGATATCAGAGCAGGAATCCCTCCAACAAGTGAGCAAGTCGGGGAATCAAGCTTCTCGCTCTAATGCGTCAAACTGATGAGTGCCCGGTCCGGTCCTAGGGGGCTGAAAGTGAATGGCCGGGGCAAAAGATGCTCAAACGAAGCTGCGATCTTTGCTCCTAGGATGGCAATGGTACTAGGACGAGTCGGTTCCTCGTCGAGCCAATAGGGAGTTCAAGAAGTACCAAACCCTTGCTGAATAGGGATAACATTCCTAGATTAATCGGTGAATACGAAGAAGAGGTCTACTGCCGCGTTTTCAACAAGAAAAGAACCTCCATTAGTTTGCTGGGGTCAAGATGCTGGTTAGGCTGAAATTGTGCTGCCAGAAGATGTGGTTGGCGAAGAATGTCACACTTGCCAGAAAGCGCAGGTGACTGAGAAGAGCCGAGCGGCTGAGAACAAAAGAGGCTATCGATGGAGCAAAACCTATTTTGTTGGGCAAGCGTGACCGTTCAATGTGAATTCCCAAAAGTGGCACATCAATGGTTAAGTGATGCCAGGAAGCGATAGAACAGATTGCAACGAGGACGTTGCGAATTTGAGTGGGGGAGAATGTCACGGTCCATGAATCCTCCCGTACTCGTGACACTTGTGAGTGGGGCTTGGGGTTATCTGGTGAAAAGTGTGAGGCAGAAGGGTAGAACACAATTGGTCCGTGGGAGTGGCATCAAGACGGTTGGTGCTAGGAGTTCTAGGATATAAGGATTATATCACTTAGGAGCTTTGAAGACCGGGTAGGCCTCCCGTGCACAAACTGGTCGGGAGCTGATGCCGCTCTCCTGACGAGGTTATGGCAGGCTGAAACCAGTTGTTGTGTCTAAAGAGAACTGCTGTCTCACTTGATGGACTAGACGCCCGAGCGAAGCTGGGCGTGGTGGGATCTCATACAAAGAAGCATTCACCGTATTGTTTTTGTTTTTGTTTTTTTTTTGTTTTTTTTTTTTTGGTGACCCAGGGAACCTCCGTGCGCCGCTTCGCGGCGGAGAGTAAACCCTGGGGTGGACTGGGCCACCACCACAGACCCAGGCACAGGTGAATCGCGCGTTAGCACTGAAGCAACGCGACCACGAAGTTTCGAACTCCTCCCCCGGCGGTGGGGTACTAAGGTCGAAGCCAACGTGGCCACCGCGGGCGGTGGTGCATTCACCGTATTGTTCATAAAACAACTATAGAAGAAAGGCTGGCCTGGCGAATTCCGCTCGCCAGGCACCGCACGGGTCGTTCCAAGGCCAAGGAATCTCTCGGCCCATGACATATACATGGATCATGGTGGGGGTAACGCATGCATCAGCTGTTATTTTTGGTGTCATGTTAGATTGAAGCGCCAATGATTTTGAAAAATAAATAGACTTAAGGATTAAACGCATTGTCAAAGACGAGGTCCATGTCCATAAAAGCTTGTGATGAAGAATGTCACGCCAACTAAGCAGGGGGTTTTTAGATCGATCAATACGTCAATATGATATCCCTTCACTTGATAGTTTAAAGTCTAGTGGTTTGTACTCTTCAACAAGGCATCGGGTGTTGATTTGGTTTTATGTCTCTGACGAATCATCATCCACGCTTTCTTTCTAGACTGACATGTCTTGAGGTTTAGTCTCGTCTTGCTTCATCCGGCTTGTAGATTAGAGGCAATGATAATATTCTTGGATCGTTTAATCTCTGTCAAATGCCAATTTATTTTTTCAGGAACTCCATTCTATTTTGGGATGTTTGGACAAGTAAACTGTTGTCGCATCTTTGATTAGCGTAGAATTCTAGATAAGAAATACCCATGCGTGTTCTATCTTCTTTGAAACCCCTCAAATTTTGCAAATCGGGGGTTGCCAACTAAATAGCATCCTATTTTTTATGATCTTCCCATACTAGAGTAGCCACTAATCTATTTAGGAAAAACCTAAGTCAAATTGGACACCTAGAGCCCCCAATATCGTTGGGGACGCCAAACTACATAAGTGCATGTGTAAAGGAAACTAATCAAACAACTTAAGAGATTTTAGGTCAGGAGGATTGATGGTGTGTAATATGGATTAGCATCCCAATACGCCCTTTTGAATACTGTAATCCTATTTTTGGTTGAATCCTTAATCATTCATAAATAATTTCCTAACTTTGCATGATGTTGTATTATAGAAAATAAAATATTGTCAACACTTATTCGGTGATGTTATTGATTAACAAAACCATTTACCGTGTCGAGTCACAAATCCATGTGTTTGTAAGTGTGAATGCAAACGAAATGTCAATTCGCAAGACATGCAAAACAAAACTTTAAACTCAACATGGGAATGTCATAGCGAGCAAGTTGGATTCAACATGCATAACCAAGATTCAAACATGAGATTGAAGATGATGCTATTCCAATGCAACACGACATAGTAAAATTGATTGCAAACATGACAGGAAAAATGACATAGTACGACAACTTTGCATATGACATGACACGATAAATTTATAATTTAAAACATGATGAGGGAAAGACCTAATATGACGATACTCACATGCAATATGCCATGACAAATTAAAAATTTAAAGAGGACGAATGAAATGTCAATATTCACATGTAGCATGACATGAAAAATTTGAAATTCTAATATGACAGAGAAATGATATAATATGACAATATTCACCTGTAGCATGAAATGACAAACTCGAAATTAAACCACAAGGAGAAAATGAAATGACATGGTAACCGCACATGCATCACGACATGTAAAAATTGAAATTCATAACATAAGGAGAAATAGACATGATATGTTAATAACCAGTTGTAACATGTCATGGCAAATTTGGATATAAAACATCACGAAAGAATGACGGGAAAAGGCATGTGGGAATATGACCAGAGTTTTACGAAAAAAGGGATTTGGCATGAGTGAGACGTTAAATGGGTCAAGAAAACTGGACACAAATGAAGAAGAGCTCTTGATCGAAGAATTGTGGACTTAAGTTAGGCTCCATTTGCTTTGCGAAAAATATTGGGAAAATTTTGAAAAAAGTTGTAAACATATTGCAATTTTGCCAATTCTATGAGTAACATTTTAATTTTGCCAATTGAATTTTAAATTTTTTCACACTTTGTTAATTGAGTTTATCAGGCCAATTTTCATAAGAAAACAATGACATGAATACTGAATGTTCTATATGGTATGGCTTACGCTGATGTAGACAATTTTTAATAATTTTTAATAATTTTTAAATTTTTTAGTTTTAATTTTCTTTTTTTTTTTACTTTTTTTTTGTTCTTTTTTGTTTCGATGATGATCATTGGCAACTCTCCCCAATTGCAAAGGCCTCGCCCAAATTGGGCGAGGCTATTGTGACCACTCTAGTTGTGAATGAGGTAGCCTTTGCCAAAATTTGCAAGGGCCTTTGCGCCCTCGTCTGTAGCTAGTACGGCCTCAAAGGCCCTTGCCCACCTGATGGCCCTGGGCAAGGGCCTTTGTGGTCCCACTAGTCGAGGGCAAGTCCTTTGTGGCTGGCAAGAGTCGGTAGTGACCCTTGCCAACACAAAAAAAGAATAATTAAAAAAAAGCAAATAAAAAGGGAATATAAATTAGAAAAAATAAATTATAAAAGTGAAAAATATTTATATATTATTATTAATTGTTCATGTCAACGTTGATCGTGCCGCATAGGATGCTCGGCATCCACGCATGATTCTTGACCAAAATTAGCTGAGTTGTTTTTTTCATCATATAAGAAAATATTTAGACATTATCAACAATAAAATGTTTTTTCATTGGTTAACTATTTCAATTGCTACAAGCAATTATTTTTAGGAAAATATCTTCCAAATCATTCTTTTATATGAAACAAACAAAGCATTAAAGAAAAATATGCTTAAGAAGAGGACGTCACCATGAATTTGGGCCTGCAAAGGTTTGTTTTGTTATTAGTTTGTAAAGGATAACAATGGGACTGATGATTTTTTAAATAAGAAGAAACCTTTATAAGCCGAAATTAAGATAACTACATCTTTACCGATGGAAATAAGGTTACAACTGGATTTCATGCAGCAAATCCCTTCTCGACGAATGTTTTCAATGTTACATGCTCATAGAGAATGTCGTTGATTCTACGACAATGTCTTGTAAAACTTAGCATAAGATAAGACTTGCCTTTTGATTGAGTTTACTAACTGGTTCGATAAAATTACAGATATCTAAGGTTGAGTGTCCAGACTTATTAGATAGTCTTAATTCGAAATTTTGGTTGCAAACTCTTAAGAAGATTATTTATCTTAGGTCTGATTGATATGGTGTCGATTGATCTAATTTTGGTTAGAGTCTTGGAATTTACGTGAATGACCACATTGCCTTTAAGCTTGTGTCTTCATTGCTCTACGAATGAATCTCATATGGCAACATGACTTGTATATTTTAACTGAAATGATGGCCAATGCGACAATTGTAGCCATGGTGATATATGTGCCATGTAGGACGAATAAAGTTGACCGGACGCAACGTCAATAATTACTTAAAATCTTTACCAAAAAAAAATAATTACTTGAAATGATTTTATTGGAATTTCGCATGAAAATTTAAGACTATATAGATACAATTGGATAGATTTAGGACTACATTAGTAATTACCCGAGGAAATGAGGCCGTAAAAGATGCTACCTTGAACCAATGTGTGTTCAATTATGTTTTGCCAGCTTTTACTAAGGAAAACTAGAAAATCTGGAGCAGAGGCCAAAGCTACAACGTACGTCATTATAAATAATTGTTATCTTTTCCTACCAGATTAAGAGGGAAAACTGAAAAAATCTACGACAAAAGATCAAACTGATAACATCAACTTATACTTTATTAACCAAAAATATAAGTTCACATAACTTGGCTCGAAACCCACGTTTTTATGCTTTCAAGAAGCAACTTTTCAGTTACAGTGAATAAATAGCAATTCATCATTCAGTTTCTCCCTTTTGGTGATCTTTTTGTGAGGATCTTCATCGACTGAATATATTTTACAAAAAAAAAAAAAGCTCGAAGTAAATGCTAGCAAAAACCCTTTCACAACTACTAAATTAATCAAATATTCATTATGTTATGCTAATTTCGACGTATAGAGTTAAATTAATAATTAATTGTTCATCTAATTCGAATTTAGCATTTGACTATTTTCTCTCTATCTCTCTCTTGGAAATCCAACAGTATTTATAATTCCCATGCAATACATGTTCAATATAGAACATATACAGGTTACTAGAAAACATTATAAATGATATTGTGATAATAAAATGCTTGTAGGCTACATTTAATCGTTGAGAGAAAAATCAAGATGGGAGAGGATAAAGTAGGATAAAAAAAAATTTCAGGTAGTAAATGCGGACATATGTTTATACTTAAGATAAGATTGAAAAGCAGATAAAAAATCAATTAAATAAAAAAAACTGAAAATTAGAAAACAAAAATTGTAATCCATAATAAAACAATAATAAAGCATTTTGGAAGACGGACTTAGGATCCACAGTTGCGGATGGGGAAGGGACGAAGAATTGGGTAGCGGAGGTGCGGCCACACAGCCACTGGTGAGGCTTTTAATTACGATGGTGATCTCATCGCCAAGTTCAAGATGATCTCCTTGCGGCCCTACACAAAGATCCCATCTCCAACGGTGCTCTGCGAAGTTTCCATCTCCTCCTAAAATCTTATCGCCAAGCTTGAACTGCAACCAAAACACACAAGATCGAGGAATCTATAAATGTGTAATTTAATATTATGATGACTTTCTATAATTATGTTTCTATCTCTATCTTGACTGTAATTAATCACTTCTATGAATACATATACAATCCTAATTGGGGTTGAGCCACTATAAATATTTTATCTTTATTTTGTATCTGACTCTAAAAATTAACAAAATTATGGTGGTGGTGATGGCGAATTGGGAAGATTGAGACGTTGCTGGGGAAGAGCGACCCATTGTAGATATGAGACCAGAATAGTGAGATGGGATGGAGGAATCTCAAGTGAACAATAATTGCACGGTCATTGTCACGATGGTCTAACACAATAAAATCAAAGTGATTGCTAAATCAGCACCGAGATTGATCCTGTCGAGAGATTCAAATCTGAGTACCCTAACAACAGCCGACGTAGGACTTTCCCTACCTCTGGTTTGGATTATAAATCAATGGTCGCAATGCAGTCCGATGAGCTGGAGCTAGACGAGCTCTTCCACAGGCGCAACTCGCTTGCTAGTGACATTGCGTTGTGCCATCATGGTTGTCAATGGTGGTAACGGTCATCTCAGGAGAAAGCAACAGCTTGTTATTGTCTTTCTTCTTGAATATTTTTAAATTATTTATCTTATTCAATCCGGGTCTATCTCATCCCTTATTTTGGATTTCTTATTCATCATTTTATACGAACGTATCCTAATTAATCCGGTCTGGAGGGTGTTCCCAAACATCAGAGTGTTTATTAATTACTTATTACAGTTCAAAGTTTGGAAGTAAAGGAAGGATTTGATCAAGAACCAAAGCTACTAAGTAACCATGCATTGTCCTCATTCGTTTGTCTTTAGATTCTCAGATTTAGGGTTAACTCAATAAGCCTTAAACTTTGGGGGCACTTTCCACATGTAACTTGAGCTTTTTATCAGGTAAGAATAGGAACAAGTTTATTACAGTGGGGTCAATATTATAATCTAAGGGGTAGCATTGAGAAATTAAAAAAAATAAAAATTGTCAGTATATAAAAAACATAAAAAGGAATCATCTTAGTGGGGTCAATTGACCCCGATGAGAACAATAGAGAGTCATCCTTGAAATTTTCTGAGATTACTGTCCACTGTTATAAAAGTTCAAACTAATAGATGAATTCACAATTTAATAACTAATTATTCTAACACTGTCATTACTTGATGTAGCGAGGAGTAGAGTTAGATAGATTCTTGTTCCAATCATGATGTAGATGCCATATTAGTACAAATAACAAATCTAGGGAAAATTATTCAATCGATCATAAACCTATTGCACATATGTCAATTCAATCTTAAAATTTTTTAATTTCGTTAATTTAATCCTAAAACATCACGTAGAATGCCAACATAGTCATTTCAATCAATTTTTATTAGAAATCACTGAGATTGATTATGTGAGAACTTCAATCAGCCACGATTTCCTCAAGGAAAAAAAGTAGTTAGACTTTGCGGTGTTTAAGTAATGCAATGTGTTTGTGCGTCAATTGTTTGCTTTACCAAAATTCCATCAACCTCTGATCCTATCCTCCTCAAAGGGTGGGTCCTTAAAATAATGCTAAACTAACCAATAAATATAATATAATTAATTGAAAAGCCAACTACCTCACTGAATGAATGATGACAAATTTGAAACAACTAATTGACATTAGATTTTGGAGTTCCATCATCTTGAAAATGCAATCACGGGGTCATTTACCAAAAAAAAAAAAAGAGGACTATATATTTATGGTCAAAGCCTATAAAAAAGTTAGAAATAAAATGCTTTTTTGGACTCGCATGCGTAGAGATGTGACACGAGGCACCCATCCCCACTTCTAGCGGGACATATTTTACTCATGAAAAATGCATCGCCAAACAAATGGTGGGCACGGGTGGGGTCAGTACGAGGGGTGAGCGGTTCTCACTTCCAGTTCGATTCCATTTGGAACCTAAAACCTATCATTGGGTACATGTTCCTCATTTTTTAGAACCTGGAACCTACCCGTCAGAATCAAAAACCTGGAACTTACCCTATCACAGGTTCCAGAGTTAATTCCAGATTCCAACAGGTTCTTTTTTTATTTTTCTTTTTCTTTTTTCATTTTTAGATTTGAAAAGTCAAACAACTAACAATTAGGCTCACATGATTAGAACAGCACAACAACATGCATCATCAAACACTGTTCAGAAAACTCAAGGTTGATACCCGCAAGGCTCACAAGATTAGAACAGCGCGACAACATCCATCATCAAGAGTCAGTCTTACAAGACTTCTACCATTCATGCATTTAAAAACCATAGGGCTTGCATAAGCACATCAATCTTAATCCAACAATAAGATAATCGCTCAGAGTTATTGACCCCTATTCTATACAAATCCATCCAGGTACAGGTTGCAAGGCACTTTAGTAAATCACTAGCCCTTTTAGTGTGCAGATTCCTGACACGGCCTATTTACAAGTAAAGGAAAAACAGTCATATCACCTCCATAAGGAACTTTGTCAACAGCTCTGTTTCAGCAACTCTCTGCAGCCAAAATAAATGAAAGAGAAATCAGTAAGATCGAAATCTAACATAGTGCTCATTATTCTTCAAGTTGATGTGAAGCATATGTCATCTATATATTAAGCAGTTGAATCCAGCCTATAGATTTGGCATTGCACTTAGAAAGCATTTACTCATATCTGACTAAACTTGCACTTGAAAAAAGCTTCATCAAAAAGCATTAGAGCAATTTATGGATAATAAAAAGGCCTCCCAATAATTGAAGCTTTAACTACCAAATTCTGTACACTTGACAAGATGTAAATTTTATAAACAATACACTTCCCTCATAATTTCCCCGGAGTAAATAATTCACGACACCAAAGTCAGCTGCAGAGATGTATACGAATCTTTTTACACCCGCAGGAGATATAGGTCACAACTATATTTAGCCATACCATCATATACAAATACAATTCCCTAAAGGAATAACATGAATGAACCAAATCAATTTCAAACAATACCTCAACAATAGTGCCGACTAATTAAGGGAGTTGCTTATTGAGCTTAATCTTCTCTTGATTCTCCTTTATCTTCTCCTTATACGACTCCAGCTCCAAATTCGTCCTCTATAGCTCCTCCTGCCATCACAAAACAGAAAAACAAACGAAATCCCATAAAAACCCCCATCAATGCACGGACCTCAAATTAAGATTCAAAAGAAACCCTCGCGCACGAGCCAAAGCATAGAAGCCCCCAACGACAAGTAAACCCACGCCACGAGCCCTAGCAAATCCAACTGAAGCCATCGACGTCCAAAGAGAGGGACAGACCTTGAGGATGCGAATCTCGTTGTCGAGGAGGCGAAAGCCAGCGCAAGCTTCAAAGCCTCGCGCTTTCAAATCGAGCAAAGAGAATACAACACAAATGCTCAAGAGCTAAAAAAGAACGATGCAGAGAGAGAGAGAGCGCTTACGGTCTCTGCCACCGTGAACGCCACCTTTGGTGGGATGATACATGGTTCTGGCGAGGTCCTTCGAGCCGACGAAGATGGGGATGCGGTCGTCTTCTTCGCCAGCTTCTCATAGACGAGCTTTACCCGAAGATGTAGGTCTTGCCAGAGAGGAACTCGTCGAGGGACTTGAGGCCCGACTCCATGTGTAGATTTGTCAAGGAACTCGTCGAGGGCGAGCACTAAGCATAGTGAGCAGCGTCGGGCAGAGACAGAGAAGTGTGAAGCGTGAAGTGAAAGTGAGAATGAGACTAGGGTAAATTAATTTAGGGTTTTTTTTTTAACCTAACCGGTTCCGGAATCGGAACCAGGAACCAGAACCGGTCTCTTAAGAACCGGGAACTGAACCGGACCCTCCGGCTCGGCTCTCCAGTTCCCGGTTCTACCCGGGAACCACGCTCACCCCTAGTCATTACTAGCCCCAATCTATTAATCCCTCGGCATGTTTATGATACAAATACATATTGCTATATATTAATTACAAGCAATATATTAAAGTGTAGATTGTTATATTATACAACCCATTATATTTTATTATGCACTCAATTCATGACTAAAGTAAAATAAACAAGACATGTTATAAAGCAAAGAATACAAACAAGTTAATATAAATAAGTTGACTCACCTAGCATGATATTGGTTTTTTTCTTTTTTTTTTATAATTACCAAATATTAATAAATTGAAAGTAGCATATTTCATAACTGTTATAAAAAAAACTTACAATTATTTAATTCTATTAACTTATTTTATGAAATTTGTTGAACTTTTTCCCACGAGGGTTGCAAGGCTCAAAAGAGCAAGGACGAGCCGTGAGCGAGCAAGAAAGAAGTTGAGTTGAGAGAGAGAGAGAGAGAGAGGCAGTCATAAAGTGTCTGAGCAAGATTGTTGAGAATTGAGAACAGAGAAAAGAGAAATAAAGAAAAAGATGCCAAGAAAAAAAATTAGGGCTTCTAGGTTTTATGAAACCGGTTCCTAGGTACTTTTTCACTTGGAACCGGGAGCTAGACCAATTCTAAAAATTTGGAATTGAGAACTAGACCCAATCCAATGGAACCAAGAACTTGAGTTGTTTTAGGGCAATTCTGTCTATTTCCAAATAGAACTAATTCTCTTACACAACCTTACTATTTATTGTTAGTACTCTCACCACTTCACAACTCATTTATGTCACTCATGGATACAATTCTATTTTGTGGACACGAATCAGGGTGGTGTAACACGTATCTATCATTATTTTCTACATCACGTTCAATTAAATTGCTAGTGATATCTAAAGTCAAGTAGACTATTAAAATATTGTAAAAAATAATGTCCAATCAAAACTTCTCCATGGAGAGTCTTAGACATTTAACATCTCCACGTTGCGTTTATTTCGTAGATAATGAATAATTTAAAAAGTAACTTTTCAGAAATAATTATTTGTATTACTTATAAAATGAACGAACAAAAAGATTTTCATTGGTAAAAATTGTTTAGACAGAAATTGTTATAAATAATGTAATATTTTTCATTAACTAATTATTTCAAGTGATACAAGTAATTATTTTTAGCAAAATGTTTCCTAAATGTCTAGTTTTCACGAAACAAATGGAGCCTTGGTGGTTTGAACTTTTCAGATAGTAACACCTCTAACAGTGAGTTCAAACATATCAAAAATGATCTCCAATCAAATCTTTCCATACCACCTAGACATGGTGTTTTAGTGGATCAAATATGATCATATCGAGATAATTGTGCAAATATTTCTAATCTACTCTATATTGTCAATTTAATTTTAAAATTTTTAATTTGACCAATTCAATTATGAATTGTGTGATGATTTACCAATGTAGTCTTTATATTCAATTTTAGCCAATAAGTGTTGATCTGAATGTCAGTCATTTTATGTAGTACAATCGATGTTAATGTATACAAATTTTGAAAATTTTCTAATTTTTTTTCTTTTGATAGTGTTGCATATGGTCATGATGCATTTGATTTATAGAAGCTATGGTAAATCTATAATCATTTAACAATTCATTCCTCAAGCTACGTTTGTTTGTTTGGATTTCTAACCATGATAATGATAGATAGGATATGACATGAAATATAGGGATTTTGCTATAATACATACATTGTTTTGTGAATAGTGATAATAAAACTGGATATTTGCATATCATATCATTCCGTTATTTGGTATGAACTATATATTAGTGTAAATGAACCTAAAAATATATAAACGAAGAGGGTAAAAATTTCTCATAACACTTTTGCCTACTTCATTTTTGTTTTATTTTCTATTATATTCCCTCTCTTTTTTTTTCTTTCCTTTTTTATTCCTTTTTCTCCATCCATCATTCTTTAATAAAATTTTACTAAATAATGAACTATACTAATATATCAAAAATATGTAATAAAAATAATTACTAAATATACATATTGAATATATATTATAGGATAAAAATAAATTCGAATATACAAATGAAAAAGAAAATTGTTGTTTTATGTTAGTTTGAACTTTTTATATTAGAATCTAACTTTCATTTCAATTTTATTTTTCAAGAATTTTTTTATTCGAGAAAATAGCTTTATACAATTAATATTAGAAATCATATCTAACATTATTCCACCTCCCTTATAGAAAGTTTTATCCGGGTCAATTTTCTTTTATATCTAACTTTATCTTTTCTTGGGTAAGAGCTGAATATAAGATGGAATGGATTTCACTATATCCTGAATTTTTTTCCTAATTAGAGCTTAGTTAATCTTTGTATAGCAAAATAGCAAACCCATCTTTGTCATTGTTGACATACTTTTTAAGTTTGTATAATTTGTTTATGAACCTGCTATAAAACACACGAAATCACGACGGGGTCATAATCTGAGCAGGGCACATGAAGAAGCTATAGAAGGTCCCCATGAAAGCAATAATGGCAAATTGCAGCTAATGGTCGAAAGAACTCCACGCCAATGACCATGTTGATTGATTTGATTCCAGCGTACCCGGGCCAGAAAACTTATTACTGTTCGTCTGTTGTCGTTTTGCCCAGAACAAAAGTAGGACAACCGCACCGTGTCTAACTATGCTCCTTCTGAATTTTAATTGCTTGAGACCATTGCGTTAATCTCGGCAATAATCGTGGAAACTGTAGCCGTTGTTGGTGGGGGTAAAAAAGTATCTGCGAGGCTATAGTCTCCCCTGAACTAATTTTTTTTTAAGAAAGATAGTCACAAAGTGCATGTCTTTATTCTCAGTCGAGTTTATCCTTAGAGAAAAAATGAACCGGTGCATGATAGAGCAGGTGTCTTTGTGTTGGGTTTCGACCTCTAGGAGATTTTCTCCAAAATAACTTACCGAAGTTCTACCGCATGTTTTCGACAATTAATATCAAAGTTAAAATAATATATTGGCCGACACACGATATGCATAGATGTTTAGTTTATATCTAGCAAAGGAATTTGAACATCTTCATAAATAACCGATAAGGATTGCCATCGTTATCCGGTACGATTGAAAAGATCATGGATAAGGGAGACATGGAGGTGTAAGTAACACATCCTGGATGCAGTTGCCACGCATCACAAGTTAGCACTTTTGAGACTACTAGTAAGGTTGCCAATTCTTTATATTTTTGGGTCCATTGCTTGTGTAAGTTTGTGTTATTACAAAATGTTTCAATATGCTTATAAGTGCATCTCATAAAAAAATGAACAAAAATATGTCGATTTGTCGGTTTCAAGTTCAGTTGTGCCATGTTGCGTTGTGTTAGGATTTCTTGATAAATTCATGTCCCATTCGTGCCATGTTCTTATATTGTGTTAGGAATGGCCCCTTTGACTACAAATATTATCATTAACAACAATGTGTATTGCAGTGCAAAGGATGAAGATGGAGAATCAAATAAATTGAGTAGAGGGGTAAAAATCTAAGAAAAGAAGCTTACGAGCGAGGGGAAGTGCATTGAGTTGCATGTGTCGATGAGTCATGGATAGAGAATCCACATCAAAGTGAAAAATTAAATATATGAATGAGTCCGTTTGGGTTTTCATTGAGATATCTTATAAGGATAAGGTGGTGATGATTTATTAGCTGAGATATCACTAAGTAAACTATGATCACACTCGTTGCCAAGTAAAAAACTATGATTACAAAGTGAACAAGTTCACCATTAGAGGGAAAGTTCAAGGTAATGCTCGGGTTTTCTTTCAAGACCATACTAAGCTCATGCATTGGGTTTATTTATTTAATATACAACGTATACCAATGTGTCGGAATTCTCTATTTTTTTAGAAATGACGTGTCGGCGTGTTATATCGTGTCGTATTATGTCGCATGTCACATGTCAGTGTTGATGCTACTTAAATTATATGATAAAAAGAAATTCATATATATATATATATAAGAAAATTGTTGTTTTGCATTATTTGGAACTTTCTTTATATGAGAATCTAAATTTCATTTCAATTTTATTTTTTAAGAAGGTTTTTATTCGAGAAAAAAAAATTATACAGTTGATATTAAAAATTTTATCTACCTTTATCTCACCTTTTTCATAGAAATTTTTATCCAAGCCAATTCCCTTTGGCTATTTTTGGTAAACTAGATTTTTAATCAGTATATGACTAGATAGGATATGATATAAAATCCATGGAATTTTGTTATATCCTATCAACTGTTTGGTGATTGTAGCAATAAAATCGAATACACACACACACACACACACATATAATATATATTGTTTGGTATTAATGGTATATTAATATAAATGAATGACAAAATTTACAAATAGATATAGTAAAAAGCTCTTGCGACCCTTTTGTCTATTTTATTAATATTTTATTTTCCTTTCTTAATTTATTTTTTTATTTCTTTCTTTCCCTTCCATCGTTCTCTAATAAAACTTTATTAAATAGAAAACTATACTAATAGACCTAAAATATTAAAACACCTAAAATATGTAATAAATATATATATTTATATATTGAATTATATTATAAGAAAAATTAAATTCAAATATATAAATAAAAATAAGATTAAATTAAAACTAAATTGTTATTTTGAACTTCTTATATTAGAATTCAAATATTATTTATATTGAAATATAATTTTAAATTTGTTAATTTAAGAAGTTTGTTATTTGAGCAAAATAACTTTCTTATTTTGGATATTAAAAATCATATCCACATTTATTCTACCTATTTCATGGGATAATTTCATTCAGCCTATATCTTATTTATATGCAACTTTATCCTATCTTGAACATGTACCAAACGTGAGATAGGATAAATTTTATCATATCCTAAATTTTATTCTGATCATAAAATGCAACCTGTTATATCTAACTTAATTTTGTCTTGGGTAAGAACCGAATACAAGATGGAATGAATTTCATTATATCTTGAATTTTGTCTTGATTAAAGGGTAGTTAATCTTTGAATAGCAAAATAACGAATCCATCTTTGTCATGTTGAGATGGAATGAATTTCATTATATCTTGAATTTTGTCTTGATTAGAGGGTAGTTAATCTTTGAATAGCAAAATAACGAATCCATCTTTGTCATGTTGAGATGGAATGAATTTCATTATATCTTGAATTATGTCTTGATTAGAGGGTAGTTAATCTTTGAATAGCAAAATAACGAATCCATCTTTGTCATGTTGACAGATTTTTTAAGTTTTTAATTGTTTATAAACCTGCCATAAAACGTACGAAATCATGACGGGGTCATGATCTGAGCATGGCACATGAAGAAGCTATAGAAGCCCCCATGAAAGCACACATGGCAAATTGCATCTATGGTTGAAAGAACTCCACGCCAATGGGCATGTTGACTGATTTGATTTGAGCGCACCCGGGCCAGAAAGCTTATCACTGTTCGTTTATTGTCGTTTTGCTCTGAACAAAAGTGGGACAGCTGGACTGTGTTTAACTGTGCTCCTTCTGAATTTTAATTGCTCGGGACCATTGCGTTAATCTCGGCAATAATTGTGGAAACTGTAGCCGTTATCGCCCCGGGGGGGGAGGAGGGTATCTGCAAGGCTATTGTCTGCCCTGCACTAATTTTTTTGAAGAAAGATAGTCACAAAGTGCATAACTTTATTCTCAATCGCGTTTTTCCTCAGAGAGAGAGAGAAAAAAAAAAAAAAAAGAACTAGTGCATGATAGAGCGTCGACCTCTTAAAGATTTTCTCGAAGATAACTTACTGAAGTTCTGCTGCATGTTTTCTGTGACAGCCCAAGCGACGTTGCGCGGAGAGGAAGGAGAGATAGCGGTGCGTCTGTGCCTCAGTCCCCGGATGTGCATAGGGAAGGGGAAGGAGAAGCAGTCTCTCTCTAGTCCCACATCGCTTGGGGGAAGTTCTGGGCTAGTTTATAAAAGTTTGGATCCCCCTACTTTGTGTAACACGTCTTAAAGTCGTAAAGACTCAGTGTCCAAAGCGGACAATATTACACAATGGGGTCCGGATCGTTACAAAGATAGTGCACGAGGAAGGAGAGTCCCATATCACTTAGGAAAAGCGGACAATATTACAAAATGAGGCCCAAGTCGTTACATTTTCGATAATTAATATCAATGTTAATATAATATATTACTTGACACACAATATGGATAGATATTTAGTTTATATCTAAAAAGGAATTTGAACATCTTCATAAATAACCTATTAAAATCGTCATCATTATCCGGTACGGATGAAAAGATCATAGATGAGGGAGACGTGGAGGTGTAAGTAACCTATGTAACACCGACACGGACACGCAACATGATACGACACGACACGTCGACACGTTATTTCTTAAAAATAGAGAATTTCGACACGTTCCGACACGTTATATTTTAAATATTTTTATATATAAATAAATAATAAAAATAGCCTAGAATTAATTTACACGAAAAATATTAAATATTATCATTCATTATTTTAATTTGTTACAATAATACATAAAACTTAGAGGAAAAAAACATTGTTTAAAAAAAATGCCGAAATGATATTTTTAAATTTATTTATTTATCATATATAGCATTTTTTTTATTACTTCTTTCATAGTAAGACTTTTTAAAAAACTAAAACAATTCTAAAAAAAAAAACTGGAAAAAGAAAAAATTTGACCCCATGCGTGTATATTTATAGCATTTTTATTACTTCTTTTATTACTTCTTTTGTGTGTATTTATATTTTGACCCCACAAGTATTAGAAATTTTTGAAATTCACCCCGTGCGTGTTGGAATTGCGTGTCGGAATTCTGGACTCACGTGTCGGAGCATGTCAAAAAAAGTTGACCACGTGTCGGATTTTTCGACACTCGTTGACTGCGTGTCGGAGCGTGTCAGGACGTGTTGGAGCGTGTCAGACACATGTCGAAGTGTCGGACACGACACGAAGGCTTCCGGAAAGTGTCCGTGCTACATAGTAAGTAACATGTCCTGGATGTAGTTGCCGCGCGTCACAAGTTAGTTCATGTGAGACTACTAGTAGGTTTGCCTATTCTTTATATTTTTGGGTCCATTGCTTGTGTAAGTTTGTGTTATTACAAATTATTTCAATATGCTTATAAGTGCTTTTCATAAAAAATGAAAAAAAAATGTTGATTTGTGTCGGTTTCAAGCTCAATTGTGCCGTGTCACGTTGTATTAGGGTTTCTCGATAAATTCATATCCCATTCGTGCCGTGTTCCTATATTGCATTAGGAATTGCCACCTTTGACTACAAATATTGTCATCAACAATAATGAGTTTTGCAGTGCAAAGGATGAAGATGGAGACTCGGGTTGAGATAAATTGAGCAGAATGCTTAGATTAGAGGGGTACAAATCTAAGAAAAGAAGCTCACGAGTGAGGGGAAATATATTGGGGTGCATGTGTCGGTGAGTCATGGATAGAGAATCCACATCAAAGTAAAATATTAGTTATGTTAATGAGTCCGTTTGGGTTTTCACTAAGATATCTTATAAGGACGAAGTGATGACGATATATTAATTGAAAAATCACTAAGTGAACTATGATCACACTAACCACTGGGGGTTCGCCCCAGTGGCCACCCTTCTAACTTGGAAAGGAGAGGTTGGAGGTTCAAATCCCCACCTTCTCTGGGGGGATTGGGGTGGAGACGATTTTATTTCAGGAGTGGGTTTCGACTCCCACGCCCTGTAAGGAGGCAGGGCAAAAATCTGAGAGTGTGTGTTAGAATAGGATTAAAGTAGGACCGACCAAAAAAAAAAAATTATGATCACACTCGCAGCCAAATAAAAAACTATGATTGCAAAGTAAAAAGTTCACTATTAGAGGGAAAGTTCAAGGCAAGGCTGCAGTTTTCTTTCAAGACCATACGCTCGTGCACTGTTTTTTTTTTTTTTTTTGACCACCGAATTAGCAATGAAATATATTTAAAAATTTGGGTATGTTAGCATGATTATTTATATCCAGCATCATCAATATCGATTCCTCAAATAAAAATTTGGCGCTTTACATATCATGCAACCAAAAAGTTAGCCTTGAAATAAGTCAGTTTGGTTGGAATCCTTATGAACCGATAAGTACCTACAAGGGAACAATATCGAAAAAGTCCTAAACTTATTACATTAATAACAATTCTATTTATAAACCTTTTGAATTTGAAGAAATTTAATGTTAAACTTTTTCATATTTATACAAATTCAGTCATCCGGTCAATTTAGGCTAAAAATCAATGCAATTGCCGGCTATTCTACTGGATTGATGCTAATGTAGACATTTTATAATGATATTTTAATAATTTTTGCATTTTTTTCTTTTCTTTCATTTTTATTTTTTTATTTCATTTTGGCTGGTGCAGTGACAATGGCCTCACCTAGAGCCACCGTGGCCTCGCCATTTTGTGATCGAGGTTGTAAAGGCCCTTGCATAGGGTCTTTGTGGCCCGATTGGCTTCGGGCAAGGCAGCCCTTAAGGCCCTTGCTCGGTAAAATGAAGGGAAAAGAGAAAGAAAAAATAAAATAAAATAAAATAAAAACACAAAATTTATTAAAAATTAAAATATATATATCATTAAAAAATGTCTATATTGGCTTGACCATGCCATGTAAGAAGATCGACATCCCAATTAGCAATTTTCAACCTAAATTGGTGGGATGGATTGAATTGATAACAATGTGAAAGGATTTGGGAATAAATTTGTCTAATTTAAAGGTTTAAAGCTAAATTGGGATCAATTTAAAGGGCGCGTTTAGTAATATTTCTGTTCCAAGGAATAATTTTTGAATAAAAATAGTTTTTTCTATTTTTGTTCCCGGGACCAATTTTTGAGCATAAGAATGCGTTTGGTAAGTACAAAAAAATTTCTATTATAGGAATAGAAATGCGTTTGATAAACTCGTATAATTTTGTTGTTTCTTTTAATTTTTTTTGTTTTTTGTTTTTTTTGTCCCTTCTTTCTCCTTTGTGGCTAGTCGTCGGCCACAATGGCAGCCGACAACCGATTGGGCAAGTTCCGGTGAGCTTGCCGAACCCTCACCAGGCCACCGCGAGGGCCAACAAGCTCACCGGAGCCTCACCAAGCCATCGCAAGGCTCGGCCTTGCCAGGCCACCGGCGAGGCTCGACCTTGCTCAGATGACGCGAGGTCGGCCTCACCCTGGCTTGGCGAGGCTGAGCCTCGCGTCGGCCAGCAAGGCTCAACCTCGCCTAGATAGCGTGAGTTGGGCCTCGCCTTGGCTGGGCAAGCTCAAGCTACCCAGATCTGGTGAGGCCGAACCTTGCGTCGGCCGGCAAGGTGAGGTCGAGCCTCGCCCAGCCATGGCGAGGCTTGGCGTTGTTAGGGGCAGCGACATTCCGACGAGGTCGCCGGCCAAAAGGAAGAAGAATGAAAGAAAAAAAAAAGAAGAAAAAAGGAGAGAAAAATTGTTTCTCGGAATTGTTTCCGGGAACAAGAAGTAACTTTTTCTACTTCTTGTTTCTGTTCCAAATTTGTTCTCGGGAACAAAAGTTTTACTAAGCACGTTTTTGTTCTTTTTTTGTTCTCCGAAATAAAAGAACGGAAATTTTTGTTTCGGGGAACAGAAACGCTTTTTGCCAAACATGGCCTAAAACGATTAGGACTAAATTGATCTAATTGAAATGTGTATGACTGAATTGATACCGAAGTAAGAGGTATGTAACTTTTTGAGTACTTCTCCTTTTACCTATACATATATTTTATGGAAATAAGACGACGAAGGTTTATTGATCAGAATTATACCTTCATGATTGTTTTTCATTATAACTATGGCTATTTTACTGACAGAGGTTTCGGCAAGCCATCTTAGGGTCCAATAATTCTTGAATTGTACATCATCCACTTAACGAAAAATAATCTTAGAAAGTGTTTAAACATATGGTATGGTGTGTATTTTCCAACTAAGGTCTCCTTATTTGGCGATCATCACTTTTCCTAGATCAGATTTTAGCCACAGCAGTCATTCTTATTATAGATAAGAAATTCACGACATTTTCTGGTTATAGTGGGCCACATGTTCACTTTCTCTTTTGATGAGATTTTCCAGAATAATGTTGACATATCAATGATTTAGGTGACTGAATGGCAACCACCCCGCGAGGGTCAGATCAAACATTACATCCTATTGACTCATGCAATTGATAGCCACGGTGACCTCAAGTATAAATAATGCACCAGAAGATGGACTGCTCGCCTCAGAAAGTATCACTTCCAAATTCTCTCTAAATTTTCGAGCTCGTTCAATCAAAAATTCGTTTGCAATGGGGTTAGATATAGTCCAATTTCTAGAAAACAAGACAATACTAGTTACTGGCGCCACCGGTTTCCTAGCCAAGAGTACTCTCTCTCTCTCTCTCTCTCTCTCTCTCTCTCTCTCTCTTCATACCCACACGCACACAGAGCATATATACGCGCGCACGTAGATATGTAAGTATAGCATGCACACATGTATGGGAGTTATAAACATACTTCGTTTTCTGTTACTCTTGTAACACCATTGATGCCGACAAGTTTCCATCTTCAATCACTTCGACTGGTGCCTCACGTTCTGCGTGTTGTGTGTGTGTTGTCTACTGTCTGCGTACATACAGATTTCAAAGGTGAATGTCTTGATGGAATTCATCGATCGGAAGCTAATAGGAGAATTTCTTCAAACCCGGCCATGCAGGAGGGACAGCGTTGAGAGCATTGTTGATGCTCTTGTACTCGAATCTCCACCATATTATTAGAAGGCTTTGTTTAGAAAGAGGGTAACAGGACATTAAAAGTTTCAAACAAAAGGAAAATGATTATAAGAAGTTTGGGGGGGGAGAGAGGTATTGAAAGTTCAAAATATGGATATCCAGTTACTTAGACATACTCAATATTCCTAGTTGCAGTCACTATTAGAAATCATCTTGTTTTCAATTGACATGTTTTTTTCTGTATTTATTGTTTTGACATAGTTTTTGTGGAGAAGATACTTCGAATTCAACCAAATGTGAAGAAAATATTCCTCCTTATTAGAGCTACGGATAAACAGTCAGCCGCACATCGGTTACATGAAGAGGTAACAGATTTATGGATAAACGCCAAATTTATGATTGGCATGATAAAGTTAGTTATTGTTCTCTATATCTTCGATGGTACTTTACTATAATATCCATCGCTAGTGACAAAACGGTGCTTACCATTTTTAACATGTGTGATGAGAAGTCATCTTATTATTTTTATTTTTATTTTTCTGTTTTGCTTGGATAATAGTACTCTGCTACATGTAATTTTATAAAATTCCACTGAGACTTTTTTTACCTAGCAATGAAATAATATTCTGAAACAGGATTACATGCTTTTACTCACTTTTAAAGTTTATAAAGAGTATTTTGACAAGAGAAGTCTCTTTCTAGAGATAACAGAACTTTTTTATTCAAAATTAAGAACACAAATAAAATTGGGGAAATAATAACTCAAATAAATGTTAATAATGCAAAATTAGTGGATAACTTGATGGGAAAAGATTTGGTAAGTTCTTATCTTCACCCAAAAAAAAAAAAAAAAGGATTTGGTAAGTAAGGCAAATAAAAGTGGTAAATCGTTAGACTAGTTGGTAAGTATAATTGGAGAAAGTAAGTCATATGAAAATGCTATTATTCATGGAATAATTGATAAATATAAGGCATCGATAACAAAATAGGGAATGAAAGTTGGTAAAAGAAAGGAGGAGTTTTTTTATTGTTGGAGCTAAAAGAAATTGTTAAATCTGAAAAGAAACAAATAGGCGTTGGTAACTAACTCGAATAAGAGATGGTGATGCAAACGAGTTGATAACTTCAGCGGAACAAAGTTGGTTATCAATCTTACTGGGATGGATAATTTCTAAAAAGTCAGTAAGCAGCGCAAATAAAATTGGTGAATCAATAGAAAAGTTGGTATAAATATGAAAAAAAAAATGTATAAACATTAGTGACTAACTAAAGTATGAGTTGTATTTCTTAGCCGGTTAGTAACTTAATGGAAGAAAAGTTGGTAAGTCACACAAAAAGAAATGGTGGTATTTCATGTAATAGTTGGTAAACTTAAGCCGTTAATAAGGAATGTAAGTAAACGTTGGGAGACGATAGGAGAAAACTTTTTTGGTCAAAGATAAGAGAAGTTAGTAATTTCCAAAAAAAAAAAAAAAAAAAAAAAAAATCATTGGTAACTAACTCAAATAATAGTTGTTAATGCAAAACTAATTGATAATTAGTTTAATCAAAGAAAAATTGGTTATTTATCATGATTGAGTTTGGTACATTCTAAAAACAATTGATAAATTTGAAAAGTTGACGAAAAAGGAAACTAAAAGTAGTGACTTTATAATTTTTTTTGATAAATTAGAAAAATAAATAAATTTTTGTAAGGAACTCATATTAGAATTGGTAACCTAAAACAAGTTAATAACATAATTGAAAAAAATTGGTAAATCTCCCAAGTAAATATTGGTGATTTTATACAATAGTTGGTGGTCTTGGTAAGAAAGGTAAACAGAATTTTGTTTTAAAAAATTTGTTTTGTTAGAATTAAGAGGAGTTGTTAATTTAAGAAAAGATAAATGTCGATAACTAATTCTAGTTGATGAGGCATACCTAACTAGTAGTATCCGACCAAAAAAAAAAAACTAGTAGTGTAATCGGAGAAAAGTTGGTAATAAATTAACTATGGTTGGTAATTTCGAGTTGATTGTTGGTAAGCAAGATAAAAAAAAATAAAAATAAAAAAATAAAAAATAAAAATAAAAATAAAAACCAGGTAAGTCCATGAAAAAGTTGGTAAAAGTAAAGAGAAAAAAGAACAAAGATAAGTGTTGGTAGCCAACTCAAATGAGGCTTGGTAAACCAAAATTAGTTGTCAACCTTATATAAGGAAAGCTAGTAAGTCACGCAAATATATATTGATAATTTCATATAAGAGTTCACAAAATTAAGGCATTGATGAGAAAGACAAATACAATTAATAAAATATAAGAAAAGTTGGTAATTTGCATACCATCACAAAGAGTAGGTAGTTTTATAAAAATATGGATGAGTTACCGACAAGTTATTGGGAAATTAGTGAGCAGTAACTCTTTTTTCCAATATTTGCTTGATACTTCTAAACTCTTTTTACAAATTTATCAGTATGGAGAAAAATTTATATTTTTAGGTTCAATTTGTTTCGAAAAAAAATAGCTGATTTGAAAAATATCTTCTTTAAAATGGTTGCTTGTATTGTCTACAAAATGAATGAATGATTTTATTTCTTTTTTCATAATTCATGAAAACATTTAGACATAAAATGTTGTTGATAGTGATAATATTTTTCATTAACTAATTATTTAAGGCAATACAAGCAATCATTTTTAGAAAAATCTTTTTCAAATAATTTATTTTCTGCAAAATAAGTAAAGCCTTAGACAGAACAATAGAATAGTCCTCTTCATATACAAATTTATTCATGTCGTCCTCGACCAATACTATTGTAGAAACTTTCAAGGTTTAATTTGAGTTACTTGAAAGATAACTTTTCTTTACATATATAAAACAAAATCTCCACTGTCCATCATCTTAGATTTCTCGCACGATCGGTTTTGTGATATAAGTTGTGCATGTGGTCTAATTTTTGCGTTCAATCCCAAACAGCTCATAGAGAAGAAGTTATTCGCTGTTTTGAAGCAAAGATGGGCACCAAACTTAAGCTCCATTCTCAAGAAGTTACATGCAATTCCGGGTGACGTTTCAAGTGAGAATTTGGGAGTGAATGACTCCAATTTGAGGTCTGAGATGTGGAGAGAAATTGATGTCATCATCCATTCGGCTGCAACTGTCACATTTGATGATCGGTACCTTGTCAATCTGCTCAATTTTTTCTGCAATTAATGATTTATATTTAACCAATTTTGTATGCTTTTTTTATTGCAGGTACGACACTGCATTGGCCATCAATACGTATGGAGCTAAGCATGTCGCAGAATTTGCAACAAGATGCGTCAATATAAAGATGGTACTCCATGTATCAACTGGTAAGTGATTTTCCCATTGCGGTTTTTCTCTATAATTTCCTCATTCTACTACGTTTCGCTCAATATAATTATGTCACAGCAGTTCGTAAACATTCAGCGGACTGGTCATATTAGTGTGTATCGCATTGACCATATTTTTGTTGATGATAATCGTACAACTTTCTTTTTCAGCATATGTACGTGGCAAAAACAGCGAAGTTATACCAGAAAAGGCATTTAGCATGGGTGACACAATAAGTGGATGGAAAAAACTGGACATCAATGAAGAAAAGTTCTTGAGTGAAGAATTAATTGATGAGCTTCAAAAAAGGAATGCTTCAGAGGAGGAAATCACCATCGCTTTGAGGAATTTGGGCTTGCACAGGTTTGCTTTGTTTAGATTTTTAAGGTGAATAATTAGGTTGATGATCATGCAATTTGACACTGTTATTAAAACCAGATTCTTATTCTTCTATTTTGGAAAAATCTAATAGTTTTAACCAGAATCGAAGTTATTTGGTAATATGTATGAATCTATTTATCAATGAGATATTGGCTTAAAGGACAAGGAAAATAGTTGATGAGTAAAATCCTAAATGCACTTGGCGGATGGGGAAAAATACGTCTTTAAGATTGCCCGGGAGATGGACTTGTCGAGGTGAGCGAAAATTGATCCTGACACCACTTGACTGTCAAACCAAATAAATTTTAAAATGAATTTTCATAAACATAGGAAAATATAATCCTCCTTTCTTATCGGCTCCAAAATAATTGATGCGCAGGGCGAGGCTGCACGGTTGGCCAAACACGTACACTTTGACGAAAGCAATGGGAGAAATGATGATGAGGCATCATCTGAATTCGAATGTATCGTTGGCTGTAGTAAGACCAACCTTCATAACAAGCACTTATAAGGAACCTTTTGCTGGTTGGTTCGAGGGTTTCCCTTTCAGGTTATCCTTCTCAAATCTCCCTCTCGCTTACACATTTACATAAATTCATTGGTGCTTTTGAAAGCAAAATGGGGAGGAAAATGACTAACATTATCAAACGTTCTGTATAAAATGAAATCAAGCTGTTAACCTTCTGAAATTCGCGCAATCAAGTCTAACCGGTTGGAAAATGGGATTCTTTTAGCAAATTAAACATGTTTGGGCCCATAGGGTTTTGATTAAAAGCCAAAATCTGATCATTAAGTCTCAAATTGAATCTATAAAAATCAATCAAAATTTCAATTAGCTAATTATAGGCGCCTACAATAATCCATAGGTTCTCTTATATGCAATTTAGTTTTTCCTTTCGTGAATTCGTGGATTAAATTGGAAATTAGATCTTAAAACTCATATTTATACTATTTAGTTTGGACATCAATGAATGAACCTTTCATTTTATTTTGATTCAATTAGAGATAGAAGTGTTGATTTTAGGTTTTCAATTTGATATCGACTTTTACTCAATTTTTCATAGAACTTGAGTTCTATTTCCAATCGATAACCATAATCACACTCTCAATGCAAGAGAAAGACTCTTTTTTTCCATGTTTTCCAGACAATCTTTCCTAATAAGTTTGATAAGTAATTCCATTTTCCAGCAATTGCATATCACTTGTGGAAATGTTAGGACATGATTTTCCAATCCTCAAAAGGCTTAGAGCTTTATTGCACTCGTTGAAATTATAAATTGATCGCACACCATACAAAGTGTTTGGAACTTGTCACGTGATTTTCTCAGATGATCAACCATTTAATAGTACTTGTTTGTCGCAAAATTGTTCTGGTTGATTAGTTCTGTATTGTGGGACTTCAGAAGTTCATGACCATATTAGTATACGAAGCAAGTCTCTCTCTTTTTTTTTTTTTTTTTTTCTAAATTGCTTTTTTATGGACGATGCACAGAACCCTCGATAACATCGCCATCAATTACGGGCGAGGAAAAATAAACTCCTTCATTGGTGATCCGGACACTATATTGGACGTGGTAATATTTAATTATCAGAGCAATCCTCTTCAGTTTTCAATGCATTGTCGTGCAAAATCAATCATTTAACTATCTCCTGCATGACTGTATCGCACAGAATGGAAAGTACTTAGTGAAAATGAGGTAGCTAGGATTTTTCACAAAGGAAGGCAAACATCATATTTGGATAATCGACCTATACTTTGATTCGCATAACACTTGGTTCATGAATAGTGAATCGTCAAAAGTTTAGGGGTCTACCGCTTGAGGTTAGATTTCCCCATTATAGAAGGCAATTACAAAATGGATTAAATTTCGAATTCTAACTTTCTTCACTAAAAAGAGTCTAGGCTTATGAAGGATATAGAGGTTGAATCATCCTTCCCTGGCGGCCCTAAAATACTAGGTGCAAGCCATTATCTCTCCCTATACGTGTGGCAAGGGGGAAAATGGGAGGAAAAGAGATGAGTTCTTATTAATTATGCCCGTGGTGAGGCAACAAAATCTGTATGACAAATGATGGACTGCATGTTCTCGATTAAAGGTATTACTAGTCAATCGCCCCGAAGATTAGACCTAGTGTATCGCCTAAACCCGAACATTCAACATCGAATTTAGATGGAAATTTTTTAACCTGGTCGGGATTTCTCATATAAGCATATTGTCCGAGTTTGCCCATTTACATTTCATGCTTGAGTTGTCCAAGTGGGCCGCGAGCCCGTTGATTGCCTATACTCTCATTGCGCTTGAGTTTAAGTACATAATTCTCTCTTTTTTCGCAGATACCGGCTGATATGGTGGTCAATGCCATGATTGTGGCCATGGCAGTGCATGCAAATCGACCTGCGTATAGGATTTATCACGTGGGTTCCTCAATGACTAATCCCCTGAGGTATGCAGACTTTCAGAACTTCGTTCTCAATTATTTCACAGACAACCCTTTGGCAGATGAGGATGGAAAACCGGTCAAAGTTGGTAAGCTTATACTTGTAGACAGCATGGAAAGCTTTCAAAAGCACCTGACCCAATATTACACTCTCCGGTCAAAGGTTTGTCCCATTGACTCAAATTGTCAATCATATACCAATATCTCATGTGCCATGTGAATTTTTTTTTGCATCTCTCTCCGCTTTTGTGTGTTTATTGTAACTTTTGCCGTGATAAATTGATAATGGCCTAGCCATTAGGTCAACCATAATATGGCATTATGACGAAACAGCATTTCTTACGACTTTTATAAGTTCAATTTCTTTGATGTCTAATGCAAAAACCTTCACACACATGAAGATTCCGCTTTTATCTACATAAATGTAGAAGAATAAAAGTTAGCCACTCTCAAAAGGACACACGAGGGCCTCAGCTTTAGACTTTATTTTAGTGTCATAACTTTTCAATTGATCATTTAAGTGATATAACTCATGAAAAACTTTCTTCTGTGTAATATCGGCAATTTCCCTTTTCCCTTCATTCATGGTACTCAGGTGATCGATTAAAAAATTGTGGCAATCAAATCATCGATGGAAAAGTTCTAATACCAAAGTAAGCACTTTACAAATATATAGCACTTTTAGTGCCTTTGTCCCTTTTATAACCATGTCATACGGTCATAGGATTACTCATGAACTGAGCATATTTGTCCACCAAACCCATTTTACTTCCATAAGCATCGCAACTTGAAAAGCCAGAAGTGCAAAAAGGCATATTCACAGTGATAGACCTAATGTTTGCATCATATGCCTATCGATATGAATGAGTTTTTGTTAACATTTATTATTTATTGTTGTAGGAACAAAATGGTTTCCAAAGCTTGCATGCTGATATGAAAAGGAATATCGACAACGCAATGCGAGCGGCAGAAATCTGTAGACCTTACGCATTTTTCAAGGGCATGTAAGCCTCAGTTTTGCAATCGACTCACTAATCAATCTACTTAAAATCATGGCATCCAAAAAATCATGGCATCCAAATAAAGCAGCGACCATGCAAAACGAAATTTTAATCTTTAATGAATTCTTGTTTTTTGTTTTCTCTTTCCTTTTTCTGAACCGACCAGCTTCGACGACACAAATACAAAATCCTTGAGAGCCACGGCCGTAGAGAATGGAGTAGACTTGGAAAGCGCCTTCCGCTTTGATCCAAGGTATATCAATTGGGAGGACTACTTCCAAAGAATTCATTTGCCAGGAATCAGCGGTGCCTTCAAGCTTAAGCGAGCAAGGCTCTAAAATATAGTAGCTTGGATATGCAACAGTTGATTTTATTGAAATATGATAATCTAGTGCTCTGTAATTATGTGGAAATGGAACACAACAACGCAACACGTATGCGTTAGTAGTTTTTCTTTCATGTCAGATACCAATGGCATCACTAATTGGAAGCTCATTCTTAGTAATTTTTCATGCCATTGAAGCTCCTCATCCATGGAAAAAGCGAATAGTGAGTTAGACAGTAATTCTAATGGAAAAAGAGAACCCTAGCGTTGGCACAACTAGTTTGAGTCAGAACCATCTGCGCAACTAAAGGACTGGACTTAACTGTCGGAGCATGGAGGGTGTTTTATGGGCCTGGACTTAACCAGGGGAGTCCTTGAGATGCTTTGAGGCTGATGAATGTTGGAATTTCGTGGTCTTAGACTAATTTGATTTAACTCTTGCATCCACAAATGATTGTTTATATCTCTTGGTTACGTATGCATAACAGATTAGCCACCAAAGATAGGCTAATGGAACAGGGCCGATCAATTCTGCATATTTGGCGTTTCTGTTACTCTACAGCTGAATATGAAAGCCATTTTCCCTTTTTGTTGTGCTCTACTTCTACAGGGTGTGATTTGCTGCTCTGAAGCTCCTCCTATTTTCTCAAAGTCCTTGGTGATTGGCGCTTTGAAACTAGGTGGCGAGCTCGTCATCGGGGATCCTTGATTGAGTTTTTGTCTTCACTTTGATTAACATCTTAAATGAGGCAAGTAACAGATCAAGTGACGTGAGATAAGGACTGCATTTTGCGGTTCCATCTACCTCAAGAATCAACTCCCACAAATTTTTGGGCCCGCAGGTTTAAATCTTGTATTATATAAGGAATGAAGCGGAAAGTTCCGATAAACATAATGAAACCACACTGTGTAGCTCACTAAAAAGGACCTAGAGACCACATATTTCCTTATTTTGTGTTTGATTCTACGGTGTCGTGACCTCCCTTTTCGGGCGTCCTTACGTGTGGGCGTGCGTGGAGGCTAATGGTTCGCCAAGCATAGGGGTTAGCCTAGGTTCTCCCAAATCCACCAATTCATGATTTATAATTTGAGTTTTTAACCTACAAGTCAATTTCAAATAGGAATCGCCACTAATTGATTTAGGTAAGCCGATTAGAAACCCAAGAGAAATATTTGGAGAAATAATTTATTATTGTGCAACCAGATAAATTAAGTCCATACTAGTTAATCACCAATACCCTTCCGGTATTTAATATTGTTTAAACTCTAAAGTTTTTTTTGGATTTTCTCTTTACCAAAAAAAAAAAAAAAAAGCTTTTTGGATTTTCAAGGATTTTTCATACATTTGTGGAAAATAAAACTATCTTTTAGGCATTTTCTTTTTTTTTGAAAAATGTAGACTTTTGGGGATTTTTCTGATTTTTAGAAAAAAATAATTTTTTATTTTATTTTTCAATCAAAATAACAATAAAACAAAAAGCTGACCCGGGTGGGTGAGACCCACGAGCCGGCCCGACTTGGATCTGGCCCGACCAACCCGGGTCGCACCTCCGGAGACTAGACGCGGGGGCCCCTCTCTCTCCTTTTTTCCTTTACTCTTCTTATTCCTTTCTTTGATTTTTTTCCTTTTATCTCTCTCTTCCTTGTCTTGTCTTTTCTTCCCTCTGTACACGCCAGACTAGTGAAAAAGAGAGTGAAAGAGACCCATTTTGTCTTTGTCCACTTTGTCTTTATTCTTTATTGACTTTTCTTTCTTTTCTCTCTTTGTTTCTCTCCTCTCTCTATCTGCACGTTGTCAGGAAAAAAAAAAACTCCACCTTTTATACTCCATGAACCAACAGACAATAGATAAACCCTTTCTGTTTAAAAAAATTATTTCCCCTCCTCCACCTGTTTTTCTTTTCATTTTTTCCTATTTTCTGTCTCTTTTACTCTTCACCTCCCTCTCCCTGCGTCTCTCGGGTGTCTAATTCCTTTGCACGAAATGGCCAAAATGCTGCCGACCTCACCTATCCCGATGACCACCAGTTCAAACGTAAAAATAATACTCAAACTTAACTAAAAAAGAAAAAAAAAAAAAAGGACTCAAGAACGAGGGAGCCGCACCTAACTACCATCGCTACACTCCAACCTCGCCGGGCAAGAATCAATCGCTTGTGGAACCATGATACATGCCGATAATAACCATGAAATGAGGCAGACTGAGAAAAAGATGTCTATTGAAATCTACCAAAACGTATTCGACAAACCACGAACACTAAAAACGGACAAGAAACCAAGAATGAATGCATAAATCTCAACCGGGCATTTCAACAAGCACATAGGGTGCGTCGGTAGGGGGTTAGAGACGACGATAATGTGCTCGAATTCAAGCCATGATTTAAAGCCAACGACACCTGAGACCTTGAGACCGCCGTTCGTAACTAAATGAGGTCAAAGACTCACCCGACATGAAGGATGGCGGCTCGACTGATGGGCCCAAAACAGAGTACAAAAACAAGGTACTACAGGCGTTCGGTTGAGGGAGCCCTACCCGGCTTGGTGGCATCGGACAACAAACGAGCTCAACATATTGGGCTATGTCTACCCGCCAAGTCAATGTATCTATATATGGATATCTATAAGAGATCATATAAAAGGGATATTCTTATTTTAGACCTAACCAATTGGAATGATTGGAAAAAAAGAGCATGTTGTATCAATAGAGAATTATGAAAATATTTCATTCTTACTGGATCAGTCTCTGAGTCAGGATCCTCGAGAAATCGACCCTAAACCTAGAAAAAAAGAAAAACATAAAGACAAACCCGAATGGAACCTACCGCGACTTTGACACGAACAAAGCGTGATGACAGCCGATGACTCTCCCCTTCAGTCCACCCTTATTTGTGACTTTTAGCTCACCCTCACGGTCTCTCAAGTATTTCTCACCTTTTCTGCCTCTCCTCAGATCTGGCGTTTCTCTCTTTCTCTAGCTTGCTTACTCTCGAGCCTTCCATGATGTCTCTTAGGGGAAATTCTCTTAGCTTGCTGCATGCTTCAACTGAGCTCATGATAATGTTCCTAATCAGCAATCTTATCTCTTGTATCTAATTTAAGATATTGTTATCGTAATTTCTCTGCTTACCTTAAGCATCCTCAATCATTCCTAATTTAGGGCTCTTGTAATATCTTTATATACAGTATGTATAAGAGAGATTAGAATGCAATAAACAGAAACTACGATTTCTTCATGGTATCAAAGCTGCATTTGGCGTAATCCGCCTTATGATCCTCAAATCTCTTTCTCCTCTCATTCTTCATCGACTTTCTTCTTCCTAAAGAAAATGTCAACAGGCTCTAATCCATCATCTCAGTCATTTTCATCTATCACATCTCCCTCACTCGTTATCTCAAACATATCCAACTTGATACCCATCAAACTGAAAAGCTCGAACTATCTTCTTTGGCGTTCTCTTTTCGAACCAATTCTCAAAGGTCACAATCTCATGTCTTACATTGATGGAACCTCCCAAGCGCCTGCTTCAATTGACGAAAATTGCAAGACATGGATCGAAAAGGATCAGATGCTACTCTCCTGGATCAACGCTACTCTGTTTGAATCTGCACTTCCATATGTAGTTGGTGCTACATCTACAAAAGTCGTGTAGGATGTCCTCGCTCGTCACTATGCCTCTCTCACTCCTGGTCATGTAATGTCTCTAAAAAGACAATTACATCACCTCAAGAAGGCAACCTCACCATGCAAGAATATCTCCAACAATTCAAAACTTTAGTTGATAAACTAGCAATTTGCGGATCTCCAATAAGTGATGATGATCTCCTAATTTGCATTCTCAATAGATTGCTTACTGCTTACCGCTCCTTTGCATCCTCTATTCGTGTTCGTGCTCATCAAACTTCCATCACTATTGAAAATTTGCACAATCTCCTACTCTCTAAAGAACTGAGCATCACTGATGATTCATTATCCAAAACTACTACTGCCTTCGTTGCAAACCAGCAACCTTGAACTCTTTCTCCTGAGCAGCAATCATTCACACCTCGTCTCTATAGGGGTGGCACTGGTTATAGGGGACACAGCAGGGGTCATTCCAATCAAGCCGGACTTCTCCCTACTCCATCATTTTAACCTCAAGGTCGTCAACTGAATACTGGTTAGCTGATCTATCAGATCTGCAACAAACATGACCATAGTGTCATTGACTACTATCATTGCATGAACTATGCATACCACGGTTGCAATCCTCCTAAAAACTTGCTGCCATGGCTATTGCACCACCTACTGATGATGGCACTTGGTATATTGATACTGGTGCCAGCCATCATATAACAGCCAATCTGGCTAATCTCTCCATCTCCGCTCCCTAAAGTGGTTCTGATGAAGTTCAGGTTGAAAATGGCCAAGGTTTGTCTATTACTCATGTTGGTTCCACTACTCTCTCACATCCCATTTCTTCCATGCATTTAATTAATATATTTCATTGTCCTCTAGCATCTACTAATTTAATTTTAGTTAGTCGTTTCGCTAAAGACAATAATTGTTATTTTCTATTTGATGATTCTCAATTTTTTTGTGAATGACAAGCTAACGAAGTCTACACCATGGTTGGATTGAGAATGGGCTTTATCCTATGCGGTTCCCCAACCCTTGCTTCAAACCTCAAGTTTCATTTTCTTCCCGCATCAACTCCTCCACCTGGCATCATCGTCTTGGCCACCCTTCTACAGCTATTTAAAATCTTATTTTTAAACAGCTTCAAATATCAAATAAGCGTGACAACTCTCTCTATTCTGCATGTCAGTTAGGCAAAAGTTGCAAGTTACCATTTTCGTTGTCTCACACGCGCACTCAATTTTTACTTGAACTGATTCATTGTGATGTATGGGGACCAGCACCAGTGTCTTCTATTTCAAAATTATCTTATTATGTACTGTTTGTTGATGATTCCTCTCGTTACAGCTGGATATTTCCTATGCACCATAAAACTGATTTTTACGAAATTTTTATCGTTTTCAAACCGCAAGTTGAAAATCAATTTAGCCATCAAATTAAATTCTTCCGCTCCAATGCTGGTGGCGAATTCACTAGTGATGCACTTCAATCTTATTTTCATACTCATGGCATTCGTCATCAATTTTCCTACCCACATATACCTGAACAAAATGGTGTTGTTGAGCGAAAACATTGTCATGTGGTTGAAACTGGTCTCACCCTTCTAGCTCAAGCTGGTATGCCCTCTCACTTTTAGTTTGAAGCCTTCAATATAGCTGTATATCTCATCAACCGCATGCCTATTATTTCTCAAATTTCCCCATATCACAATTGTTTCAACAAATTCCTAATTATTCTCATTTACGAGCTTTTGGATGCCTTTGTTATCCCTGGCTCCATCCCTATTGTTCTAACAAATTGGAGTTCCGCTCTTCTTCATGTTGTTTTCTAGGTTATAGTACCTCTCATAAAGGGTATCGCTGCTATGACATGCAAACTCACCAAGTTTATATATCTCGTCACGTTAAATTTCATGAATCTGCTTACCCATTTATCACAAACTCCAACTCTCCAAAATCTCCTACAACTTTACCCTCACTTGGTCATATCTCCATATGGTTACCATCAACCTCCACCCCCATGGATACCGCATGGGTTGAGCCCACCATTAGCCCCGCCGACCGTGTTGCCTCTACTTCGCTAACTATAGATGAACCCTAATCTCCTCATTTACCTTCCTTTATACCACCTACCACCATACCACCCCCTCCCCCACCACTTCCCACCCGCACTCATCCCATGATCACATGTTCTCAACATGGTATTTTCAAACTAAAAACCTTTATTTCTCATTATCCTATCACTTTATCTTCTTCTTTTCCCTTGGAGCCGACACGCTACACTCAAGCTTTCAAGTCACTAGAATGGCAGAAAGCTATGGATGAGGAATTTAATTCCTTACAAGAACAACACACTTGGTCCCCTATGCCATTTAATCCAACCATGAATGTCGCCGGCTACAAATGGGTTTATCAGATAAAACAAAACCTAGACGGCACCATCAGTCACTACAAAGCTCACCTCGTAGCGAAAGGATTTCACCAACAAACCGGCATTGACTTTGTGGACACTTTTAGTCCTGTTGTAAAGCATACTACTATTTGGGTCATTCTCACGTTGGCGATCACTTATGGATGGGCAATTCAACAACTTGATGTCGAATGTGCATTTTTACACGGCGATCTCCAGGAAACTGTATATATGGCTCAACCACCAGGCTATGTTGATCCTGTTGCTCCTCATTTTGTTTGCTTAATGCACAAATCCATCTATGATCTATGGCAAACACCTCATGCTTGGTTTGAAAAATTCACAGCTCAACTCGAAGACATTAGTTTTTCAACCACTATCTTGGATCTGTCCCTCTTCATTTACGGTCATGGCTCTACCATTATCTATCTCTTATCATATGTTGACGACATTATTTTAATAGGAAATGATTCCAAAGCTATGTTTGCTATCATTGAGGAACTTCACCACTCATTCAAGATGAAGGACTTAGGCCCATTGACTTATTTCTTGAGCATTCAGCTTGTTCGACAAAGCCCCCATCATATCTTCCTTAATCAGGCATAGTATATTCATGACCTCTTATATTGCACCAATATGTTGGGTTGCAAGCCTGTTTCCAGCCTGGCTACCTCGAATAAACTCGGTTATTCAAGCAGTGACCCTGTCTCAGATCCTACACTACATAGGAGTGTTGTTAGAGCACTTCAATATGTTACTCTTAGTCGTCCTAACGTTAGCTATACTGTTAATCAGGCTTGTCAATTTCTCAAAGCACCCGAAAAACACCATTGACATGCTATAAAGCGTATCCTTCGCTATTTGAAAGGCACAATCTCTTATGGCATGCAAATTCAGCTTGATCCTATTTCTTTACATGCCTATTGTGACGCTGACTGGGCTGGCAGTTCCAATAATCGTCGTTCTACTAGTGGCTATTGTTTATTTCTTGGGGCCAACCCTGTTTCCTGGAGTGCAAGGAAGCAACCTACTGCTGCACGTTCTTCTATAGAGGCCGAGTATCGTTGTCTTGCTCAAACAGCTGCTAAAATTCAATGGCTCCTCTCTCTTCTCCGAGAATTATGAAACTCGCTCCCACATGCTCTCGTGTTGTGGTGCGACAATATCTCTGCCATTACTCTAACTCGGAATCTAGTTTTTCATAATCGCACTAAACACATTGAAATAGATTAATACTATGTTCGTGAATTGGTGGGTCGCTAGTTACTTGACATCTGTTACATCAACACCTGTGATCAAATCGCAGACATCTTCACAAAAGGACTGTCATTAGCACAGGTTCATCTTTTACGGTCCAAGCTTCACATTGTTGACAATGCTTCGCTTGCGGGAGGGTGATAACATTCCTAGTCAGCAATCTTATCTCTTGTATCTAATTTAAGATATTGTTGATATTGTTCCTGTAATTTCTCTACTTACCTTAAACATCATCAATCATCCCTAATTTAAGGCTCTTGTAATATCTTTATATACAATATGTACAAGAGAGATCATAATAAAATAAACGGAAACTACAATTTCTTCAGCTCACAACCTACCTATTTATAGGCAAGGAAGGTCTGGTCAACGAAAAAGCTTTAGCCTCCAATCCTTGGCTCGCTGACTGGACTCTCTCTTGGTCGAATCGGTGTGCCATCCCTTCTTCTTTGCGAAGGCCTGCCTGGCATTGAAGGCAAGCATTGATGGCGCCTACGAGACATTCCCTCCGTCACATGTCTATCCTCCTCTCTCTACTGTAAGTAGCCTACACTTGTCTCCTCTTCTGTGCACATCATGTCCATACCACAGAGGGAAGGAGGAGGAAAAGGAGAGGGTCAGGTCGTCAAGTCAGCAAGGTGGGGGAAAGATGGGCCCTAGGCTCGTGCGAAAAAGAGAAAAGGGCAGGGATTAGGCCTAGCCCCTAGAGCCAATGTTTATTTTTTTTTTAAAATATAATTATCCAAAAATTCGGTAAACTAAGGGAAAATAAAAATAGAAAGTAAAACTTAGTAAATGCAAATAATAACTAAGACCTAGGTAATGCGAAAATCATTTTTGCTAGGCTCAAATTGGTCCTTAATTTTCTATGCAATTTTTATCATAAATACTTAGCCAAAATTTAGGCGTTAATAGTTGTCATTCTTTGAAGGTGAGCTTGCAAAGGTTGCATTCAAAGACGAACTGATACCTAAATTTTATCGATACATATGCAATGGATAAATCTTACTTAGGACCAAGTGTTCTATGCAGAAAGGGTAATATAGCATAATAGATATTAAGATGGATAAGAAGATACATGTATTTACTTACCAGGAATGAGTAATGTGGGTGTGAGCCCGAGTTTTTTGGCAAATATCAAGATATCATCTTACCTGATGACATGGGAAAGCTACTTTTCTAGGGCCTGAACCATTTTTCAATTATCCAACTTTGGGCTACAGAAGCACGTGATGTCTATGGAAGCACGCCGGGTTGATGAAGAGGGGATCTTGGGCTACGGAAGCACGCTGGATCGATAAAGATGGACTCCAAGCTATGGAAGCACGATGGGTCGATGAAGGAGGACCACGGGCTACGGAAGCACGCCGAGTCAATGAAGATGGATTTCGGGCTACGAAAGCACGCCGAGTCGATGAAGATCCACTCTAGGCTACGGAAGCATACCGAGTCGATGAAGGTGGACTTTGGGTTACAAAAACATGCCAGGTCGATGAAGGTGGATTCCAAGTTACAAAAGCACGCCAGGTGGATGAAGGTGGACTCCGAGCTACGGAAGCATGCCGGGTCGATGAAGTGAGACTCTAGGCTACAAAAGCACGCCGAGTCGATGAAGGTGGACTCCAAGCTACAAAAGTACGTCGGGTCAATGAAGTGGGACTCCAGGCTATAGAAGTGCGCCGAGTTGATGAAGTGTGGGCTTCGAGCTACAAAAGCATGACGGGTAGATGAAGGGAGACTCTGAGCTATAGAAGCATGCAGAGTCGATGTAGATGGACTTCAGGCTATAAAAGCACGTCAAATCGATGTAGGGGGACACCGAGCTACAAAAGCATGCGGAGTTGATGAAGTGGGACTCCGAGCTATAAAAGCACACTGGGTCGATGTAGGGGGACAATAGGTTATGGAAGCACGTCGAGTCAATAAAAGGAGCACTTCGGGCTACGGAAGCATGCTAAGCCGATGTAAAGGGATATCAGGCTATGAAAGAACGTCGTGTCGATGTAGGGGGACTCCAAGTTACGGAAGCACGCCGTATCGATTCCCTAGTGATATTTCCTAGAAAATATCTTGAAGGATACTTAGACATTCGCAGGCATCGAAAAAGTACTTACAACTACTCACCTTAAGCACTTGGGAAGGTCTCTCACCTTTTGATAAAGAGAACTTGGCAATAACTAAGACGAACCTAGGATATTCGTGAAGGTCTCTCACCTCCACGTAGAAAGAATTTGGGATATCGAGGACGCATCTTGGATATTCGTGAAGATCTCCCATCTCCATAGACATTTGTGAAGGTCTCCCACTTTTTGGTAAATAGAATATCGAGGACGCATCTCGAATATTCGTGAAGAGGCTTTGTAAAGGTGTCCCACCTCCTAATGATTGGAATATCGATGATGCATCTCGGATATTTGTGGAGGTCTCTTACCTCTTGGTAAAAAGATGTTAGGGATGTAGCACAGGGTTTATCCGATTAAGTAGACGACTTTTTCTCGAGTGCACCATAGAGCAATAAAACTTTGCGAATACTTGGATGACCATAGGCACTCAAAGGGGCTGGAATACCTAGGTAGCCGCAAGCAGACAGTAGTGGAATACTTGAATAGTTACAAATATTCAATGACACAATTTGAGGACAACTCGAGCAAGTTGTGTGTCGTTGAAAAGGAGTTCCTAAACAACGGTAGATACTCGAAGACAATGGGACATTGGGCAATCGTCGGTACCTATATTTAGAGCGTAACTTGAACATGTCGAATGTCGATAAGAGAGCACTTGGACAATGGCCGGTACTCAAAGACAATGAAACACTTGGTCAGACATAAGGTTTTTTTTTTTTTGAAAATAAAGGTAGAGATATGCTTACCTCATGATATCTCTGCTTTATGAAAGTATGTCTCATGCAATATGTCAGCATGTTGTAAACTTATGAG
Source organism: Eucalyptus virginea (assembly GCA_014182375.1). Classification (NCBI taxonomy): domain Eukaryota; kingdom Viridiplantae; phylum Streptophyta; class Magnoliopsida; order Myrtales; family Myrtaceae; genus Eucalyptus; species Eucalyptus virginea. The sequence continues at coordinate 17,089,986 of CM024521.1, read as the reverse complement.
TTCAAATGGGGTTCATGCATGACAATTTTGTCAGTTTTGCATCATCAAAGTTGCACTGGAGAAAATTTAGAAAGACAATCTTCAAATATGGACGTCTTGAACATGTCAGATGAGGGACTTTCAATATGAAATGACTTTTCACTCGCTCTCATTAAAAATGCTGTTTTATCCCGACCATTAATGCAAGATTTACAAGAAGCACATCTTCTCACCGTCATCATGTTGGCAATGGTCCGAGTATTCTCATAAGAAGTACAACTTTACCAATCTAAGTGGTCTTTATCAAAATCGTAATATAGGCTTGGTCAACAGCTTATCAAAGGGGACCATTAAGGTCAAGGCTCATGAAAGAAATACAGTACAATCATCTTCGGGTTTACAAGTCAAGAACGCTACGAAAGACAAAAATAATCTTGCTCGTACTTCTTCGAGCAATACTTATAAATATATGAAGTCCTACGTTAATTGAAGTGCTCTAGTCTAAAGAAACTTTTATAAAGGGACGCAACGTAAGCTCAGCTCATGTGTAAAAGGGTGGGAGTAGGTGATTGTCTTGACATTGTCATCGGTCTTTCTTCTCACTGTCAAATATTATCTTCATGGAGGCTCTATTAATTGAACCACGATAGCAGCTTTGCTTGGGAGTACAAATGACTAAAATTTACTTTTTTGTCTAAAGGTGTCGGTCTTGCTTTTTACTAGGTACACTGTTTTTTCATGTCCTTATTTTTTTATCAAATTTTCTCATCTATAGGCATTGACCTTACTTTTACTAGGTATACTACTTTTTCATGCACCTTGTTTTTCATTTTTGTTGTTTAAAGATTGGCCTAGTCAAGTTCAAACAAAACTTTGCTATTAGACTCTTGGGTCTTTGTCTTCAGTTAGCGCTCCGGATCATGTTGTTTGAACGGTAATAACTCCCGCTTTGCCTCAATGTGAGGGAGAAATTATAAACTCAATTGGGCTATACAACGAATACAAGTGTGTCAAGTAGAAAAAGAATCACTCTTCATTATTCTATGGTACTTAAATTATCATGAGTGTTCATATGCAAAAAAGATATCCAAAGATTAATGCAAGAGCAAGCAAGAAAATTTATATCTTCTTTCTCACCTTATGATGCCGCCTCGCCTTCGATCTGCCCTAGTGTAGGGTTGTTCTTGACAAGGGTAATATGAAAGAAACTTCACTAGTGTATATGGCTCAAAGGGGATAAACAATGGATAACCTGTAGTGTTTGGGTTAGAGAAATAAAATGTCCATCATTACTTTGGTTATCGTACCATTCACGAGAAAATCCTTTACTTTGCAGACATGAAACTTCATATGCTCATCTCACAAGTGTATAAACAATAGATTGTATATGGGATATGGCTTGCCTTTCATCATTTTGATGCACCTCATTTGTCATGTTTAATCGTTCCCACATTATTCATTTAGCCGTCTACTTTGATAATCCTCAATGGAATCAGTGACTTAGATAGACAAAATCATCATGCAAAATCTATTTGGAAAAAGCATGGAGTATTTTAAATATGAGGGATTTTGTACTCCTAAAACAAATAATTGATTTTACTCAAAAAAAAAATTCATTAAAAGCATTTAACAAATTGCCTCTATAGATGTGTTAAATCCTGAACACAAAGGGAATTATTAAAAAAAAAAAAATTGAATGCTCACGGATTGCCCCTACCCCTATACAAAAGAAGAAATAACATATAAACAATTAATCAGGGCTGATCTTTGATTCGAGGGATGTGTTTGCTTTTGCATCTGCATATGAAAAGATATAGAAATAGATCAATGAGTAAGGCTGAAAGCAAAGAAGCAAATTGAGGCTCACAATCTTCTTGGGATCTACTTTGGCGATATTTGAGACGTCATTTTGCTTGAGAGAGTTTACTAGAGTTTGACATGCCTCTCATTGATTTATCATTCGTACCTTTGGTAGTAACGTGATCCTACAACGGATAGGAAGGAATACATTAGTCTATGAATTCTCAAAAGTTGAATAACTGGGAGCGATACAACATTATCCTCTGTTGGTCAATTGAATATGCTCATAATTGTAGATGGCATGAAGTCCTGCACTTTTGATCTCATTAGGTTAAATACTTTACCATTTTTGCAAAATCAAGAGATGCAAAAGAAATTTTATTAGGTTTTTTACATATGGCAACCTAGTTACCGCTCCCAAGGATCAAACCATGATCGTTCCTGGATTGCTTCATCCCCCATACCACTAGGTTGAGGTGCTAGTAGTGTCCATGGAGCCATTCTCTTTTCATTTATCCAAACCGACTCTACGACGATATGTCTTTTCACATCGAATTAAGTGAATTTGATACGAGGTACTCCCATACGCTTGTTTGGCCAATATTGATTTGCTCAAATTAACCCATTGAGTTTGTTCCTTAAATCCCGATACTTCCTGTCAACAGGGAAACTATGTCAAAAGTGAATTTAGAGAGAGGATATTGGAAACGATACCAAATTACCCTTTCTCAGAGTTTGTATTCAATGACTTTTCAGAATGTCTCGATAGTTGGTTATGCCTATTTTGTCTTATCATGGTTTAGCATCCCTTTTGATTGGCCTTTCTCATTCATGGTCATGTATGCGCAATCAACAATCGTTGATCCATCTTCAAGGCCTTCCTTCTGTGGAATTTTTTTTTTTTTTTTTTGGCCATTGATCATATGAACATCGGTAGTATTTGGTAAAGTCATGTACCTCAGACTCCCATGAAATCTGAGATGGATAGTCAAAACCTCCACTTCTCGACAAAGTATGTGTTTGAAACAAGAAGGGAGGTTTCTAGACTTTATCCCTATTAATAGTAGCCAATTCAAAGGAAGAGGAGGAATTCCTTCTCTCTGCTTCTTGGCTTGCTGAAACTAAACGTCTCATCAATGAAACTGCAATGTCTAGTCTCCCAGGGTATGCTGTGCAAAGTAAACACTACTCAAACTTGAGGCAGAGTTGTGCATGTATGAGGTGGAGCATACAGAGCTCCAGGGACGGCTCGTAAAATGAGGGAGGCTAAGAGCAGCATAGAGGAGGATTCCTAGGTTGCCTTATCCTAAGCTACCACGATATGCATACTTCAAGTTCAACCGTGCTTGTGCCTATTATGTCCTATCTTTCGTCCTCGTAAGTGGGAAAGAGAGAGAGTGTTATTCTCAAAATTATATTTAGGGAACAAAATGTATCTTTTGTTTTGTTTTGTTTTTTTTTTTAATGGGGTGATTTTTCTGTTTGCCCCTGCTTTCTTGAGAAAGTGTTCTCGAATCCGACGAGTCCACGTGATGTGTTAGTTTCAACTTCCAATCCCTTTGACAGGCTCAAACTGGCAAAATGAAGGGTTTTACTCAAGAAGTCAGGATTGGGTGTTAAGAAAAGAAAGCATAAGCAATCTAAGCCAACGCTTGACACTGAACATAGGCAAAATCCGACAGCTAATAAGCTGCCACATAAAGGCTTTGAACATTGCCCATGGTACAGTCTTGACAGTTCCCAATATTATATAGATGATGTCAACCATTTATCGAATGACTGCCTTTCACCCACACACAGGATCCAAAGCCTGTTAGAATGGGGAACACGCTCTTTAGGGGTTATCTCCCAATGGGCTACTCAATTGGTCACTCGACCATGAGAGGAACATAGATACCTCATCTTCAGCTGGAAATTTCAACCTAGAAAAAAGTAATGAAATGATCTCAAAAGAGTCCAGCTTCCCTAAAGTAGTAGAATTCACCACCGCAAAGAATGGAATGTCAATGCAATAGGAGGACCAGTTACCTAACTAAGACATGATGGGCCCATCTGGCCTCCATAGAATTATATAATTCCTAGAGAAATAGGAGTACTTAATCACCGTAAATATAGCGGCACAACTTGCCCTATGATCCACTTGCAATATTTCTAGGTTGAAATGAGTTGGCATTGTAACCAGGCGCCATTCATAACTCAGACCTTCCAAGAGAGTCGCATGGGGCACGCATTGCAATGATTCTTCATGGCAATAATCTACTTCATGAGGGATTGGAGTGAGCTGTCTTCCGCATTTTTGTATCGTGGCACGTGTGATGTCTCCAAGCTTCCATTGACAAGAAGATTTTAGTATGTTGTTGTTCTAACAACTGCAAATTTGGTTGTGGAGTCGGCTTCTCAAAACGAGACTAAAAAGTTGAGAATCGAAGGCATTGGAGCTAAACAGCATGTGTCATTTGCGCTCGACTTTGCTGTCGGGACAATAACTTTATAAACATGGACAATACGGTTGGCATGACCACAACAAGCAAATAAGCCAAGCACTCTTGAGCAAATATCACTGTACAAAGACAGGCGGGATGGATTTATTTTACTAGGGTTACGACAGGTGCAAAGCTAAGAATGATAAAGCGAAAAGATTGGGGAAATTTCGAGAGTGCATGAGGTGCACTGGGTGCGAATTGCACCCAATGCACTAAGTTACCTCAGGAAAGGAGGCGCTAATATCATATTGATAAAAATGAGACGCAGAATATAGGAATATATAATTTCTCTGTATTTTGATATATTATAATGAAAATTACATTAGCCTATGTATCAATTATATAAAAAGGTTATTTAGTGTAATAAAAAAAAACATAATAGCAAATATGATCGATCAAGTATATGCTCTATCAAAATGAGATAAATGCATATTCTTGGAAGATATGCGGAATCAATTGAATATCCTAATATTGCTAACACTCCACATGAAAAAATTGATCTCCGGATGGGTGTGGCGTTGCTAAATCATGTTCCACAGACTTTTGGGAGGCTGGTAGGACAAGGAGGCCTGGTTTTTGTTGTTGTGGGTATCTGCTGAGTAAACTTTGTTATATTCACTATTGACTGAGTAGGATCCAGATTTATTCCAGTCCAAATTCGCTTGTCAGGCCCCATGATAGGGCTAAATGGGATGGCGAGTCTAAAACCTTTGTTTGCATTCCGAGAATCCCCTCTAGGGAAGTATATTCCTTTCACCAATTGAACTTTAAGGCTGAAAGGGCAATTAATGGGCTTTTGCTTGTTTGATGTATTTATGTTCTTATCATATCTCTAGTAATTTATTTACTACTTTGATTATTGATTATTAATTTCTTATCTATGCACTCGCATTATCACCTCTCATGTGTTAGTGGCTTAAATTAAAATCAATCAAGACTACCTGCAAAATATTCTTTGAAAAATAAAGAGAAATGATACTAAAAGGGCATTAGATTAAATTAGCATGATAAAGTCCCCGAATCTATTGAATCATTTGTTCAAAGAAATAAATATACTCCCGCATTTTATTTGGGTGTCTAACCGACTCAAAATTAATTAGTGGCGCTTCCAAAATGTAAGAAAATTGCGTATTAAAGTGAGTACCAAGTTGCGATTGGTAGAGCTTAGGAGAGTCCGTGCTAAACACAAATGATTACCTCATGAGAGGAACCTTCGTTCCCATTTAATAATCCATTAGCTTTCTATTTGGTGGTTCACCTATGGGAAGGTCGTGACATGGTCATATCAAATATGGTACATTACATGAACCAATAATTTGGGAAGATTCTAGTAACCAGGCCACTATTTAGCTAGCAACCTCCAATTTGCATTATTTAAGGTGTTACAAACAAAGAAGAATGTACGCATATTTTTTCAATATGATAGGCACTTCAACATAACATAACACCGAAAATAGCAATAGATGCTTGAGTTATACCACCTCATTTATTTCCACTTATAATAGAATAGTACACATGGAGTTCGTAATGCCAACTATTGCATGTCCCAAAATATATGCATCATGTCTCACTTGCGCTGGAAGGTTTTGACAACTTGAGGCAAATGAGTTCTCTTGAAATAATCCTCCCAATTGATACACCTTGGATCAAAGTAGAAGACACTTTCCAAGTTTACTCCATTGTTAAATGCCATGGCTCTCAAAGCCATCGTATTTGTATCGTCAAAGCTGAGTCAATACCAAAAAAAATTAAAATTAAAATAAAAAAACAAGAATTAGAAATTGTGTAATTTTGTGAATCACTACTAACAATTTTAAAATTTTAAGTTAAGAGGTGAATGAATGGTGATATTTAATCATCATGATGCTCTTCATCCTATGTAAGCTCGACTTTAAATCATGGAAATATATAATTGATGAGGTAAATATAGGTTTATAAAGATTCAAATTTGAGATCTCATGTTCTGATATCATATGAAGTTTGTAAAATCATAATTAATTATTATTAAAAATTTTAAATAAAAAAGGTGAATGCGTGATTTAATTTTAAAATGCTTGAATAGAGATTTCTTATAAGGGCAACAAGGAGATTGATTAGTGCACCCTGCAGGCACATTGGTCAGTGCATAGATGCTTACACGCCATTGAATAAAACATATGGTCCGTAGAGGTCTGCCAATCGCACGACAGCATTGACCTTTTTGTCCAAGTCAGCATGCAACCCTTGGAAATACCCGCCAAACATTGAGCTAGCTACTTTCAGCACCTTCACCCAAATAATAGAGTTAAGCTAACTTTATTTTACAAAAAAAATAAATATAATAATAATAATAATAATAATAATAATAATAATAATAATAATAATAATAATAATAATAATAATAATTAAAAATATTTTTTTCGATGACTTTTCAGCTTTTACCACTAGCTTTTTTAACTTCTGTTAGGGCCCCGATGTTTTAAATTCAAAAAATTATGCGTTATAGTTTTTGCTGGAATGAAAAATATTGTTCAAATTTTTCATCATAGGTAATGTTTTGTGTGCTTATATTTAGGTATTACTAAAGGTTTCGACTATTTCCCATCTAACGTAAGTATAAAAAAAAAAAAAAATGAGAGTTGTAAATGTTGAAACATATGAAAAGAAACTGTCACTTCAAACAAATTAGCTAATTATTTTGAAGATATTTATATTAATTTGTAGATTATTATCACTTATTCGTTAAAGGAAGAAATATGTAGAGTTGACTACTTAAATTTATATAACATGAAGATTTTCATTTTATTTGGGATCTTCAATTTTGTATATATTTTAATTTATTGAATTAACATAAAGCCATTTTGAACTTACCTTTGACAAGAGGATGTAACGTCTCACGTGCTTGTGAAAGCTGGCCATGCTTCCCATAATTCTAGGCTTACGAACTTTGACCGGCTTCCCATCCTCGTTGATCCAAGGATTGTCCCTGAAGTAACTCACAATGATGTCTTGAAGATCTGAATAGGTCATGGGATGTTTCTTTGAGGAACCCACATGGTAAATCTTGTTTGAAATGGGCTGATTAGCATGCATCACTGTGGCCACAATCATAACGTTTACCACCATATCCGCTGGTATCTGCTCAAGATGAAATTCTATATTTAGGTTGAAATGCATCGAATGTGCTTGTATATGAATGAATGTATGTCTGTATGTATGTTCAAATGTGCACAATAGAGTGATGGTTGGAATATGTAATTACCAATAATGTTTGCCTGATGAATTATCATAAGCTAATTCCAAAAGAAAGAACACATAATCAATCAAGCGAGGTACGAACACCTGGAGTACCAAAACTTGGCACAGAGAGACATTTAAGTGCCAAAAGTTTGGAAAGTGACTCTTAAGTGTCAAAATCAGAGTAAAATGGATCACTTAAGTGCCAATCCGGCCAAAATGTTGACGTGGCAATTTTCCAGCGAGGTTAGTGCAAAACGATGTCGTTTTGCACGCTGATATGGTTAGAAAATGCAAAAATGACGTCGTTATCTATAACCTGATAAAAAATTAATTTAAAAATTAATTTAATTTAATTTAAAACTAAATTTATTTAAAATATTTAAAAATTAAAATACAAATGTTAAAAAGGGAGGGAGAGGGAGATGGCTGAGGGTTGAGCCCTCGCCACCGTCGTCGGGAAGGGGCGGCGAAGGAGGGGGAGGGTCACTGAGGTCGCTAGCCCCTAACCGGACCGGGCGGCGAGGGCCCGCGAGCCCTCGCCGCCAAGAAGGGGCGGAGATGGAGGGGGAGGGTTGGTCGAGGTCGCCGGCCCCGGCCGACCGGCAGCCGAGGGCCCACGAGCCCTCGCCCGAGATCCGACGAGGGCTTGAGGGCCCTCGCCGCCTCCCGCCGCCGCCGGAAGGGGCGGCGACAGAGAGGGGAGGATCGGCCGGGGTCGCCGGCCGATCGGGTGGTGAGGGCCCACGAGCCCTCGCCCCGCATCTAGTCGGCCGAGCTCGCAGCCCTCACCGCGCCGATCAACCGGGGCCGGGGCCGACGACCTCGGCCAACGCTCCCCCATCGTCGCCGACCATTCCCGGCGACGAGCAGGAGGCGGCGGCGGCAAGGGCTCGCCCTCGGCCATTGCCTCCTCTCCCCCACCTTTTTTTTAATAAATTAAAATTATTATTATTATTTATTTTTATACAATTAAATTAATTTTTATATTAACATTTGAATTCACTCAAAAACAACATCGTTTTTGTCTTTTTTTGTTGAGTCAGCATTCCGGCGAGCCACGTAGATGAAAAATAATATAAAATTGCCACGTAAGATTTCCAATGGGGTTCACCAAAGATGGCACTTAAGTGTCACTTTCCTAACTTTTGGCACTTAAGTGTCCCTTTGTGCAAAGTTTTGGCATTTGGACTATACTTTGTCCACAATCAAGCTAATGCAAATTTTAGGATGCTTATGATCGTGGCATGGTAGTTAACACTTGTCAAGATGATTAGATGTTACCATGTCGAGTATCGTATTAGGATCGCCCAGGAAATATTTCAGCCTTCCTCTACCATACACTATGGCGATGCTGTCCATAGTTCTGTGCCATCATATGTTTCCAAGAAAGAAAAAGCTCATTAGACAATCCTTGCTTGTTAAGCAACAAAATAGTCGCTTAACAAGATACTTATCGCCAATACTTGTCAAGGACTAAGGTCTCACAACATAATCAATCAAATAAAACCAACATTTAACCAGTAAAAAGATGTGCCCATGAGTTTGTTCTTTAACCTGTACTTGCTCTATACATTTGATGAATATAACTGTCAATGAGACGTTGATCTTTTACCTATTTAAGAAATTTCTTTTCAAACTCTCCTGTTAACCTCCCCATGGAGTAGACTTTTTTATGACCCTTTATGAAAATCAAGGATCGCAAACGTCATTTTTCATTGTTTAGCCCCCTCTGAAGGTTTAACTTCCTCAAAAAGATGGGGCATTCATTAGTAGACGCGCCTGCGCAAGTCTATCTGATTTCTTTATGCCCTTGTATTGCTATTGAGCAACCAGACTAAGAAAACAGACGTAGGTATGTTTCTTGGTTTTCTTGCTCAATAAAAACTAGCATTTTGCGAAGAACCAAGAGGTAATACCTGAGTAATCCATTCACTTTTGTTCGGTGCTCAATAGAGTTCTTCCACTTTTTTTAATTCAATTTAGTCATTAAACTGAAGTTTGTTGAACACCAAATAACAATTTATGGACGACATATAATATTAATCCCAAAAAACAATGTCTCAGGTGATACTACAAATCTAAAGTGAGTGGTTCTGTAACATTGTATTGACCGAGAAAGATCTATTATAATTTTTTTTGCTAAAAATAGGAAGTAACAGTCAGACAACATAGAGAGAGAGAGAGAGAGAGAGAGAGAGAGAGTTTTGTGAAGAATAACCTTGGAGGGAAACCCTCAATCCAACCAGCAAAAGGTTCTCGATAAGTACTTGTTATGATTGTTGGTCTTATAACAACTAGTGGAATATCTTGTTTGAGATGATGCTGCACCATCATTTCCCCCATTGCCTTCGTTAAAGTATACGTGTTTGGCCAACCATACAGCCTTGCCCTGCGCATCAATTATAATGAAAATTATAAGAATTGCTGAAGATTATAATATAATAGTACGCACATATACAAATGAATCGATTGATCAGACATATTTTAACTACATAACTCATGTTTTAGTTCTAAATATTATGGTCAAGCACCTTGTAAAAAGTTTATATCTAAAACTTCAAATATAATCAAAAACATTTTTTACGACCCAAATTTTCATGAAAAGACAATATGATACCATCAACTCTAAATATGATGATTAAGTAAGCCAAGCTTAAGGTAGCAGTCTAACCAAGGGCATGGGTTTGAGAGCCATAATTAAAGATGTACTTTTCAACTAACTAAATCATTAATTCCATTATTTAGAATTCAATTAAGAACAAGCAAACCTTTGCAATCCCAAATTCTTCAAAGCGACGTTGATTTCCTCTTGTGAAGCACTCTTTTCTCGAAGTTCATTCATCAATTCTTCAACCAAGAGCTTCTCTTTATTCACGTCCAACTTCCTTGACCCGTTGAGTGTCTCACCCATGCTAAATGCCTTTTCTCGTATAATTCCAGTCATATTACCACATACATATGCTAAAAATATAAGGTTCTATAAGATACATCGTCGCTGTAAAATACTTTTCAAACAACCGGTACTGAAATGGAACCTTTCATATACTAATTTAAATAGCAAAAAATCGATAAAACCACGATTGACTATCACAAACCAGTCGATATGTGGAGTAGCATCTTTATGTTAACACATCTTGCAGCAAATTCAGCAACATGCTTCGCTCCAAATGCATTGACTGCTAGTGCAATGTCATATCTGCGGAAAAAAATGGCATTAAACTCAAAATAGCATGAAAAAAAAAAAAAAAGCCACGAATTATTTGAACTAATTATAAATTGAGCAGGGAGGGCAAGGTTGCAATTACGTGCCTTTCGTCAAATTTGGTAGACGCGGCCGAACTAACAATTATGTCTATCTCTCTCCACATCTCCGACCTCAAATCAAAATCATGTACTCCCAAATTCTCGCAAGAAACGTCACCAGGAATTGGAGACAATTTCTCCACAATTGAGTTGAAATTCTCGGCCCATTCTTCCCTCAAAATGTCGAATAACTCCTTTTGTATGAGCTGTTCACGATGTGAAAAGATTGAGAGTTGTTATGAAGGAAATTTTGTCTTTTATCTTAATTTTCGTATTCTTTTTCTTCCTTTGCCTTTATTCTCCATGTTAAATAGAGTAGAAATTATTTGGAATTACATATCTAAGTGATTGTACCATATGTTGGATAGGCCATCATACGGTTACTCTTGCAATGATTCGAGCTCATTTCCTAAAATAGCACAAATCTCATAGTTTTCTTCTCCGCTTGTTCCACAAAACATGTTTTGAAATATATATTTCTAAAAATGAGCGCTTGTATAGCTTGAAATAATTAGTCTATTGAGATACACATGTGAGTTATGTTTAAAAAAGTCCTTTATTGAATAATTTGTGTGGTGTGAATCAATAATATATCCTTGTTAGTGTGAATCAATAATATATCCTTGTTAGTCCAACTAAATATTTTGACAAGCTCGGACTTGAACACTCTTTAGAAACTAGACAACAATTTATGTCTAACATTTTCGCAAAAGATGAAAAGAAATTTCATAAATTCATTTTTGTAAGCGATAAAGCAATCATTTATAAGAAAATATTTTTTATATCATTTATTTTCCACGAAACAACGGAGTCTTAATAATTGTTTTTCATTTTATTTTGTGCACACACATCTAGGTGTGCCTTTTTTGACTAGTCAATTTAGAACAAAAGGTGGATCTAACTATGCAAGGATAATTCAGGATTTGAATCTCTACCTCTTCATGCAACCGTTGTGTCGCTGCCTGTTTGTCCATAGCTCTAATAAGAACGTACATTTTCTTGACATTTGGTTGAATCCGAAGCATCTTCTCCACAAAAACTAACCCAAATAGATGTTAGTTAGCAGAAAGGCGGTCAATTGATGGGCAATTGGCGACTAAGAATACTTCATACGCAGAGAGAGAGAGAGAGAGAGAGAGAGAGAGAGAGAGAGAGAGAGAGAGAGGGAGGGAGAGGGAGAGGAAGAGTACCCTTTGCGAGAAAGCCAGTTGCTCCCGTGACTAAGATGGTCTTGTTTTCAAAAAATTGGACTATATCCGACCCCATATTAGAACCGAAATGGACGAGAGAGTCTGAACAAGAGTTAGGTAGAACTTGAAGAGCGAATAAAGCATTGAGGCACAGAGGCTTCATATATAGCCACAATTTTATCATGCCTATCAACGTCTTTTTTCACTGGTTGAAAAAAAAAATTATGATCTCTTTGATCCGACTACATCCATGACTTTTTGGTACGCAACATTAACATTGCGATATGGCAGAAAGAGAACTAGCTACCACGTTTTACATATGAGATTATCTAACGGGTACAATGTTATACACGTCACCATGTTCAAAGGTGCAATCCACCAACCAGGCAAAGCACCAGCACGATATCGTCTGTCTTTATCATGATTAATCAAGTCTCTAATAGATGCAAGGTAGGAGTGCTAGGGTTAGGGCTACGCATGATAAAATTTCTACTTCTTTATTTCTCTATTTCTCTATTCCCCGAAATAGGTTTGGAACAGAAATCCGTTTGGTAACGTAATTTGATTTTTCTATTTCTGGAACAGAATTCTATTCTAGAAATTGATTTAAAGAGGAAATCAGAAGCTAAAATTTTTAACTTCTCAATTTCTGAAATAGAAATTGAGAAATCAATTTCTGGCCATAAATTTTGTCATGCGCATCCTAGTTGTACTCATGTGGAAAGAGATGCCTTTTATTACTGCGTTGGTGGGGTTGTGTCAATGATTGATGTAACCCAAGGTTGGCGACTCAAACAATAGGAATGGGAGAATAACTCACACGTCCGTAGACTTAGTCACAAAATCAAGCAAAAATTTATGTTCTGCGTAAGATCAAGAAAATGGGTATAATTTTATCGATTCAGATCAAAATGACCTAATTCCAAAGCCAAAAGAACCGAAAACTTAAACATCTACAACTTTCGTGTTTTGAGTTTTCTCAGATAAGCACTGTAGGCTAGATGAAATGAAGAAAATGATAGAAACTTCAGTGATTGCTCTTCTAGGCTTCCAAGGAAGTTGAAATGGCATCAATTTTTCAAGATTGATAGCTGCGACTCTAAAAGGACGTAGGCTTTAAAAACCCTGATTCTTTGAGGACAAAGTGAAAACTCTTTTAGGTTTTCAAAGGGTTTGAACTCCTCAAGGGTCAAGATCATTGCACTAAACAAATTTTCATTAATCAAATTCGATCCCCCATATACAAAGATTTGATAACTTCTTATATTGAAAACAAGAAAAGACTAGATGCAAACCTAGAAACTAGTAATCATTCATCTACATAGAAACTAAAAGCTATTAAATGTATAATATCTCCAACGCTTGTGGTTCTCCAAGAGAGTCTTGATGCAAGCTTAAATGCATGAGAAATGACAAATCTTTATGACAAAATCAAAGATGAGGCCATATTGATTAGGGACTTTTCGATGAGAGTACTGTTGATTTTGAATGCGCGCCGATTTTCTTGATTGAATGAGTTGGTTTTGAATACGGCCCGCATCAATGAACTTGTCAATTTTAAGCCTTTGAGGGATGGGGGAGGGGGGTGGGTTTGCCACAGAATGCCATTGTCAAATAGTTTGTTGATATTTGTCCCCATATATTTAGTGAGGTAGTTGGCTTTTCAATAAATTATACTTATGTTAAGGTCAGTGGGATTTTAAATGGTAGAAAATTGATGCACAACCGCATTGCATTAATTAAAAGTACAAAGTCTCACTACTCTTTTCCTTGAGGAAACGTTGTCGAACGGAAGTCTGAAATAATCGATCTATGTTTCACTCAAGCAATTTATAAAATAATTAGAGTGACTCCATATCGTAATCATCTATTGGTTCCAAGAATTTCTTATTCTTGTAATTTGCCATGTTAAGTTTGAGTTTTGTTAGTACTCTAGGTGTACTTTGTTGAACAGTAAAACAATTTTTTTCTTCTTTGTTCAATTCTTTTTACAAGAATATAACCACACATATATACACCGACGTAACTATCCTAGAATCTCCTACAAATCTGGAGATCTCCTATAAATCACTACAAATCAGGAGATCTACTTCAAATCAGAAGATACACATGTATATATAAAGACCTTAAATAGAAAAATTCTCCTATTGAGACCCTAATTAACAACTCATGTTAACACTCCCCCTCAAGCTGGTGAGAAAATATCTTTGATACCCAACTTAACAAGTGAGCCGTGGAAAGCTCGACTTGATACAGCCTTTGTAAGTATGTCTGCCAACTGGTCTTCAGATTTGATAAATGAAAAACTCACCACCCTATCATCCAGATTTTGCTTAATAAAATGCCTATCAACTTCAACATGTTTAGTGCGGTCATGTTGAACTGGGTTGTGGGAAATCTGAATCGCGACCTTATTATCACAAAACAATTGCGTTCCTGACTTAGGTGGAAAACCAAGTTCTGTCAACAACTTCTTTAGCCACAAAAGCTCAAATAGTCCTTTAGCCATCCCCCGAAACTTGGCTTTAGCACTTGACAAAGCTTCTACTTTTTGTTTCTTGCTCCTCCATGTAACCAAGTTTCCTCCCACAAATGTGAAGTAGCCTGACGTCGATCTCCTATCCGAGGTATTGCCAGCCCAATAGCATCCGTAAATCCTTCCACCTCATGGTGATTATTCTTCGCAAAGAAAAGTCCGTTCCCTGGTGCTGACTTCAAGTAGCGTAAAATTCGAACTACAGCATTCATATGATCTTCACTAGGAGCGTGCATAAATTGACTTACAACTCCTACAGCATATGCAATGTAAGGTCAAGTGTGCGATAGATAAATTAATCTCCCTACCAACCTTTGATATCGGTCTTTATTGGTCGATACCTCATTAGGGAAAACTCCAAGTTTATGATTCTGTACTATAGGGGTACCAGCAAGTTTGCAATCCAACATCCCCACCTCAGCCAACAAGTCCAACACATACTTTCGTTGAGACAAAAATATACCCTCCTTTGATCTAGTCACTTCAATACCCAAAAAATATTTCAGGCCCCCCAAGTTCTTCATCTCGAACTCATTTGCCAGTTTCCTTTGAAGTTCAATGATCTCCTCAAGGTCATCCCCTGTGATGATCATGTCATCTACATATATAATCAATGTTGTCACTTTGTCATGCCGCCGTTTCAGGAACAACTTATGGTCCGAATTACTTTGAGTGTACCCATACCTTTTCATTGCAGAGCTAAAGCGACCAAACCAAGCCCATGGTGATTGTTTTAATTCATACAACGACCGCTCGAGTTTACATACCACTTCCGATTTATCAGCACACGCATATCCTAGTGGGATTTCCATGTAGATCTCTTCTTCCAAATCTCCATGTAAGAATGCATTCTTTATATCAAATTGATGTAAGGGCCAGTCCAAATTTGCTGCAAGTGATGACAATACCCGCACAGTGTTCAGTTTTACAACTAGAGAGAATGTTTCCTGGTAGTCCACGCCATAGGTCTGGGTATATCCCTTTGCTACCAGACATGCCTTGTACCTCTCAACAAAACCATATGTTTTGTATTTGATGGTGAAGACCCATTTATATCCTATTGCCTTTTTTCCCTTCGGTAACACGACAAGTCTCCAAGTCTTATTTTTCTGTAAAGCCTCTATCTCTTCTTGCATTGCTTGAACCCACTTGGGATCCCTCAATGCCTCATGTACTCCACTAGGAACTCTACTTGCAGAAATATTCGAGACAAATGCCTTTAAAGGTCCCAACAACTGCTTTGTCGAAACATAATTAGTAATCGGATACTTCGACCTTCGTTCTTCCACATCTGGTGAGTACTGATTAGGAGCCGTGCCACAATTATGTCTATCAGGCAATTTATAACAAACAACTACATCAGTATCAACAGACAAATTCTATGTGATAGGAGAACTTACCTCAGGAATATCCTCAAGAGAATTGTCAGGTACTAAAGACGGGGTATTTTGAAGTGGAGGGAGCTGTTCTTGAGATTGTTTGTGTGTCTCTTACACCAAATCAACGCGATGATCAGATTCCTTAGTATACTGCTGCTCATTTTCCGTTGTCCCATCATGATCTGTGACCACACCATTGCTGGCCAATGCTGCCTGCTGCAGCATGTGAACCCGCTTATCAACTTGCACCTTAGCTTGTGTGTTAACAGTCCTTGTGTCACTAAGTGTTGGCACTGCGGGGTCATTTTTTTTTAAAGCAAAATCAGCCGCAACCCTGCCATCACACCACCTTCCCACCAATTTGTCCTTTCACTAGAAGTCTCCCCCTGAAAGGTACAATTGGGTGTGGGAAAAAATAATTCGGACTCAACAAAAGTGACGTCCATTGTGATGTGGGTTTTCTCGGTAGCCAGATTGTAACAGCGGTATCCTTTTTGATGAGTGCCATAACCAATGAAAACACACTTCACCGCACACGGATCGAGTTTTGTCCATTGGTTCTTGTGAAGATGGACGTATGCCACACACCCAAACACTTTGGGAGGTAGTGTCATGATGGAAGGAAGAGGAACATAGGATGCAAGTGCTTGAAGTGGGGTCTGAAAATTCAACACATAAGAGGGCATTCTATTCATCAAATGTACCACTGTAACCACAGCAGCATCCCAAAAACGAGATGGAACCTGACCACCTATGAGGAGCGCCCGTGCTGTCTCGAGGATATGGCAGTTCTTCCTCTCAGCGATACCATTTTGTTGGGGTGTCCTAGTGCAAGACGTTTCATGTATAAGCCCGTGGTCCTGAAAGTAAACTGCCAGATGCTGGTTAATATATTCCTCGCCATTGTCGCTACGAAGGACTTGAATTTGAGTCCCAAACTGTGTTGCAATCATCCGATGAAACATACGGAATATTGTTGCCACTTCATCTTTATGCTTCATTAAATAAACCCAAGACATCCGAGTACAATCATCCACAAATGTTACAAACCAACGAATCCCAGATAGAGTAGTAAGCGGTGAAGCACCCCACACGTCCGAATGAACCAAAGAAAACGGCCTAATGCTTTTATTAAAAATCAAAGGAAAAGAGGCATGATGACTTTTTGCCAAAATACATGTCTCACATTGGAATTCAGTATCTGACAAATTATGAAACAAGTCTGGAAATAAATGTTTTAAATACCCAAAAGACGGGTGTCCTAAATGATGATGCCATAACCAAATCGCTTTCTCTTTATTGGTAGACCCACTACTTGTGTGATGTGCTCGGCCTGCATGAAAGTCATCAACATAGTACAACCCCCCCCCCTTTAGTACCACGACCAATAATCTCCTTCGTGAGGATATCCTGAAATAAGCAAAAAGATGGATACATAAGAACACAACACTTCAAAGCATCAGTGAGTTGGCCAACGGAGAGTAACCGCTTAGACAGAGAGGGCACTAATAAAGTGTGAGACAATGATAAAAAAGGTGTAAGATCAACATTGCCAGCCCCAGTGACAGGATAACTAGTGCCATTCGCATTATAGATACTCCGTCTCCTCGGAGTGGTGTAGCATATAATATCGTTACGATTGGGTGTCATGTGATCCGTTGCCCCAGAATCAACAATCCACCCCTTCCCGCCACACTAAGAATTACTAACAAATGCACACCCAATGTTACCTTCAGGAGCCGCATCAGAAGTATTGGTAGCATCTACCTGCGATACCAGGGAAAGGGGTGAGGTCCCGATAGCCAACGATGCCTGCCCCCATCCTATAGCATTTTCTGTCTTTTTCTTGTTCTGCAACTCCTTCCACCAATATGGATAACCGTGCAACTTAAAACAAGTATCTTTTGTATGTTTAGTATTACCACAATGAGCACAGCCTCCTGGATGTTGTGGTTTAGCCTTCAAACCTTTGTTAGTCCTCCCTCCACCAAACGCAGTATTAGGAGGGAGCATCTGGAGAACTTTGGACTCATTGTTGGCTTCAAGAAAGGGTGAGATAACATTTCCACCACGCGACACCAGGGCTGCCGCGGTGCTAGATGGTTCAATTGAAGATAACATAACAACTTGGCGTACATCCTCTCGCCTCACCCTGGCGTACGCTTGCTCCACCGTCGAGAAGGGATGCATCTGTAAAACATCAGCCCTGACTTTGTCAAGGCGGTCATCGAGCCTGTCAAGGAAAAGATATACACGGTCTTCTTGCACAAGAGCATTGTAGCGCTCGATATCACGAGGACAAGTCATGGGATTAGGCCGTCGAAAATCAACCTCCCGCCATAAACCTTGAAGATCATTATAATACTTTTCAATCGGGCTGCCTGCCTGCTTCAGTCGAGACAAACATCACTTTAGATCATACACTTGGGAGACATCGATGCCATCAAAGAACGTAGTAGCCACTGAATCCCATACTGCCTTTGCTGTTGGGAAATAGATAAAATTCCCAATCAACGTTGGATCCATGGAATTGATGAGCCATCCTTTAACTGTACTGTCGTCAGTCTTCTACTTCCGAAAATTAGGGTCGGTCGGAAGTGGGGGTGGAAAATCCCCATTGATATATCCCAATTTGTCCTTCCCGGAGATATACATCTCGATAACTTGGGACCAAAGGCCATAATTACGGCCATCCAACTTGACTGCAATTGGTGGGACGGAGTTTTCAGCATGAGAAGGTGAGGCTTGATGGTGAGTCAAGATTTGTGTCAACTTGGACGTCAAGGTTTCAAGGAGTGCATCAATAGTGGAAGTACCTCCCGGAGCCTGATGCGAGACTACAGTGCCTTCCACTGGAGCCGGAGGAACTATCTCGATGGGTGGCTTGTCATCCGCCATGAATCCCGATAAAGGGTACAGTCAATGTGGCAATCCGCACGAAACCACCGCGCGGCTACGCCACAGCAAGGAATTCGGATCGTGATCAGAACACAGAGTCCCTAGATCATTTGCTCCGATACCATGTTGAACAGTAAAACAATTTTTTTCTTCTGTGTTCAATTCTTTTTACAAGAATATAACCACGCATATATACACCGACGTAAATATCCTAGAATCTCCTACAAATCTGGAGATCTCCTATAAATCACTACAAATCAAGAGATCTACTTCAAATCAGAAGATGCACATGTATATATAAAGACCTTAAATAGAAAAATTCTCCTATTGAGACCCTAATTTACAGCTCATGTTAACATACTTCCAGTAGATTGAAGACATAGCAAGGGATGATGAACAACTGAATTGACAAACAATTCACTCTTTCTCCAGAGCCATTCGATGAGGGTGCTCCACTTTCCCTATGTCTCTTCTATCCTTTCTAACGATGAGGGCGATCCACTTTCCCTATGTCTCTTCTATCCTTTCTAACAAAGAGAGCGGTAGATGGTTGCTATGTCAAAGGGACAAAACTGAGCACGTTTTGTCTAATATTATCTCACACCTTGTTCGCAGATGACTCTATTTTCTTCCTTAATAGAATGCTAAAAGAATTTCAGAATTAAGCTGCAATTCTAAATCAATATTGTTTTGTATTGGGTTTAGTAATCAATATGAACAAAACAGGAACGAACGAGCAGCATGGGTTGCCCATAACATTTGAGATGAAATATGAATTATGAAGTGAGAGTCCCCAAGATCGAGAAGACGGGCAAAAATGCCAACGTTTGCATAGATATTGGCAAGGATGAACATGAAACTGAAAAGGTCGACAGGCAAACTGAAGTCCACAGCAGAAAAGGAAATTTTAATGGAAGATTTGGTGCCAGCCTTGCACAGTATCCAATGACCATCTTGAAGATCTCGGTATCTATTTGTCAAGCTATATAGCAGAAAAATTAGGCATTTTCATAGAATATTGCATAAAATGCTGATGGCCGATTCTAATTTGTGGGTATGTTTCAATAAAATATATATAAGTATGGCGAAATAAGCTTCTAGAACACCTATCTATAATCTACAAAATTTCACAATATCTTATTCTTGGTTTTTTCTATTGACCCAGCTTTGATGATAGAAATATGGAAGCTTTGAGAGCCACAACCTTTAACAATGGAGTAAACTTTGGACAATGTCTTCTACTTTGATCCGAGATGTATCGATTGGGAGGACTATTTCAAAAGCACACATTTTCCTCGAGTTGTCAACTCCTTAAAGCACAAGTGATCAATGATGCAATTCATTTATAGTTTGAGACATGTAGAAGTTGACATTATGAACTATAATATTCTATTTTATTGTTGCAACCTCTCTTTTCGGAGCCCTCTTACACGTGGGTGCATGCGGAGGCTAATGGCTCGCTAAATCCATTAGACTTAGCCTAAGCTCTCTTAAACTTAGCAATTCAGGAGTTATGGTTCAAACTTTTAATCTGTAAGTCAATTTCAAATAGGAGTCGACACTAATCAATTTGGGGTGGGTATATTAGAAACCTAAGTAAAATATTGGGAGAAATATTTTACTCCTACGCAACCAGAGAAATTAGAATTAGAGATTTGATTAAATTAGTTAATTAGCTAATACTCTTCCGGTACTTAATTTTGTTTAAACGTGAGACTTTTTGGATTTTCAAATATTTGCCATGCATTTGCAAGGAAAACTAATCAAAAACTATATTTTTTGGCTTTTTTTATTTTTGGGAAATATAAAATATTTTTGGATTTTTCTGATTTTTGGAAAATATAAAATACTTTTGGATTCTTCTAATTTTTTTATTTAAAAAAAGGAAATAAAATGAAAATATACTGACTTGGATGGGTCAGACCCGGGCTGCTGGCCCGATTCGATCCGGCCCGACCAACCCGAGTGGCGCTTCCCCAACCCAAACGACGCACACGCCTTTTGCCCCCATTTTCAATTTTTCTTCCTCCTTTTTTTTTTTTTTTTTTTTGTCTTTTCCTTGTTTTTGTCTTTTCCTCACTTCTCTCTTCTTGCTCTTTTAGGGCGTGGTAATCCCCTTTTTGATTTTTTGATTTTTGATTTTTCTACTTTCCGCCTTCCTTATGCAACCCAAGCACTTATGTGCCTGCTCCTTGTGGAGTCGACGGGGATGGCCGAGACGGACACGCACCCTCCGATGTTGTCTCCGCAAGCCCATGCCGAGGGCTCGGCCTCTGCCTGGGTTCTCGTTCCCCGGCCAAATCCGACACCGCCGGTCGAGGAGCTCCTCCCTCTTCAACCGAGCGTGAGAACGGTAGTAGAGGGGGAGCGATGGGGACGTGTCGACACGGTCAAACAGCCGATGTCCGCGAGAGTCGAGCGTCACCGAGATCGACCGAGATGGTGTGCGAATAACTCAAAACCATTCAAAATGAAAATGTTAAAAATAGATCTGGCTCAAGCATTCTGTCGAATGGGTAGAGCACACTGCTGAAACGTTGGACCTTGCCTCCATCGAGATTCAAACCAAAGTCGAAGCCTTCGCTGGACAAACAACAACACCATGCCAGCAGCGAGCTTCGGCCCGGCATGCCCAAAACAAGGCAGAAGTAGAGGTTAGAGGGCTCATGGTTCGGCTCAGTCGGTACTACGGCCGCTCGTCGGCGTGGTTCCGATGCGATGGTTGTTGGACGCAAATTGCACAATCCCAAGATCTCTATAACTAGAACAAGAACATATATAATTTAGTAGAAAGATTAACGCACCTGTTTTGAGATCTATCGAACATAAAGCGGAAGCAGAAAAATGATTACCCACTCATCAAGGGGATCCACTGTTCTTGAAGCGGAAATGGAAACACAATGTTCCACGCGCAAGTCTTTCTCCTCTATTGCCCTCCGTATCACTGGCTCAATGAGATGGCCCCCTCACGTGTAGCGTTAGGTAAACGCCCCTTAGGTGAGGATACATGTGAGAATTAGGGTTAGAGGAGAGACTTGAGCACTATTTATAGAGTTTCCAACCAGTCCCCCTCATTACGGGCCAGGCTCAACTCGGCCCACACTAGCCAACCCATATTAGACTAATTAAGAAACCTTCTATCTGACTTTAAACCAACCCTGTTTTACGATAACCGTAAAAACAGTAAATTACAATATCAATTAACTTAGTCCATATTAGGAAAACTCTTACAATGGTCACACCGACGGCCTCTCTCTCGCTCACTCTCGGGCCTACCCTGATGTCTCTTATGGGAAATCCTGTGAGCTCGCTGCTTCCATGCGTGTCTTCTTAGCTCGCAAGCGGCCTATTTATAGGTCGAGTAGGTTGGTCGACGGAGGCTCCGACCATCGGTCCTTGGCGCGTCGACCGACGTCCACTTCGGCCGAATCGGCATCGAATCCCTTCTCCTCCACAGTAGGTTTAGCCCAGGCTTGCTCGACATTGAAGACACGTCCTATCTGTCACCAACCTACTCCTCCTTCTCCGCCGTAGGCTGTCCTCGCGTGCGTCGTCGTCCCCCAACGTGAGTTGCAGAGACAAAGGGGGACGTCGGCCGAATCGGCATCGAATCCCTTCTCCTCCACAGTAGGTTTAGCCCAGGCCTGCTCGACATTGAAGACACGTCCTATTTGTCACCAACCTACTCCTCCTTCTCCGCCGTAGGCTGTCCTTGCGCACGTCGTCGTCCCCCAACGTGAGTTGCAGAGACAAAGGGGGAAGGGAAGAAGAAGAAGAAGAAGAAGAAGAAGAAGAAGAAGAAGAAGAAAGAAGGAAGGGGGTTGGGCCAAAGAAGAAAAAATGGGGAATGGGCCTCGGGCCTACGTAAGGGAGAAAGGACAAGAAGGAAGGGCTGGGCGTGAAAGCCCAGCCCCTGCGGGCACTCTCCTTTTTATAAAAAATAATTATTTTGTCCAAAAAAAGTGTAAAATAAAGGGAATGAAATAGAAAATAAAACTTAATGGATGCAAATAAAAATAAGGCCTAGGTGATGCGAGAATCATCTTTTGTTAGGGCCAAATTGGTCCCTAATTTTCTAATGCAATTTAATCTTAAATATTTAGTCAAAATTTAGGTGTCAACATTTATGGTACATGGAGATGGATCATGGTGGTGTAACGCATGCAATTGTTGTTATCTTTGGTGTCATGTTAGATTGAAGTGCCAATGATATTGAAAATGATTTAAGCGAGTGCAATTGTTTCCCTATAAATATGTATAAGTTGAAAAATATTTTTTTTTTAAATAATTACTTGTAGCACTTGCAGAAATGGACAAGTGAAATATATTTTGATCGTCCATAAAAATGTTTAGACATAAATTACTGTCAATAATGAAAACATTATTCATTGACTGATTATTTATGTTTAGACATAAATGCTAGTGCAAACCATTTCACAACTACTAAATTAATTAAATATTCAAGGTGTTATGCTAATTTCAACTTATAAAATAAAGTTAACAATTAGTTGGTCATCTAATGTAAATGTAGCCTCATTTTTTCTTATCTTCTCTCTTGAAAATCCTAGATTTTTATAATTTTCATGAAATACTAATTCAATATACAATATACGCAAGTCACGGAATAACATTACACATGAGTATGTGTAAATATCAAATGCCTATAATGTTTAGTTATTACCTTATAACAATTCAAAGTTTGTGTTGGGAAAAAAGTCAATTGGGAAGAATGGAATTAGACAGTGAGATGTGAAGAGACATTGTTTTTAAGAAATTATTTATCCCACAAAGTTACTAATAATTACTAGCAAAAATCCTCAAAAATACAACAAAATTTCAAACAAGTTTCTCCAAGAACTCTCAAAAAGGAAACAATTGAAAACAATAGTTGTATTTTTTTATATTTTATTTAGATTGAGACGAAAAACTGAGAGAGGTTGTTATCAAACCAAAAAAAAAATTGATAATAACTAGCAAAACCCTTTTGTGACCTATACCATTTCAAAAGGACACAACTATTCATTTTTTAACTATGAATTTGAAATTTAAAATAAATAACCATCACGCACATCTCTTTGATGTGGGACAAGGGCAAGGCACCTCTTGATTTGTTTTACAAACAAACAAACAACAATCTTTCACTTTGTTTGTGAAACAAATTTACAAAATAAAATTTTAAAAATATGTGTCCAAAGTTTTCCAGGAGACTAATATACATACGTAAAAGTTTTTTTTTTTAAGTTAAACCATTAATTAGTACAAGTATCTCAAAATTCTATAAAATTTACAAGTACCCATACCTTTAAATTTGCTATTCTAATAAAAGAATCGGATATACCGCCATATATACTAATCTCTTGTTTCAACAAGAAGTTCCATAATTCACTTAGAACAATTATGGCCTTGTGTTTGTTTTTGTTTAGTGAGCTTTTTAGAAAGTAACCCTAACTTTTATAGTGTGACGGCCTGAATTTTCAGATTTCGTTTTCGATTAAATAAATCGGGCCTTTCATCGACGCGCCAATAATGCTATTCTCTGAGCTGATCACTCACGAGATAACTGGACTATCTAGGGAAACAATTAAGGAATCTAAATGTAATGGACTTGAGAATTCGATCAGGAATCGACTACTCGACCATGTTGATCAGCAAAGGTCATTATGACATTGTCAAAATCAATTAGAGATCAAAGATAGGTCGATTTGACTGAGATATGTGATCAAAGTATGGGTGATTCCACTTGATTGCAAAATTCTCATCGATTGGCACTAAATTGATTTTGTCGTTTGAGGTACCCTGTGTTTGCAATTGAAATCTCGAGATTTTCACGACAATCGAGAGTCGCCAATGAGTCAAAGATGTACATTGTGGCTTGAGATAAATCGATCACGAGTCAATTGCACTAAAAATTCCTAAAAATTACCCGATAGACTAGGTCACACTAAAAGCGCGCCGAATTGAAATTAACCGCGAATTTGAATCCGATTTCAGAAATTGAAACTTCTATAGTGTCGCGATCTATTTTAGGAACGTCAACTTATCCTCCGAAAAATTTTCAGAGATTCCGAGATTTTTACAGAAAATCGATTTGGACGTTGCGGAAATTAACGGAAATTCGAACGGGCCAAATTAAAGGAAATTTCGACTTCTAAGCCGAGTTACTAGGTGATGGGAATTTGTGGAAATGTTGGGACACATTGTGTATTAAATGTATATTTTTATATGTTCATGAAAATTTATTATTTTTATGATTATTCTAATCAAATCAATTTGATTCAAATTGACAAATAAATAAATAAAAGAGCCTATAATAAATTTACACTAAAAACATTAATCCATCATTTGTTAATATCATTCATTATTTAAATTTGACAAATTCAACTCCATTCTAATAATACATAAAATGGGATAAAAAAATAAGCAATCCAAATTCTGGACTCGCATGTCAAAGTGTGTCAGAAGAGAAGGGGAAAAACTTGAGGGGTGAATTGTGTATCACAAGAAGTGAGAGTCGGAAAAAAAGATAAAACTAGGTTTTTCTTCTTTCCCACTTTATTATTTTTGTTATTTTTAAATTTTTTATATATTGATATTTTGACCCCTCATATATTAAAAATTTATAAAATTGGCCAATGTGTATCGAACTCACATGTCAGAATTCCAAACTCACATGTCATAATTCCAAACTCACGTGTTGGAAATATTAGGAGAGTTAATCAGGTGTCGGATTGTCCAACACCTATTGACCAAGTGTTGAAGAGTGTCAGAATGTCCAACATGATATAAAGGCTCTTAAAAAGTGTCTGTGCTTCCTAGTTGTTAGATTAAATTGAAGAAAGTTGTGTAAAGAAGATAACTTACTATAATATTTCCAAACTGAAAAGCTCTAAATCCGTTTGGTAATCAATTAGGCTACTAGTTACTTCTTTCAACGACAAGAGTCGGATACCTCAAGTTCCAAATAAGACAAAAGAAAGCTTTATCATATTCACAACCAACGACCCGCTTCAAATGGTTACCACTTTGAGTGGTCACATCCAAGTATTTATTTTGCTCGACATTATTCGGTCGGGTCACCATAGATGGTATGATAATGGAACAATTTTCAGTAGATGTTCGGTTCAATCCATCATATGTGTGGTTTGAGGAAGAAGCACTAGGTCCTAGATGAGATTTGACGAAGGTAACAAATTATCAACGGAGCGAATATGGGTGGAACATGCATACGCACCACATGTGGCTATGTTAGGACATGCTTCTATGAATTTCAAAAGGCTTCGAGCTTAGTTGCACTCGTTGAGACATTCTTTTGACTTGATTGTACACCATACAAAATGTTTGGAACGTTTGGTGTGATTTTCCCAAATGATAAAAACCATTTCATTGTACTTGTTTGATGCATACTTTCTTTTCTTCGATTAGCTGTACATTGTGAGACTTTAGAAGTTCATAAATATATTAGTATATGAAGCAAGTCTCTTTTTCCTGAGTTGTTTTCTTAACTACACAGAGGCATCGATAACACAAATTGGTGATCTAGACACTGTATTCAACGTCGTACTGCCTGATTATCATAACAGTTATTCATGTGGCATCTTCGATTTCAATTTTTAATCAATGATTAAAGTTTCTCTTTCATGACTATATCTCACAGAATGGAAGATACTTAATGTTAGCTTAGGGAATCTGAGAATTGACGTGTGTGTTTTAGGAACATGACATAGCTAGGATTTTTCGTGTAAGAAGGCAAACATCATATAACACTTGGTTCTTGAATAGTGGGAAGTCAAAAGCTTAGGAGTTTCAGAGTTTAGGCATAGTCAGTATATACAGGTTAAATCATCCATCCCTGGTGGCCCTAATATACTAGGCGCAGGCGATAATCTCTTCCTTTACGTAGCAAAGGGAAAATGATGGGAAAAAGACATGAATCCTTATTAATAATGTCCATGGTGATGGCGAGGTAACAATATCCCTATAAAAAATGGTAAATCGTACATTCTCAATTAAAGATAGTCATTGGACGGGCAATCCGAAGGTTTAAGCCCAAATGGTCTACTGCTCAAACCCACACATATTACGCAGAATTAATATAGAAATATTATAGCCTGACCTAGTTTTCTCATGTAAGCAAGTTACCCAAATTTGCCCATTTATCTGTAAAGCCAAGCTGTCCAAGGGAGACATTTAGTTTCAAATGTGAGGTTCGACTCCCACATTATGCAAAAACCTTGAGCCATGACACTTGGATTGCCGGGCAATCTTTCTCAATGGTCATGTACATCCGTTACAAGTTCCATCTATTTTTAGTGAGTTTTAATGCTATGTCTGGTAAGGATTAAACAATTAAAACAAAGCTTTTTTTTTAATGATCCGATTGTTTCATGGAAGATGAATAATTTGGATAATATTTTCTCAAAAATAATTTTTTATATCGTTAGGAATAATTAACCATCAAAAATATTTTTATTATTGATGCCTAAATATTTTCATAGATGATGAATTTTTGTTCATTAATTTTTGCGAGCAATAAAAGAATCATTTTGGGGAAAATATTTTCCAAAATGTAAGCTTTTCACAAAACAAATAGAACCCAAGATTTTTGGTGAGTTATATGATGGAATAAAGCTTATGTTATGCACGGTATTCGGTTGACCCATGCACAAGCCGCTTCCATTTGGGGTTTCTGGCTAAATTGTGACAATTTGAAAGAATAAATCCTCCTGGACTCTCCATCTAAGATTTAAAGAATATTGCCGGACATTTATTATATGCAGTTCGTAGCCCATTCGTCGAAGAAATTCTCTAATAGAATGACAAACTTTTTTTTTTTTTTTGAGGAAAAAATGACAAACTATTTAACTCATTTGCTTTTAACTCAAAAGTGAACATATTGCATAGAGTATATATATCAACAAGCCTATTGCCATAGGATCAAGTATGCATACATGCGACATTTGACCATCGATGGTTTTCTACCGGGGGTATAAAGAACCATGTTTTTAATTAGAGGTGTCAACGGTTCAGTTTAGTCTTTCGGTTTTTGGTTTTCAGCCTTTAGTTTTCGGTTTTTGCATTTGTTTTTTTTTTTTTTTTTTTTTTTTTTTGGTTTTCTTTTTCTATTGTATATATTTTTCGTTTTCAAAAAATAAGCTCTCATCGGTTTGTCGGTTTGGTTTGGTTTGGTTAACCGATAAAAAAATTTCGGTTTTTAATGAGAACCGAACTGAAAAACCGAATTTTTCGGTTCGGTTCGGTTTTCAGTATAGTTTTTGACACCCCTATTTTTAATAGCTCAAGCAATGGGCATCAGACGGGCATGCAACCCGGCCCGGGGATGATTTGGGTTGGGCTTGGCACAACCCATTTATTAGTTGGCTGTGCCTGGCATATAATTTTTTTAAGAGTTAACATCCTGAAAAACCCCAAGCTAGTACATTTGTGACAAATTTACCCAAAACTAATTTTTTTGACCATAAAAAACCCTAAATTAGTACACTTGTGACAAATTTACCCCAACTGATCATAAAAAAACCCTAAATTTGTATATTTATGATAAATTTACTCCAAATTAATTTGTTCGACCGTCAAAAATCCCAAAATGGTACATTTATAACAAATATATCATCCGTTAAATTAGATAATACCACAAAAAATCACAAAAATTGTATAACTGTAACAAATTGAGAATAAATCTCAAATTGGTACACTAGTCAACTGTTACATATCATTCAATTTAGTAATTTAATGGTAAAATTGAATGGAAACTAATATATGGTAAACTTGTCACAAGTATACCAGTTTTTTGTAAATTTTTTGGAGTTTTTGGTAGTCAAAATATAAGTTTGAAATAAATTTATCACAGATGTATCAGTTTAGAGTTTTTCAAGATATTAATCCATTTTTAAATTATTTTTGGGCAGAAAGGCTACTAATTTGGTCAATACCCGCTAAGCTACTAAGGATCAATAGCCTAAGAAACAGTAACTCAACTAATTGGTGGTCGTTGGCTACCCCCTAAAAAGTTGATTTGGGGCAGCCACCATTGCACACAAGCCCAAGTACGGCCCAGTTTCGCGCTCTTATCGAGCCGGGCCAGCACATAGAATGACGAAGCGATGTGAGATACGTATTTTATGTGAGCTGCCAAGCTGAGTCAAAAAGATATATACTCTTGAAAAGCTTACTTTCATCCGTACACTTGCAAAAAAAAAAAAAAATCTATTCAAGTCGTACTTCTAATTTGTCTAATTAAGTCTTTCTAGTTTCACAAATCTTTTAATCAAGTCCCTCAAATATCAAATGCAAGACAAATCAAGTTGACGTAACCGTTGTAGTTTCAGCTAACATTTCTCATCGAGTCACTGCACTTTTAAGTTGGTAGAGTGTTGGCCCGACACTTCCCACTCATTTAGAGTTTTCCTTTGGGTCCTTGAACGAGATGGTAACAATTAGCTTTTGCTGAAGTGATGACCCTCTACGGGCAATTGCGAATAGCTATGTGACTCGCTTGAAGTCCCGTGAATTGTTCAGTCTCGTGGAGATGGGAATAGTGATTTTGAGTTAATATTGAGTAGCGTTTTCTATTGGGCACGTCGGTCGTTGAATTGGGAAGGCAGGTGCGACGTGATGATGGCCTTGAATGATTGAGTTGTTGATATGGGCACGTGACGCACACGGCACTCCCTCTACTTCTTTGGAACTGCTAGCAATAAAACTTACTGAATTACCCAAGAAAATCACACAATTAAACCCTAATGGGGAGAGACGTTGCAGATCAAGCTTTTGACTGATTAACATCGCCATCGAAGCAAGTAGCAGATAAAATAACATAAAGTCAGGGCTTGCAATTTTCAGT
The DNA here is from genome assembly GCA_014182375.1 of Eucalyptus virginea. Taxonomy (NCBI): domain Eukaryota; kingdom Viridiplantae; phylum Streptophyta; class Magnoliopsida; order Myrtales; family Myrtaceae; genus Eucalyptus; species Eucalyptus virginea. Next base: position 17,060,341 of record CM024521.1, on the reverse strand, counting down.
TCCACCTACCCCAGGAATCACCTTCCCCAAATTTTGGATCCCCGCAGCTTCAACTCCTATATTAAATATTTTAGGTTTCAAGAGATGAGGCGAAAAATTGAATTTTCTTTTTTTTCCCACGAGAGATTATATACATTTATGTGCCTCGCAAAAACAACATTAAGACCAGCTTCTTCTTTTTTTCGATTTTATGTTCTATTCTATAGCCACTTTCGGGAGAAATGATTACGTGACAGTTTATAATCTACAGTTAGAATAATAGTTTATTTTAGACCACAAAAAATCAAATAATAAATAATTTTAAATTATTGCAAGGTCCATTCCTTCAAGAATTTATGACTTATTACAAATTGTTATTCTTACAGTAACCAAAAGACTATTATGATAGCAAAGCCTCATTTTCGCCCATTGAGGATTAAAAGGGTCAGTGCAATATATTTATGTGAGTATTACATCATGCTCGTGCATACAAAAGTTTGCTTCGTGGGCGCGGTTGCTTATTTCTTAGGCTTACGCGATTCCTTTGGAAGGGAATCTCACGATATCATATCTGATTACAGCAAGACAACTGATAAAAAAATGTTCCTCGTATTCCACCATCACATGTTCCCTAGAAAGGACCAGATCTTCTGCCCCCATATGTTACTCTAAACTGAGGTTATTGGTTGAGGATAGGAATAAATTAACAAACAATAGGCAACCTTATCTCAGTCTAGCCAGCTATCTCTGCATGCATTGATCTCCACCATTACCATGCAATTACTAAACATAAATTTTGTAATCCATTTTGTTGCTTCCCACGATCTATCAAAGATATATTAAACTTGTGCCCATTGGCAAGATTAACATCATATGAACAGCATGCTTGAGAAGTTTCGTGGAAGACACTAAGAGCTCGGCTTTTCAACATATTAGGGTTTTGTTCTTCATTTTGAGTGAGTGAAGGGAAAAAAGGAAGAGATAATAATGATCGTGATGACAAGTGAGCCATATTCATTATTTTTAGGGTGTGTTCTAGGGTTTCTTGTGTTACTAGGAGGTTGTCATGGGAGAGTCTCGAGGAATTTCCACGGGAAAAAGCTGTACTTTGGCAGAGGAGATAGTGAGGAACGTAACGTGGAGGCACGTCTTGAGGACCTTATTAACTGATGGAGAGGTTCACTTGTAGCATTTATAAGCAATTGGTAATCTACCATTGGATTTGAGAATGGTAAAACTGTTGTTGACCGAACTAATAAGTTGGCAATCATTTTATATTTATCAACGATATTTCAAACTCAGTGGATTATTCAAATAAACCATGTACGGAACAGATTCCCATGCCTAGCAATTGTACAAAATATATGGAAGGGGAGGAATGATATATAGTGGTTTATGGGCAAGAACCTCCTCAAGGTGGTCGAGTTTTGGCTGAAATTTCTTTCTCATTGAGAGTTGCCTGTGAGTCCTTGAACAAGATGGGAAGATGTAGAGGTAATCAATTTCAAGATAAGTAGGTCCCAAATCAAAAACCCAAAACCTACCCTATTAAAGTCAGTTCCCGATTCTTTTTACACTGGGAACCCAACTAGTTCAAAGTCGCCCCAGCAACCGAGCCTAACTTTGAGCTTTTTTAGATGAAAATACCACGTAAACAACCTGCGGCATAGTAGATGGGACATTGATGGGTTTCCTGGACTTCCTAGGTTCATAACCCGTCTTCAACATATACAACTTCGACAGTTCACAGTATAAAACCGGGAACGTACGTTTCCTAATTTTTCACGCAGGAATTTCTCCAAACCTTATGTGAACCAGTCAAGCAAGGCCGGTTCACATTTGATATTTCGACTGAACCAGACCCGTTGCTCATCCCTAAGAAGAAGCAGCTTTCTGCTGAAGTGATGGCTATATGCGAGCAGTTGAGAATACGCTGCATGACTTGCTTGATGTGTAGGAATTAGTTCAATTTCATGAAGATAGGAATGGTCATTCGACTTAAAAGTAAGTAGTCTTTTCTTTTGGGCATGAGGAGTTCACGTTGACCGTTGAGTTGGGCAGGCGCGCGCGTGATGACCTTATATAAATTGAGCCGGATTGATTTGTCTCTTCTTCTTTGTAATGCTAGCAATGGAGTTTTATTAAATTACTAAAAAGAAGACGCGATTATCGCCTAAATGGAAGGGATGTACACTAGAGCCTCCATCGCAATTATCGCTCAAAAGCTTTGAGGAAGGTGATGAGCAAGCTCATCATCAGGTGATACCCGATGGAGCGTTTGTGTTCACTTTAATTAACATCCTCAACGAAGCGACTGATTTAAGCAACGCGAAATTAAGGACCGCATTCTTCAGTTCCATCTTCCCAAAGAATCACCTCCCACAAATTATGGAGCCACGCTGGTTTAACTCCTACATTAAGTATATTAGGTTTCAAGAGATAAGGCGGAAAATCATTTTTTTTGTTTCTCAATAAATAATATGAAACCACACTGCACCTCACTAAAGAGACGTAAAGATCACCGTAGTTTGTTGTTTTATGCTTGATTCTATGGCCACATTTGCCGGTCTAGGACTTCATGAGTCTATGTGATTCTTGATGTCGTTGTTACGTTACGCACATACGAAAGCTTGCTTCGTGGCACGATTGCTTATTACCCTCTGGTAGAGGCTACGTCTTAAATCCTTTGGAAGGGAGATCTCGCGATTTCAAATCTGGCCAATGGTAAACAAGCTCATAAAAGAACAGATCCCTCGTATACCAGCATCCCATGTTCGCTCCAAAGGAACAAATCCTCTGCCCTCATATTTTACTCCAAATGAGGTTAATGGTGGAAGATTGGAATGAATTAACAAAAACAATAGGCAACCTTATGTCAGTCTATCTGGCTTATCTATGCAGGCATTAATCTCCACCATTGTCGGTCAATTTAATAATCAAATGTCGGTAATCTATCTCGTTGCTTCCCAAGATCTATCCAAGAAATGAGGTCTAGAAGTCTGAAGGTGATTCTGGTGAAGCTAGCTTGATTTTTTTTTCAACGTGTAGAGTATGTGGACAATTCTGAATCAAACAATTTGTCCTGCGGATTCATTGGCGTAGCTGTCCACCTGAACCGGGGAGGGAAAACGAAACAGTGTGCCACTAACTATAGTAAACATGTAACACTATTAGCAAAATATAGATCCTATTAGTAAATTGTGCAACTAGCGACCATCGATTACATATTTTAATGCAATTTATGATGTGAACAACTTATGATCACCAATATAATAGTAAGTTACTAAATCTTAGCAATGTAAATTGTAAGGCTTTGTTTATTTCTCAAAAAATTAACTTTGCTGGAAATTATTTTGAAAAGAACTTACTTTTAAGAAAACAGTTTCATTTTCCTTCATTTTGCCATATTATGCAAATAATCCGGAAGGCTTTTTTGTTATGTTTGTTATAGGAAAATTATGAAATACACAAATAAGAAAAATTCTCGTCTACAACCCGATCCTGAGTTCAGACATCGGGGACCTGAGCCTATCCTCAGGCAACCCAAGCCCACCCGCCACATGCCAGGGCACAGGCACTAGGGTCCCAAGTCCAGCCTCTGGGATTTGGGATCGATTACCTAGGGTGAAGGCTCAAGCACTTAGGACTTTAGGCCAAGCACCAAGAGATTTAAGCTTGGCCTTGGAGGACCTAAGCTCGAGCGCAACTAGGCCTGGTCTCCAAGGACCAACTATTGGCAAGATGTGTAAGTTACTTGTGAATTACTAGTAAAGAGTACACACTCACTTGTAAAAAAGAACAACTTATCGTAATCTGTAAGGATATATTAGCCTGGTGAATCAATTATTTCGTAAGCATATTATGACACAATAAAATGTGAGTACTCCAAAAACCAAAACAATGTTAATAATATGCTAAGAACTTATGGTGGCAAAATATAGTGCTGGTAACTCATTAACTAATGAAGAGGTCTGCTTGTAAAATATAAAAGCAATCGGTGATCTATCGTTAGGATTGAGGACGGAAAAGTTGCTATTCCATTGGTAACTTAGCACCAGTTGATAAGACTGCTAAGTTGGCAACCAGCTTTTACTTACTAATGCTATATCAAACTTAATATCGGTTATTCAAACATACCATGGACGAAAAGATTTCCTTCTTTGTAGCGGGCTTTTAGAAATGCGGAGAATATGTGAAAGGAGAAGAATGTATAGAATAGTATTGGGCTAATTCCTCCGCAAGTTGGTCGAGTTTTGGCAGATAGCTTCTTCTCATTGAGAGAGTTGACTTTGAGTCCTCCAATAAGGTGGGAAGAAGCAGCTTCCTGCTGAAGTAATGATCATAAGACCTTACTTGAAGTGTCGGGAGTTGTTCGATCTCCTGGAGATAGGAATCGTGATTTGAGTTATGACGAAGATTCTGTTCTTTCAGGTAAAATTCATATTGTTAGACTCCGTTTGTTTTACGAAACATAACTTTTAGTTAAAGATTTTCTGTTAATGAAAAGAATACTTTCAAAAGTATGATTTCCTCTTCCTTCCTCTTCACGTTCTCCTTACATATTTTTAATTAATTTTTATTTTTCTGTCCTTTTTCTTTTTTTCTTTTTTATTTTCTTTTTCTAAAAAAAATTGAATCTTTAATTATGTTGTTTTCTTTTCTTCTTCTTTTTTATTTTCTCTCTCTTATTTTCTTTCTTCTTTGGTTGATAACCAGTTGGCAACCCACCACAACCTCATTAGATCTAGTCAGGTGAAACCTCACTCGAGGCTAGCTAGGCTCAGCTTGTCAAAATCAAGTGAGCTCCAACCTCACCGGCCTGTGACAAGGCTCACACTTGTCAACCTCAGGCACCCTCAACCTCACTAGATCTAGAGAGGTGGAGCCTCGCCTAAGGCTAGAAAGATGGGCGAGGCTCGGTTCGCCAATCAAGGAAGAAGGAAAAAGAAAAAGAAAAAGAAAAAAATTAAAAATTCGAATATTTTGGTAATTATCTTTAGGAAAATCAAATCAAATTTTCCATACTAGGAAATTATTTTCTAGTTACTAAACACCAAAAAATATTATCATTTTCCTTGCAAATTAGTTTCTGAAAAACATTTTCCAAAAATGTCAAATTTTCTACAAAATAAGCAAAGCCTTAAATGCAATTGTTAAAGAAGTAACCATCAACATGGTAGAACAAAGCAATCGTCAAGATGATGGAATCAAAGAAACCGTCAAGATAATGGAATCAAAGAAACCATCAAGATAGTGGAGTTGATGTAACCGTTCAATAACCATTTGTAACCTCAATCTGTAACCTCCGTTGATAATCACCGATTATAGACTTTAAATAGCCACATCATACTCTTTAGAGACCCCCAGGCGCACAAAAATGTTATCTTTCTATTCCTACAATGTAGTTATAGTTTCTAAATTTGCGTTGTCAATTAAATTTCAGCATGCTTCTTAGCCATAAATTCCAAATCTACGTCTTCGACTAAATTCTAGCACATATCTTTGTTGTAATTCTTAGGTGCCTCGTCGTCAATTAAATTCAAACGTAGTATCTTTATATTCTCAAGATTTCTTGTCAATTAAATTCTAGCATAATTAGTGTACGTTTGATTCTATTTGAAATAAAGTTATCGATTCCTATTTACCTATGTTATCTCTTGTACGAAATCGCCATAAAACCTATCTCCTCGAATAAGATTCAAAAAATGACTTTCACTTAAAGGTATTTTATCACAAAGTCAAATTTTGATGAAACATCTTATTGACATGTCTAGTGGACTAGTGTAGCTGATTTGTAGAAGTACAAGGTCGAGAACACGGAATCATCTAGAGACTAATCACACCGTGAGTAACAATCCCGGTGATACAGCTACCTAGTCTGATACCTAAACCACTCTAGTAGAAAAGCCAAGCCAAGGGGGCAATGTCGAAATTCGGTGACACTTTACAAAGAAGCATATGAGAGAGTAGCACAAACCCCACTTTGGTGACTAAAATGAAGAGGCTATTCGAGAAACAACATAATAAGATGGCAAATCATATAGTGAAACACATCTCTGATGTAATCCGGCCAATTGTCGTCAATGCCATCAACTCCAAGCTCAGGACATCAAATCAATCCATACCAATCCAACCCAATATGGCTGTTTCTGAGTATGTGCCTCCAACTCTTAGTCAATTGAACAATGGAAATAATTTAGGCCAAATAATCCCATCACCAATGAAGATTTGACAAGGCCTAAAAATCCCATTTACCCTAAACCTAAGGAGTAGGAAGGTCAAGTTTATCGACTTATTTACCTTAAACTTAGTGGGTAGGAAGGGCAAGTTTATCAACATGCAAATCCTAATTAAGTGGCTGAACTTGTATTACAACAATTAAGTGCCAGTATCTAGGAACAGTGATTTCAGTTATCTTTAGTAGTCTTTTTACCTTGGGCTTGGGAAATTGATGTTGGCTGTTGAGTTGGGCAGGTTCGTGCGTGATATGACCATGAGAAATCGAGCTGGGTTGATTTGGGCTTGTAAAGGACGCGGCACTGTCTCTTCTTCTTTGGTATTGCTAGCTGCAAGATTTTATTGAATTGCCCAGAAGAAGACATGATCATCCCCTAACAGGGAAGAGACGTACTCAAGAGCCTCCACCACAATAATCACTCAAGAGTTTTTGAGGAAAATGATGACCTCATCATCAGGTGATACCTGATGGAGCGCTTGTGTTCACTTTAATTAACATACTCAACGAAGCAAGTCAACAGTGACTTCAAATAAGGACTGCATTTTTCAGTTCCTCCTACCCCAAGAATCACCTCCCGCTAATCATGGAGCCCCGCTGGTCTAACTCCTATACTAAGCATATTAGGTTTCAAGATTCCGACCAAATATATATATATATATATATATATTAGGTTTCAAGGGATGAATTGATCTCTTTTCTCGAGAAACACAATACGAAACTACACTACGTATCTCCCTGAAGAGACGTAAAGACCGCATATTTTCTTGTTTTGTGATCGATTCTATGGCCTTCTTCCGGCGCTCTGGGACTAAAATGAGCGTATGCGATTTTTTTGTCTGCCGTCAGTATACAAAAGATCACTCCACGGGCGCGATTGCTTATTACTCTCTGGTGAAGGAGGCTACATCTTGACTCCTTTGGAAGGCAAATCCTATGTTGTTGAACCTGACCAAGCAACAAGGGAAATAAAAAAGACAAGTCCCTTGAAAGTCAGCATCCCATGTTCACTCCATAGGACCACATCCTCTACCCTTATAATTTACTCTAAATGAGGATGATAAGGGAGGATTAGAATGAATTAACAAATAATAGACGACCTTATTTAAGTTAGCTGGCTTATCTCTGCATGCATTAATAATCTCCACCATTGCCGGGCAATAAATCGTCACGAGCTTGGAATCTTTTGTTCCGTCGCTTCCCTAGATCTGACCAAGAAAATTCAACTCGTGACATTGACAAGATTAATGCTATATAAGGAAGAGCTTCCTCGGAGAATTTCATAGCATGCAAGACACAAAGAGCTAGGCTTCCATCACATTAGGGTTTTGTTCTTCATTTTGATGATGGTGATGAGGAGTGATCGACACTCATTGATCTTAGGGTGTGTTTTAGGGTTCCTTGTGTTGTTAGGAGGCTGCCATGGGGGGAGCCTGAAGAAGAACTTCTACAGGAAAAGCTGTCCCTTGGCGGAGGAGATCGTGAGGAACGTGACGTGGAGGCATGTCGCGGCGAACAACGCACTGCCGGCGAAGTTCTTGAGGATGCATTTCCATGACTGCTTTGTTAGGGTAAGCTTCCTTGTTAATTACTCTTGACTCGGGTGATAACATAGATGCTTCGTTAGACTGCTCAGTTAGAGCAAGCGCAGTACATGTAACAACATAACCTCAGTCGATATTCGCCAAGGACTCAGGCGACATGGTAGACCAATAGAGTTAAATCATGTATATCACATATCATATAAGAGCATACCCTAGAGCGTCATTTAGGATTCGTGTTCTAATAATCACTAGTACCCAAGGTTCACAATGCACTCATAACAATACCTCTTCTTCTCGATAGTCTTAATTTATAGATTAAAAATCATGTGAATTTGACATTGCGAGCCATGTGTAAATACCAACGGAAAAAAAAAAAAAAAAAAAGGAGCAATTCTTAGGAATGTGACCTGCATTGTTAGTGAATTTTTCTCGCAAAACGAAGAGATGAGGCCAACATGCATTCGATCTCCACTAAATTGTAATTACCCTGTCGCGAAATCGAAATCACATATCCATTTAATTTTATCAATCCGTACATGAACGTGAGAATTAGAAAGTATACAAAACACCGTCATTTATCGGACGTGAGCCAAATAGTATTCTTTACGTAAAATTATCAACACTACCTCTTTTAGCCCAACCCACTTGTAATGTCGCTCATAAGGTCAAGACTGGTTGCTCATTATCATTATTTAACCAAAGATCAGTAAATGAGAGCATGTCGTCATGTACCTGCGTTGACCGATTTCTCGTAAGTGCACGTTAGATATACAAGAATGAATCGAGAAAAGGCAAATGAACAATGGCAATTTCATAGTTCCATGCAATTTCCAGGGATGTGACAGCTCGGTGTTGCTGAACTCGACCAAGAATAATACGGCGGAGAAGGAGGCAATCCCGAACCTCACGTTGGGGGGGTTTGATATTATCGACGACATCAAAGCGGAGGTCGAGAAGAAGTGCCCAGGCGTCGTATCCTGCGCCGACATTGTGGCTCTGGCCGCGAGGGACTCCGTTTCGTTCCAAGTAAGTGCAAAAACATGTGAAGAAACGAGCAAAGACAAATTCTTCTTTTCTAATCTAGAAGGATACGTCAGAATTGACCATGCTAGGCACATATGAACACTTTTTTTTTTTTTACACTTGGTATATATAATGAACATAGATGATCATATGCATATCGACATAAGGATCAATTTTACCGTTCAATCTGGGATCTAAATCCTCTCCGATAATTAACTAATGAGTGAATCATCTCTAGTCTCTTACATGATACCCTGACACAAGGCAAAGAAGAGATTCAATGGCCAAAAAACTTGCTTTCCCATCTTCTCTCTTTCTTTTCCCCGATTTCACACCGAGCAACCTCCGACCACCGCTATCCACCATGGCGTCGGCACCACTCTGCTGCCTCCATGGCCTTTCACCTCCCTCCGTTTTCTCTGATTTTGTGCTCGATTTTTCATAAGAAGGGGGGAATTTCGGTACTCCTAGAGCAAATAGACATGGCCGAGTTAAGGACATAATTGACAGGAGCCTAATCATGGTACCGGACATACATGCACCTGTCCGACAACGCCATGCAACGTCGAAAACTTACATCTTTCTTGATCACGAGAGAAGCCACTTAAGCATGTAAACTCCATATCACAAATATCTCCCGCCAAACTCATTAGACTTTTTCTTCATTCTCTTCTTTCATACTTTTGCAGTTCAAAAGGTCAATGTGGGAAGTGCTGACCGGAAGAAGAGACGGCACGGTGTCGCTAGCCTCCGAGGCCTTGGCCAACATCCCATCCCCTTTCCTCAACTTCACCGCCCTCCAACAGAATTTCGCCAGTAAAGGGCTAAGCGTGCGTGACCTTGTTGTTTTATCAGGTAACGTAATTTCCTTACTAGCTCTCATGGGAAAAAGTTGCTCTCAAAAAAATTCCCGATCGAACCCGAAAGTTGGGCTTTACACATGGATCGCGATAGCCGTAAGCAAATAGTTGCATCGAATCGACAACCAGATCGGAGAACAAAGACACGATAACGAGAAAAGAGAGAACCTCTCACATCGGAGCTCATCAATTGACTCTGCCACTATGTTGGAAAGCCGCTAGCTTATGCCGACTGCCGAGAGCTCAAATTGCCCCGAAAAACAGGCTAATCACGTGCATATTGAGCGTATTTGTGTGTTCTCTTAGTTATTTGTTCTGGACGAAAAATAATGCTTTTCGAGTGGTGTTTAAAGGTGCGCACACAATAGGAGTAGGGCACTGCAACGCCTTCAGCGTAAGGCTCTACAACTTCACCGGAAAAGGCGACCAAGACCCATCCTTGAACTCCGCCTACGCCGCCTCATTGAAGACCCAGTGCAAAAACCTTACCGACAACACCACCTTCGTGCCGATGGACCCAATCACCCCTCTCAGCTTCGACACTCGCTACTTCACCGTCCTCAGACAGCGCAGGGGCCTCTTCGAATCCGACGCCGCGCTGCTCACGAACTCCACCTCGGCCAGGATCACGCAGGAGATGCTCAGCTCGCGCAGGTTCTTCAGAAGTTTCAGGACGTCCATCAAGAGGATGGGGGCGATCTCCGTCCTCACAGGGAAATCTGGGGAGATTAGGAAGGTCTGTAGTAAGGTCAACTAAGTCCTCAATGTTCAAGGAAGCAATCCTTCGTGAATCAATAAGGGTTAAGTCTGTCATGAAGTGATTCCTCAGTCGTTACTAGTTGAAGCTGTTGTAGCCAAGGTAGTGATCAAGACAATAAAGGGAATGTACTCTAATTCCTACGTCGTCGGTGACGTTGCGAACGTGGAGAAGGCGCAACTGGGTTGCCTCGTCGCTGTGACGGCTTAATAATATGCAGTAGTTCCGTTCGTTCAATTCGCTAAATAGATCAGTTCTTGTTAAAAGTAAAGAACGTCGGATTCGCCGGCGCATATGCATGAAACACCCCAATCAAGGGGGGAAAAAACCTAGCTTCTCCGATCCGCCTCCTCTCCTCTCTCGACTGCACGAACAGCACACGTACAGACCCGACCAGATCACCCAGCCCACCTTCGCTTTTCGAATGAAACTTCATAAAAGGAAGAGAGAAACAAACTCGAACTCATACGCAAAATTTGTGAAACAATTGAGTGTAATCCACCCTTGTTTCTTTCTTACTTGCTCACCAGAAATTAGACAGATACATGCCACGTCAAGAGCTCTCAACTATACGAATCTTCCAGCACGGAAAGCTACTATAGTGTTACAAAAAACTTCTATACATTCCATATTATGAGACAATCAAAACCTACTAAACAAAAATATCGACATCAAATACCAGAAGACAATCGTCATTTAAAGAATTCAAATATATACACAAATATAAGATATATATATATATGAGGGGAAAATGGGTAAATTGAAATTACGATGCTAGGCAGGCCTCCCAAAACAACCTACTCTTCTCCATCTCACTTAGATGCACTTCGCTTGACGCAATCCCACTAGGCTTCTTGTTAATCTCCTTGCCGTCGTCGAAACTATTGACTTCCTCTGAAACGCACGGCTCCTCGGCTTCCGACCACCATTGCTGCTCGACACGTTCACTATTCCCCGTTCCGCGCTTCCACCGCTGTCGATCGCTCCAGTCCGCTCCGTCGCATGCTTCGGCGTCGCCGCCGTCTAAATCTCGAACATCTTGGTCGTTATACGACTTGTAAGAAGACCACTCGCTGCAGCAAGATTCCGCGTCCTCGTCCTCGTCCTCGTCGCCGCCGCCATCGCCATCACCTCCGTCGTATGCCTTGCTACCAGTGAGCCTGGGATCTCGCATTATGGCGGGATCGGAGACGTCCTCCTCCGAATCGCCGGTGGCTTCCATGAGCAAGAAAGGCGAGACGTCGACGGCCCCGTTCTTTCTCTCCATTCTGCAGTGCCTCTCTCTCTCTCTCTCTCTCTTTTGAAAGTGGTCTTGTGGACAAGTTTTTATTGACTTGGCTTTTTACTTTGGACGGGAAAGTCTCGTCTTTGTCAAATGGAAGTTCGTATTTGTAGTGTCGGATCTTATGCGTGTTTATAAAACGTGGGCTGTCTTCGTTTTCTTGTTTCACACTTCGCATTACGTGGTCGGCGGCCTACAATGCAAAGAACAAACTGCCTATTCCAAGCTCCAATCTTTTCTAGAAAAATCACCAACTATGTCGCTTATGCAAGTGTGACAATCGAAATTTTTTTATGATATAAGAGATCGAACCCTGTAAAATATAGAAAAAGGAGTCTTGTGACATGAATTTTTAACTCGATTTATCCGCACAGACCCGCGTGAACTGGGACAAGACTCTACCCACGAAATACGCCAGCACAAATTCCAAATGGTCGAACATGGAATCGGCCCTCCAAATCGAACGCTTGGCGACAGCCAACTCGAGGGTCAAGGAACAATTTCGTTCGTGATTTTCCATGTACTCCATTACGAGAATCAGATGTTGGCGGGGGGAGAGAGAGAGAGAGAGAGAGATAGAGATCATGCAAGGTTGAGCCCACCAACCTTCTAGATGAAAACATCCAACTGGGAGGCTTCTGATGAAGGCGTACGCGAGAAGGATTTCGACGCACGAAGCCAAAGTCTTCTAGAAGAGAAAGAGGGGCAAAGCTATCGATGCGACGCGACCCTAGCCTGCCTTCCCTGTACGTGGACACTTAGGACGTCCTTTTTCCTTTTTTATCCTTTTTGGCCCCCCACTCTTTTCTCCTTTCCCCCAACATCTGTCCTGCAAAGTTCAAAGTTTTCATTATGGACCCTCCATTTTATTAATCGGCAAATTCCAAAAACATCCCGTTTCCCGAACTTTTCCCACCCTTCAAAATTTTTCCCATCGTTTCCTTCCTTTTTTTGGTCTAGCGTCAGAGCCACTCCGGTTGACCTTTTGACTCGGATTTTCCCCCCTTCTATCTTCTCTAATTCTTACCTTTCTTTTTTTTTTTAATCTCTGATGGAATTCTCTCACCCACGGCAAGTAGATGGGCGCACTGTTGTAGATGAGGATGTGCACTGTGGACGTTTGAATGGATGCTGGCGTGGCCAATCCCATTATAGATTTTGAACTAAAGTCGACAGTGTAAGTGAAGAGGAGGCTGGTCCTCATACTCTCTAAAGCAAAAACATCTAGGCCATAAGATAAAAAGACGAGCCATGGCTACAAATGTGAGATTCGGTTCTTGACCTTTGTATAGTCTTATTCCTACCTCTCTTTCTTTCGATATCCTTCATCGAGATCAATTTTTTTAGGGTGAGATTACCTAGATATCTATCCTGAGTAAATCTCACTGCATCAAGTCCACGTATATTACATAATAGGAAAAACAGTGAGCCATCTATTCAACTTCCGTCAGGATGTTACAGAACTAGGGACTTCGAATATAAAGAGCATCGAGGTTAATTTCACCAAATTGGAAGTACCGGGTACCCGCATTTTTCCTGAGATAAGAGACAAATTCTTTTGGGGCCAAAAGAGAGAAGGAAAAAATTAAGATTTGGTATGGAAGTAAAACTGTGGGTGCTGTGAAGTTGCAGGCTTTGGGATTAAGATATACAGGTGTAGTAAACGTGCACGGAAATCAGGGCAGGACCCACCTTTGGATGGGGGATTAGATTGGATTAGATTGCTTTTTTTTATTTTTTTGCCTTTTAATTGCCGGAGCGTGCCATGATCGACCACGTCTCTATCTGAAATATGCCAGAATTCCTCAGGCACATCTGGTCCGTTCATTGACGAGATCGTTGTTTTTTATTTTTTTATTTTTTGCCCTTCTAGAAGAGAAGCCCACCGCATCCAGGTGTTAGCCTGATTTCATTCGTCATTTGATCTTTTGCTTTGCCAATAGGATTGGCACTGATCTCACAAGCAGTCCTCCGTCCTCATCGGTGTTTGTTCGTTCGACGCGTCGAAGCCTTGTGTAAGTGAGCAATGACCTCATTTGAGGCACCGACTAGCGATTAAACCAATCGGGTCATCGAAGATGATATCAAAACAAACATCTTTTTAAATTGAAAAATTGTTCAAACAGTTATAAATCTATTACAATTTTTCCAATTCGATCAATCCTCTATTCTCACTAGTGTTTGCTCGACACCTTGATGCCTTGTATAAGTAAGCAATGACCTCATTTGAGGCATTGACCGGCGACAAAACGAATCGGGTCGTCAAAGATGATATTGAAACAAACATCTTTTTAAATGGAAAAATTACCAAAACAATCATGAACTTATTGTAATTTTTTTTAATTTAGTTCTAAATTTTTTTGAGCCAATTCAAACATAAATCTTTTATAATTGTGTTAATTCAATCCATTTGGCCAAATTTGGTTAAGCAACACTAATGTGGACACTAGGCAGTGGTGTCAATTTTTTAATATTTTTTACTTTTCCTACCAAGTGGCCTCGTGGCCTCACCCTTCAAGATGAGGTCGGTCTTTAGTGATGCTCAACCTTTTTTATTTTTCTCGATTCTCTCTCTCTCTCTCTCTCTCTCTCTCTCTCTTTCACCAATGGCCTCGCCCTTGCAAGATGAGGTCGGCCTCAACCAACGGTAGTGATGCTCAACCTCGCCATGATTAGGCGAGCCTTGCCAACTAATGCCTCTACTCATTTGCCAAGGTCCAGTCTGGGTGAGTCTGACCTCACCATCAACCTAGCAAGGCTCACCCTTGCTAATGGCCAACTCCTCTAGCCGATCACTAAGGTTTGGCAATTGGCATAGGGAAGAAGAAAGTTGAAAAAATTAAAATTAAAAAATTGATACATCAATGCCGGCTGGTCAAATTAGGCTAAATAGACTGAATTGGCATAATTGCAAAATGTTTAAAACTAAATTAGCAAAAAATATATATTTATGACTAAATTAAAAAAATTGCAATAGATTTAAGATTGTTTTAGTAATTTTTTCCTTTTTAAATAGATGTACGATGAGAGCAAACTAGACTCTTATCAGATCAAACATGGGCGAGAGGAGAGGGCTCAGGCAAAGTGTGGCTTCCGTTAACCTTCTAGAATGGCGAGGAGAGTAAAGATGGATTGGATAATCTATTAAATAGGAGGAATATCGCTGAGCATACAACCCAAAAGCCACGGTGGAGCCAATGCTTTTGAGCAAGAGAATTCGTAACATCCAAAAATTTCACATCGAATGGAAGAGTTTTTTCCACGTAAATGACATCGAACTCTGACAACAAGATTTGCTAAATAGCAATTCGGCCTGAAACAACCGGATTTTCGAAGAGATACCTGAGCGGGTCCATGCGCGCAAGAAGCAATCTGGACTCCCTCAACGATAAAGCAATTTCTCATATCAAAAGAAAAGAGATTGTTCCAGACTAAGTGAGCCTATTCGACCTACCTACCTCATAGAAAAAGAGGGGTTTGATTCATAAAATAAAGCTCCCGACCGAATAAGGTGTGAAGATAAACTCCGAGTGGGTAACTCAAACATGAAAATCTTTATACCGGGCAACATATTAAATAAAACGACAACCTATCAGCCACTAAGCTAGTCCGAAGGTCTGCCACACGTACTCGGCGCTTAACATACAGAACGGACAAAGGAAATGGCGTACACCAAACCACATGCAGTAACCCAAAACGAAATGATCCTCTTTGACCAACCTATCGGGTAGCCAATCCCATTTTTCCCCATTTCGTCTCCAATACCCACCAACACATGGCTTAAGTTTTCCAATTTGTGGACGAACGTCAATAGCTTGTGCTTAAGGACTATCAAACAACCTAAGATGCCTACACCTGCCGACGCGAATTAAGATAAAGTCTCATTTCAACAAACGTGATGGGGTCCTTCGAGATGTGACGATGCATTGCTGTTCGGACCTACTCAGTATTCATGTCGATTTTCTCACGCTTTCACGCCGTCTTACATTGAATCTCATACAAGAAAGACATGACACGCCACGGTGCTCCGACTCCTTGAACCGGAATGAGATCTCTTGTAAACCAAGGGAGGTGGGACACGCCATGAGAACAATCTTTGTCGAGGTGTCCATCGCAACAGTGGACCTCCCATGTGGGCCGATCAATGCTTCTGTTTCCTTCTTTTGTCTTCAGACAGGGAGTTGATCCGAGTTTCCTTTCTACTGTACTTCATTCTGGTTGATCTTTAGCAATGGTTGCAGTTATTGATGCAAACAAGGAAAGGCCTCACGGGCTCACAGCAAGGAAATACCACCGTATACAATTTCCGAGAGAGAAACGATGAATATCCACGAGTACGCATCTCAAGCTATTTAGGAAAAGATAAAATTCCCAAATCATACTAAACCAAGGTCGACTGAAGACCAACCAGGCTAAGCAAATACGCATGGACCCCAAAGAAGATAACCTCATATCGATACAGATAGCTGATTGCACAGAAATCAAAACCGTATAGTCCATCAAAATGATCGGAGAAAGAAAATCGACCTAAGACTGACTTTAAGCTTCACCTCCAAGTCCTAGACCTCAATTATATGATGGGCTCATGACTTCAGGTTCATTTGCATATGATGTTCCCGGATTTTGAGGTACAACAGGCTGATCTTGTAGCTTGGGTTTCGCGTATGAACTGCATGCATCCCATTCAAGAATTGAAATTTGAAAGGCATAAATTAGCAAGTTCCAAAACCGAAAAGTAACAAACACATATGACGAAAGATTCAACGGTTGCCACTTCAATAGGGACATGGGGAGCCATATTTTACATCCACAACTAGAAATGCCAAAATCAAAAATCAGCAGCTCGCAATGTGGAAAAGAATCGATTCCATCCATTTTTTTTTCAAGAGGTCAAATTCCCCCCAAAAAAGGAAAGAAAAATCTAGAGCTAACTTCACCATTTGTTCATCTAGAATTCTAAAGCAGTAAACAGTACACTCTTAACAATATGAAGTAGAACCTTACAAAGACAAAAACTGAATTAGGCTGACAAGTTTCCCATATTTGTGACTACGCTAGGAACTTAGCAGACTAATAAAAGATGCAAAGTCCACACCCTGTCTACATTGATCACCTCCGGAAAACTAGTGTACATGATTATTCTCATCAAATCCTCTTTTTCTTGAAACCTAGTTTTACCAGATGAAGCAGAATCAGTAAATGGAATAATCACAACCTAAGATCAGATTTCCAAAACTGGAGCATCGCAGCAACAGTCCTGCAGGTTGATATACGATTACGATAAGCACACGGAAGAATGATCATTCTACTAAAAGATAATTAACGTACCTGAATAAGAAACCAAATAGGTTGTCCTGGGTATGGCATATGCACTTCCAACAGCTGAAATCAGTGCACTAGCACTAAGAAAAAGATTAATATGTCAATGTATAACATGCATTCAAACAATCAGATATCGTCAAAAAAATCCTCCATCACTGAGTAAAAGTTACTGAAAAAAGGGCAAGAAGATACCCAAAGAAACAGGTTCCCGATGAAGTTCCAATCTTTAACTGAAACTGGCGTTTAGCCATATTGCTATTAAGCAATTGCCAAAGTAGTCGAGTACAAAATGACCACTTCACTGAGAAGGGCATACCTCAAAAACTAGTAGGTCAGCAATACCTGTCTTCCTTCAAACTTGACGATGGCAAGCACATCGTGTAACTTGGTACCATACTATATATTCGCCCAAGAGAGAGTAAGTTCACAGGACGGTGAGGATGGATTTGCAAGCATTGTCAAATGCCAGGAGATAATTTCTTGTACTATAAACTCCAGATGCAACGTCACTGCTTAAAGTATATTATCCACATGAAAAGCAGAAAATGAAGCAGCGACAAAGAACATAGCAAAAGTTGCAGGGACCAAAAAGGAAAGGCCATTGGAGACTTGGAAGAAAGTCAATGGTAACAGATGTTTCATTGAACTATACAACTAAAAGTCAAGAGATAAATCAACAAATCAATCATTAATGTCTAAATGAGCTTCCATGATACAAAGGTTTACAAATCATGTTGGCACAGAATATGTACCATGAATTACAAGTTTGTAGTCTAATCCCGCCAGACAATTACAAGTAGGATGGAGAACCGTATGAGATGAAGATTATTCCAATCCATCCCACAAATCTGTACTGCAGAGAACCCCGTGTTATCTAGGTTGGAGTACGTGCACATAAAGGAGAAAATTCAGCTTCCTTGAATGACTCACCTTAATATCAATAAGGTTTACTTTGTCTATTGTCTCTTTTGAGCTGAACTTTCAATTTCTTACCACCTAATTGACGTCCATTCATTGTACTAATAGCAGATTCGGCAGCTTCAGGCGAGTCATAACTAACGAAACCTGAAAATAGTATAGCAAGATCAAATTTGCAAACCCTTGATAAAGAATTTAACTCAGAGATATTCTGAGTAGTCTTACCAAAACATTTGCTAATACCGGTTGCTTTATCAACATATACTTTAGCACTCAAAACCCTACCAAATGCCTTAAAAGCATTGGCAAGCTCTTGATCACCAAATTCTTGTGGTATGTGATAAATGAATAAATTAGCACCAGCTGGTCCTACATCACAAAAGAGGTGAAGAGAAATTAAATTGCCTGCACAACACTAATAGAAATAGCAAGCAGAAGCCGAAAGGTAACAAATTTGGGCAAGAACCTTCAAGTTGACCTCCACCACTAGGACCGGCAACTGAAGATGATGCAGAGTCACCATCCAGAGACACAGGAGCAGCAACACTTGCAGAACCACTTAAAGGTCGGTGACTCATCATTCCTCCAGCGTACGCAAGAGGATACTGAACACCCGGCACTGCATGGTACGGAGAACTCATATAACTTGCAGGAGGCAATGCATAATTTCTGGCCGATACTTCAGGTGAAACTGCACGCAAAGCGTTTCCCCGGTTGGCAGGAGGAATCATGTTATGGAATTGATTCTGCACTGGTGGCAATTGGTATTGCATGAGCCCATAAGTTCCAGGACCCTAAAGAGAATGAGATCACGATCACAATCATCACCCACTGGATCATAAAGTTGATGAAAAAAGTGGGCAGAAAAAACAAGTGTTGCTAAAGTCTGTTCCTAATTTGTTATCTCTGTGAAGACAAAACTAAAGGAGCGTAAGAATATCAATACAAATATGAGTTAGACTCATGGCACATATAACAGTGGCAAGGGGTGGATAGATGTCTGGCCATAGGTATGATAATGGCCAAGATAAAATCTCTAAAAATTACTGGCTTTCAACAAGGCACTGGAAGACAATGAGTTTCGATGAAGAGGTTTAGAAATTACAAGGAGAAAAAAAATGCTTGAACTGCTCATGATGGTGTCTAAGCATGGCGAACAAATTTCAGTAGGAAGAGAGAAATGACCATATGAAAGGTGCTAATACAGTGGAAAACCTAAGCCTGCACGCAGTGTAGTTAGCAAAATATGCGCTGGGAGGAAAAGAGGTTCCAAAACCAACCTGATAGCCATATCCGTTATATGGAGGCATGTAACCCATAGGCAGTGCCCCAAACAATGATGGATGTTGTGAATCAGTATTTTGCATACTAGCAGCATTCTGAAATTGAGCTTTCTGAGCTCTTCGGGCTTGCCTTTCCTTTTCAGTATCTGCCCATTTGACAACAAGGGGAACACTTGAACCCTAAAGAAGCAAGAAAGAGATGTCAGCAGCTCATTAATTATCTCCCCAGTCTAATGCACATTTAGCACAGATCATCCATAGACAAGAAGGAAGATGGATATAGGTGGGCATACAAGTCTTCCATTTGCAGATTGCAAATTCAAGTAACAGTACTCTATAGCAAAGACCCAATAAACTTAAAGATAACAGAAAAAGAAGATCATGCAGACAAATCTACAGCTTCTAGGCTAGGAAGAAAGTAATGTCTAACTGAAGGTGGTTCTCTTTAGCTGGTACACATATTAGTCTGAATTTATTTACTATCAATTCCCCCACATCTTGATGTTTTTGGCCAGAGTCCTACCCAAGTATAATATTCTACAATGGATTTGATTTAATTTATTGCTCAACCAAAAAAAGAGATACGCTAAACACATT